>CM047428.1:25138517-25521937 GCA_026168455.1 Theocolax elegans
CAAAAACCACCAACGGTGCGAGCGCGAAGCGCGAGCTATATTCGGTCGTGCCTTATAAGCGAGGCGCGCGGGGCGCGCGGGGGGTTGGCGCGCGGTAGCGCGCAGGGGGGGCTCGGCCCCCTAGTTTAAATTATATTAATTTTTTAAATTATATTTGCAACTTATAATTTAATTCATGAAGAAAAAACTAATATTTAGACAGTGATTCATCTCCAACTGAACCGATAGTGTACATGGATATTTCTAAAAGTTACAATAAATACATCGACGAAAACAGATGCTGGTAAGTTGGTATTAACAATTGACGTAAATATATATAAAATACTTTTTTTATTTATTTTTAATTAGTACTTTTTGATAGACTATGATAACTCTAGAAAAATAAACGAAATAATTATCGAAATTTTACATGTAGTACAAGTATTTATCTAGTTTTACTCAACTAATCGTAATTTCTGTACAAATATATATTTGTTTCAAATATTAGAGTATTAACAATAGCGAATTAGATTCTGATATAAATATATAGTCATGTAGTCTGCAAGTCAAAAACTTATTTTCCACTTATAAATAAATATAAATTTCACAGGACTTCAATGCTGTTCACAATTTCAAGCCAATGAGATATTATATTCTACTGAAAAGGAATGTGAGGCAATTGATTATTCGTTTGAATTAGAAAAATCCACTCAGCTGCAATTAGATTTTAGCGTTGGATGTATTTCTTGCAGATACAAGTGTACAGAAAATATCACGTATGCAGAAAGGGTAGAGTTGTATAAAGCATTTTGGTAAATTGGAGACCATAACCGACAATGGGACTATATTGACAAGTCAACAATAACCAATTATCATAGAAAAACAAATGAAGCTGCGAATGATAAAAAACATAGGACTATTGCACGTCAATATTTTTTAGCTGTGTCCTCGAAAAAAATTAAAGTTTTCCAGATCATGTTTTTGCATACTTTCGATAATTATTCGTTAAAATAATAACTTTAATTTATAATTAGTATCTAATATATATTGACTTAATAAGCTTATTCACATGTAAATGAATGACCACTGCTTTATCTTTTTATTTGCTAGGCAGATACATTATAGCGTGTTAATTTTTATAATTTAGCGATATAAAAGGATATAATTTTTCCTAACTCAGACATTTTCTTACTTTGTGTACGAAATTATATTTAAAAAATTTATGTTGGAATCGCGTCTTGGTTACTTTAAAAGGACGATTCAGTAAAACAATTGAAAGCGACGCGGGGACGCAAAGACAGACTTCGACTTTTAACCTAAACTTCAAAGTTTTTCAAAAATAAAATTTAATCAAAATATTTAAAATGTTCATAAAACCTCAAATATTTTCCATAAACTCTAAAACGAACAATATATGGTAGAAATAAATTTTTTAAATATTAAACAAAAATTAAAATTGCAGTTCAGCATATAGTAAAAATAACAATATAAAATTAATATATTCAATATAGCTTTATACTGATGATTAATATTAAGTGAACAATATGACAATTTTTCTGTGCTTATGATTTGATAGGTATTAGTAATAAGTGGCTTGAAAATATTCTTAAAAAAAATTAAACAACGTTGGAAATATCATAGCTACCGATAAAAGAGGCAAACACGAGAATAGGCCCAAGAAAATTGATGCAGTTATTACCAATTCTGTTATGCAACACATTGAGACGTATGACAGAGTAGATTCTCATTATTGTCGAGCCTCAAGTAGCCGCGAGTATTTTTCTGGAGACTTGAGCATCAACCGGATGTACAATGATTACGTTGAGAATATGAATGAAGAACGAGATGGAGAGGCATCAGTTGTTTCCAAACATCATTATAGGCATGTATTTTGTTATAATTACAATATCTCGTTCCAGAAACCAAAAAAGGATCGGTGTGATCAATGCACTGCATGTAATATCCTCTCTGCAGAAGATAAATTATTAGCCAAAGAGAACCAAGACAAACATTTGTCAAATAAAATTTTGGCACGGAAATTCATGCAGGAAGATAAAGAGACAGCATTAGGGTCCTCAATGTTCCACGTGCAGAATCGTCATCCTTTTATTATAAAAGAAAACTTTCAGTATAAAATAAAACATAGCATGTCTAAAGCGCCGCTTAATTTTGTCGAATGAAATTACAATTTATGCGTGAAAAATGATTATTCCTTGCGAAGAACGTTACAATAAATGTGAAAATACGTCTAAACAAGATGATTATTTACAAAATTTATGCTTAAAATACGTTGCAAACTTACACAAGTACAGCGATGTAAATCGAATTAGAGTGGAAAGTATAGTAAAAATCGCTAAAGTATTTTGTACCAATATTATTAGTCATGTATGTTAAGAATTTAGGAAATGGAACGTAGAAAGTAGTGAAAAAATTAAGTTTTTAGAAATGTTAGATAAATGTTCTAAATGTTTTGACGATTATGTTACAAACACAAAATGTTTTAAGCAATTTGAGAATTTAGGAACTTATATAAAACCTAAAAGTATCGTTGTTGGACAAAGAATGGAATTTAAAAATCAAGGATTGTGTCAATCTATTATTCAAGTTCCTGTAGATATTCAATTTATACCACTTCGTAAAGTATTAACAAAATATTTTGAAATGCCAAATATTTTTAAAAAGTTATTAGATTACACAAATGTTTTAATTTTTGATTGTGAAATTATATCTAATTTTGTCCAGGCTGAATATTGGAAAAAAAGATGCGATGAATTTAATAATAAGTTATTTTTTTCAATAATGCTTTATTTTGACGGTTATGAAAATAATAATTCTTTGGGAACACACCGAGGTGTGTCAAAAACGGGTGCTATTTATACAAGCATTCTTTGTTTCCCAACAAACTACCAATCGAAGCTTGAAAACCTTTTTGTATCTTGCCTTTTTAATTCACTTGACAGAGAGTATTTTAGTAATGCTGTAATTTTATCTAAAATAATTGAGGAATTAAATTTTTTACAAGAAGTTGGTATTATATTAAATTTACCATCTGGGCCTCAAACAATATATTCCGAACTTGTATTAAGCATAGCTGATAATTTGGGTCAACATTCCCTTTTAGGTTTTGTAGAAAGCTTTAATGCCACTTATTTTTATCATTTCTGTCTAGTGAAAAAAATGAAATAAATGATGTTTTGTCAGCAAAAGAATGTGTTCTTCGAAATAAAGAAAAATACGAGCTCATGCTAACTTCGGATAATTCAAAAAAGTTGGTGTTAAGAAAGAATGCGTTCTTCACAAAATAAAACATTTTCATTCGACAGAAAATGTTGCAGTTGATCCGATGCATGATATTTTTGAAGACATATGTCAATACGATTTGGCCAATATTTTGAATCATTTTATACACAAAAAATATTTCACTTTGCAAGACCTCAATTTTAGAATAAATGCATTTAATTGTGGATTTCTAAAAGTTTAAATAAACCTTCACAAGTTTCTGAAACTCAATACAAAATGGATGTATTACATTCACTTCCAGTGAAATGCATTGTTTTGTAAATAATATGAACTTGATAATTGGTCATAAAATTCCAGTTCAAGATAAATGTTGGGATATTTATTTAAATTTAAAAAATATAATTAATATTGTTTGGAGCATGTGTATAAAAAAAGATGCGATGAATTTAATAATAAGTTATTTTTTTCAATAATGCTTTATTTTGACGGTTATGAAAATAATAATTCTTTGGGAACACACCGAGGTGTGTCAAAAACGGGTGCTATTTATACAAGCATTCTTTGTTTCCCAACAAACTACCAATCGAAGCTTGAAAACCTTTTTGTATCTTGCCTTTTTAATTCACTTGACAGAGAGTATTTTAGTAATGCTGTAATTTTATCTAAAATAATTGAGGAATTAAATTTTTTACAAGAAGTTGGTATTATATTAAATTTACCATCTGGGCCTCAAACAATATATTCCGAACTTGTATTAAGCATAGCTGATAATTTGGGTCAACATTCCCTTTTAGGTTTTGTAGAAAGCTTTAATGCCACTTATTTTTATCATTTCTGTCTAGTGAAAAAAATGAAATAAATGATGTTTTGTCAGCAAAAGAATGTGTTCTTCGAAATAAAGAAAAATACGAGCTCATGCTAACTTCGGATAATTCAAAAAAGTTTGGTGTTAAGAAAGAATGCGTTCTTCACAAAATAAAACATTTTCATTCGACAGAAAATGTTGCAGTTGATCCGATGCATGATATTTTTGAAGACATATGTCAATACGATTTGGCCAATATTTTGAATCATTTTATACACAAAAAATATTTCACTTTGCAAGACCTCAATTTTAGAATAAATGCATTTAATTGTGGATTTCTAAAAGTTTTAAATAAACCTTCACAAGTTTCTGAAACTCAAATACAAAATGGATGTATTACATTCACTTCCAGTGAAATGCATTGTTTTGTAAATAATATGAACTTGATAATTGGTCATAAAATTCCAGTTCAAGATAAATGTTGGGATATTTATTTAAATTTAAAAAATATAATTAATATTGTTTGGAGCATGTGTATAAAAAAAGATACGCATTGTTATTTAGAAATATTAATTGAAGAATATTTGCAAGAATTAATTCTATGTTTTCCGAATTGCTTGAAACCAAAGATCATTTCCTGCTTTATTACGTTCGTTCAATGAAACTTTTTGGTCCATTGTGCAAAATCTCTTGCTTAAGATTTGAGGGGAAGCATAAAATTGGCAAAAATGTATCTAAATATACTTCAAGTATAGTAAATATTAACCGAACAGTCGTTATGAAACATCAATTAATGCTCAATTATAAATTGATTAATGACATGAATTCATACCCTTCATATACATGTGGTATAATAAAAACAATACAAAGTACCAGGTTAATAAAGGATTTTGATAATTTTACTTCTTTATTGCCTAAATCTGTCTTTAATATGGCGGTTACAAAATTTATTGATATTAATGGGAAACGGATAGCAAAAGATGTCATAGTTTTATTTTCTGAAGAAGATCCTCTCTTATATTTGGTATCAGAAATTATTATTGATAATATAAATATTTTCATATTAAATTATCCTTTCCAAAATTGTTTCCTATAGATGAGCATTTTTTTAGCATATAAAATTCACGACCACAGTAATATTATTTATAAAATTTTAGATAAAGAAGATATAGAAAGCTGTTCAGTAATAAATATAATTAAACAATCAAAAACAAATCAATAAAGTTTCAATTATTGAATATTAATGTTTATTTTATTTATTTCCGTTGAATTATGTATTATGAATTTAATTTTACTTAAAAATTGATAAATGACAAATTGTCACCAGGTGTATTGAAATTCACATGAAGCTCGTAAGTGACGAATTAACCTCTCGATTAATATATAAGTTTGTATTTGAATGACTTTTACAATGTAAAAGTAATGCGAGCGTTTATAAATGCGACTGCCTGCGACTAATCATGATAGGTTAAATATCGTTGCTTATATGTTTAGAAATAGATTAGACTCTAAGGGTAAACAAATACTTTATTGACACAATAGTGAATTTAATAATAATTAAAATAGTTTCGATTGTTACGTTTAATTCAAATTTTCTAATTAGTAATGTTTCTTACTTTGAAATATTTATTAACTTATAATGTAAACATTAAAAGTAATTCAAAGTAAAAATACAATACTTAAAATAAAAATTACAATACTGACAGTTTGGGGCATCACATCTCTATACTAGTCTAGTAAAATTTACTAAACCGTTTTGTAATTTTTACCATCAGATCATTTCTCTCAGTGTACCAATTTGGGAGCATAAAAAGAACAACGTTAAATAATAATAAAAAATAATATAGAAATCTTCTGTACTACACCTGAGAAAATGTTTTAAATATTACTATGTCAAGTAGAAATACCTAAACATGAAAGGTAGTTTTTAAAAATACCAGGGTTACTTATATATTTTCTAAAAGTTACAAATAAGAAGTTTTAATTTTACTAACAATTGGTTTACGCGTACTTTTACTTGCCGTTCTTTATTTCGCTGAGTAAACAATATGTTTGAATTATATGCGATGAAATATAACTGTGATGCTTTGAAAATATTGGTCAAATTAATTTTTTCTTTACATAGAAAATTCTACAAAAACTGCTACACGTAACAATAAACTTTGCTGTAAACGTGATTTTAAAACTTTTTAAATATTTGCTGTAAGTCATAGTATGTCCCTAATTTACTACCAAATATAGTACATTAAGCTCCAAATTTTTGTAACATATACTCAAAAATGTTTCTTTGTTTATCAAAATTTAACCGAGCGAGCATTAACGAGTAAGGTATTTGTTGCTAGGCTTGCTAATTTAATGCTAACTATTACTTTTTTATTTAATGTAAAAAGTAGTGTCTTTATGTATAATACAATGAAAATCTAGCGTATTTATGTATAATACATATTACATTTTCCAAACATAATTTTACGATCGATGAAGTCGCTAGTTCAGGTATGCAGCATGTTAGCCTCACATAGTTAGAAAATGCTTAATAATTTTGCATGGTTATCTGGCTATAATTCACATTACTCTATTATAACACGTATATATTTTAACGACAGCTTGGTCTAATATTGTTGTAATGATTTATGAGACTGTTAACTACGAACAATTTGTAAGGATTATATTTGTGCGATTTGAACTTACCCATTGGATATGGTTATATTTTACCTATCTGTCAAATGATCAGACGCAATATAAAAATTTGTAATTTCTTTAAATTAATAATAATACAACTGCATATAATAATTTAACTTAAGGGGATGTCGGACTTAGAAAATGGACTTTTTCTACTTTTTTTTATAAAAAAATGAATAAAATTTTTAAAAAACCTTTGATGTCAGGGTTTTATAGGTATGTATTAAATAATATACGCAAATTTTTCCAGGTTCTTAAATCCATAATTTGATTACGATGTTTGGGTTGAAAGTTTATGCCTTTTTGACTATAATAATTACCGACCAAAAATTGTCTACTCAATTATTATTTAAAAAATAATTAATATTGTTTGGAGCATGTGTATAAAAAAAGATACGCATTGTTATTTAGAAATATTAATTGAAGAATATTTGCAAGAATTAATTCTATGTTTTCCGAATTGCTTGAAACCAAAGATCATTTCCTGCTTTATTACGTTCGTTCAATGAAACTTTTTGGTCCATTGTGCAAAATCTCTTGCTTAAGATTTGAGGGGAAGCATAAAATTGGCAAAAATGTATCTAAATATACTTCAAGTATAGTAAATATTAACCGAACAGTCGTTATGAAACATCAATTAATGCTCAATTATAAATTGATTAATGACATGAATTCATACCCTTCATATACATGTGGTATAATAAAAACAATACAAAGTACCAGGTTAATAAAGGATTTTGATAATTTTACTTCTTTATTGCCTAAATCTGTCTTTAATATGGCGGTTACAAAATTTATTGATATTAATGGGAAACGGATAGCAAAAGATGTCATAGTTTTATTTTCTGAAGAAGATCCTCTCTTATATTTGGTATCAGAAATTATTATTGATAATATAAATATTTTCATATTAAATTATCCTTTCCAAAATTGTTTCCTATAGATGAGCATTTTTTTAGCATATAAAATTCACGACCACAGTAATATTATTTATAAAATTTTAGATAAAGAAGATATAGAAAGCTGTTCAGTAATAAATATAATTAAACAATCAAAAACAAATCAATAAAGTTTCAATTATTGAATATTAATGTTTATTTTATTTATTTCCGTTGAATTATGTATTATGAATTTAATTTTACTTAAAAATTGATAAATGACAAATTGTCACCAGGTGTATTGAAATTCACATGAAGCTCGTAAGTGACGAATTAACCTCTCGATTAATATATAAGTTTGTATTTGAATGACTTTTACAATGTAAAAGTAATGCGAGCGTTTATAAATGCGACTGCCTGCGACTAATCATGATAGGTTAAATATCGTTGCTTATATGTTTAGAAATAGATTAGACTCTAAGGGTAAACAAATACTTTATTGACACAATAGTGAATTTAATAATAATTAAAATAGTTTCGATTGTTACGTTTAATTCAAATTTTCTAATTAGTAATGTTTCTTACTTTGAAATATTTATTAACTTATAATGTAAACATTAAAAGTAATTCAAAGTAAAAATACAATACTTAAAATAAAAATTACAATACTGACAGTTTGGGGCATCACATCTCTATACTAGTCTAGTAAAATTTACTAAACCGTTTTGTAATTTTTACCATCAGATCATTTCTCTCAGTGTACCAATTTGGGAGCATAAAAAGAACAACGTTAAAATAATAATAAAAAATAATATAGAAATCTTCTGTACTACACCTGAGAAAATGTTTTAAATATTACTATGTCAAGTAGAAATACCTAAACATGAAAGGTAGTTTTTAAAAATACCAGGGTTACTTATATTTTCTAAAAGTTACAAATAAGAAGTTTTAATTTTACTAACAATTGGTTTACGCGTACTTTTACTTGCCGTTCTTTATTTCGCTGAGTAAACAATATGTTTGAATTATATGCGATGAAATATAACTGTGATGCTTTGAAAATATTGGTCAAATTAATTTTTTCTTTACATAGAAAATTCTACAAAAACTGCTACACGTAACAATAAACTTTGCTGTAAACGTGATTTTAAAACTTTTTAAATATTTGCTGTAAGTCATAGTATGTCCCTAATTTACTACCAAATATAGTACATTAAGCTCCAAATTTTTGTAACATATACTCAAAAATGTTTCTTTGTTTATCAAAATTTAACCGAGCGAGCATTAACGAGTAAGGTATTTGTTGCTAGGCTTGCTAATTTAATGCTAACTATTACTTTTTTATTTAATGTAAAAAGTAGTGTCTTTATGTATAATACAATGAAAATCTAGCGTATTTATGTATAATACATATTACATTTTCCAAACATAATTTTACGATCGATGAAGTCGCTAGTTCAGGTATGCAGCATGTTAGCCTCACATAGTTAGAAAATGCTTAATAATTTTGCATGGTTATCTGGCTATAATTCACATTACTCTATTATAACACGTATATATTTTAACGACAGCTTGGTCTAATATTGTTGTAATGATTTATGAGACTGTTAACTACGAACAATTTGTAAGGATTATATTTGTGCGATTTGAACTTACCCATTGGATATGGTTATATTTTACCTATCTGTCAAATGATCAGACGCAATATAAAAATTTGTAATTTCTTTAAATTAATAATAATACAACTGCATATAATAATTTAACTTAAGGGGATGTCGGACTTAGAAAATGGACTTTTTCTACTTTTTTTTATAAAAAAATGAATAAAATTTTTTAAAAAACCTTTGATGTCAGGGTTTTATAGGTATGTATTAAATAATATACGCAAATTTTTCCAGGTTCTTAAATCCATAATTTGATTACGATGTTTGGGTTGAAAGTTTATGCCTTTTTTGACTATAATAATTACCGACCAAAAATTGTCTACTCAATTATTATTTAAAAAATAATTTTTTATTAAAAACATCAATACGTCAAGCACTTTCTTATATTTTAAGCTATTCGTATGAATTTTTTCAGATTTGTATTTCAATATTTGAAATATAATTTTTGGTGTGAAAAGGACAGATTCCTGCAATTAGACTGTGACATCCCGTTAATAAAAAAAACGCTATATAGAACTAAGTGACCGAAAATTATACCACCCTATGAATAAAATCCCAAGAAACAGATTTTATACTTATAATAAGAAAAAATAATAGTTAAAATCACCGAATCACCGAATGAATGTAAATGTATATAGTTGACTGGTAATCAGTCATGTTTACTCAAAGATAAGTAAAAATTACGTGACTCATACAACTGTTTGTTTGATAAAAAACGAAACTAATTTGTATTATAAGAGCTAGGCATACCATAATTAATTTTACTACAATTGTAGAACTTTGCACATGCAATAACATAAATAATATAAATAAAATACTTTGTTTCTGAGAACGATCATCTGGAGCGGTATCTAAATCAAAACAAAAATAGAGTCATTCTGAATAAGTGCGATCGATACCTTATAAGTACCTAGTCAAACAAATATTTCTTGAAACAGTTATATTCCCATAACTTAACGGGTAGTTACGTCAAAATGTATTATTTGATGCAATTACTTGATTCTTCCGCAACTGTTACTTTTTTTCTTAATGTATTCAAATATAGGTACTACGAGATCAAGAATAAAGAATTTATGGTTGTTTGATGGGTTCGGGCAAAATCTCGGTATAATCATCGCTATATAAAATTGTAATGCCTTCTCCTATAAAAAATTAAATTGTAATAAAACAAATTGTTGAAATTTTAATTAAAACAATTTCTTTCGACGATTCACAGCAATTCGACGCTTGATATGTCTAGAAGCGCCATCTTTCTGTATTTTCAACATTGTATAGTACAGCACGCTATTGATAAATAACAGAACAAATAAGGCCAGTCAATGAACAGGGCTCGTGATATTTTCTTTTGATTAATTAAATATAATTTACATAATTAATTATAAACTTAAAGTATTTTTGGGCTCTGAAATCAGAGGAAATACATTTTTGTATCTAAAAGTGTATAAAATATTGTGTCGCATATATTTTACTATATAAGCTTCCTTTGCAGGTGTCTGTTCACATACTGATGCATTCATCTATCTCTGTCATCTAATTGAAAATTAAATTAAATTAAATTATGTTCCGTAAGAAGCCTGAGTAGACATTGAGGTGGGTTGTAATAGGACAATAAATTATCAGCTTTATATAAAATTTTTTAAAAAACCTTTGATGTCAGGGTTTTATAGGTATGTATTAAATAATATACGCAAATTTTTCCAGGTTCTTAAATCCATAATTTGATTACGATGTTTGGGTTGAAAGTTTATGCCTTTTTTGACTATAATAATTACCGACCAAAAATTGTCTACTCAATTATTATTTAAAAAATAATTTTTTATTAAAAACATCAATACGTCAAGCACTTTCTTATATTTTAAGCTATTCGTATGAATTTTTTCAGATTTGTATTTCAATATTTGAAATATAATTTTTGGTGTGAAAAGGACAGATTCCTGCAATTAGACTGTGACATCCCGTTAATAAAAAAAACGCTATATAGAACTAAGTGACCGAAAATTATACCACCCTATGAATAAAATCCCAAGAAACAGATTTTATACTTATAATAAGAAAAAATAATAGTTAAAATCACCGAATCACCGAATGAATGTAAATGTATATAGTTGACTGGTAATCAGTCATGTTTACTCAAAGATAAGTAAAAATTACGTGACTCATACAACTGTTTGTTTGATAAAAAACGAAACTAATTTGTATTATAAGAGCTAGGCATACCATAATTAATTTTACTACAATTGTAGAACTTTGCACATGCAATAACATAAATAATATAAATATAAAATACTTTGTTTCTGAGAACGATCATCTGGAGCGGTATCTAAATCAAAACAAAAATAGAGTCATTCTGAATAAGTGCGATCGATACCTTATAAGTACCTAGTCAAACAAATATTTCTTGAAACAGTTATATTCCCATAACTTAACGGGTAGTTACGTCAAAATGTATTATTTGATGCAATTACTTGATTCTTCCGCAACTGTTACTTTTTTTCTTAATGTATTCAAATATAGGTACTACGAGATCAAGAATAAAGAATTTATGGTTGTTTGATGGGTTCGGGCAAAATCTCGGTATAATCATCGCTATATAAAATTGTAATGCCTTCTCCTATAAAAAAATTAAATTGTAATAAAACAAATTGTTGAAATTTTAATTAAAACAATTTCTTTCGACGATTCACAGCAATTCGACGCTTGATATGTCTAGAAGCGCCATCTTTCTGTATTTTCAACATTGTATAGTACAGCACGCTATTGATAAATAACAGAACAAATAAGGCCAGTCAATGAACAGGGCTCGTGATATTTTCTTTTGATTAATTAAATATAATTTACATAATTAATTATAAACTTAAAGTATTTTTGGGCTCTGAAATCAGAGGAAATACATTTTTGTATCTAAAAGTGTATAAAATATTGTGTCGCATATATTTTACTATATAAGCTTCCTTTGCAGGTGTCTGTTCACATACTGATGCATTCATCTATCTCTGTCATCTAATTGAAAATTAAATTAAATTAAATTATGTTCCGTAAGAAGCCTGAGTAGACATTGAGGTGGGTTGTAATAGGACAATAAATTATCAGCTTTATATAAAATTTTTTAAATTATCACAAGATTATCATGCACTTGTAAAGAACGCAATAAACGTTGGCAACATCATTAAGAAATACGTATTTTTTATGTTATAATAAATAACTTTTTTAATTTTTTGTATGTCTAAAAACATATATTTTATAATTTAGTATATATATATATATATATATGAGGTATTCCACGTGAAGTAGTCCGATCAAAATTTTAAAATGCACCAAATTTTGGGTATACTTTGCAAATGTTTTTTAGAATACAGAAAAAAATTTTTAGGTACTGGAATCTATTTGCTCAAAAGTTATTCTAACCTCAAAAAGTGAATTTTTCCATATTTTTTTCAACACCAGCTGGGTTTAATCATCGCTATATAAAATTGTAATGCCTTCTCCTATAAAAAAATTAAATTGTAATAAAACAAATTGTTGAAATTTTAATTAAAACAATTTCTTTCGACGATTCACAGCAATTCGACGCTTGATATGTCTAGAAGCGCCATCTTTCTGTATTTTCAACATTGTATAGTACAGCACGCTATTGATAAATAACAGAACAAATAAGGCCAGTCAATGAACAGGGCTCGTGATATTTTCTTTTGATTAATTAAATATAATTTACATAATTAATTATAAACTTAAAAGTATTTTTGGGCTCTGAAATCAGAGGAAATACATTTTTGTATCTAAAAGTGTATAAAATATTGTGTCGCATATATTTTACTATATAAGCTTCCTTTGCAGGTGTCTGTTCACATACTGATGCATTCATCTATCTCTGTCATCTAATTGAAAATTAAATTAAATTAAATTATGTTCCGTAAGAAGCCTGAGTAGACATTGAGGTGGGTTGTAATAGGACAATAAATTATCAGCTTTATATAAAATTTTTTAAATTATCACAAGATTATCATGCACTTGTAAAGAACGCAATAAACGTTGGCAACATCATTAAGAAATACGTATTTTTTATGTTATAATAAATAACTTTTTTAATTTTTTGTATGTCTAAAAACATATATTTTATAATTTAGTATATATATATATATATATATGAGGTATTCCACGTGAAGTAGTCCGATCAAAATTTTAAAATGCACCAAATTTTGGGTATACTTTGCAAATGTTTTTTAGAATACAGAAAAAAATTTTTAGGTACTGGAATCTATTTGCTCAAAAGTTATTCTAACCTCAAAAAGTGAATTTTTCCATATTTTTTTCAACACCAGCTGGGTTTACCGCTATATAACTCAAAATCTATCAACTTTTACTATTATAACATTATATGTAACATTCGTTGCTAATTATATCTAGAATTTATTCTTCTGGGTTAGAATTTCTAATCTCAAGGTCAATGTTACATAAACTACATGTCAATATTCAACTTGAAAAAAGTGCAAGTGCGCCACCTTTGATTTTTTCATCCAAAAGTCTAAAAGAAAGCTTGGAGCAATACCTTTCAAATGGTCTGTAGCAATTTTATGGCCTCCAATTCTGTAAAAAGTTATGATAATTTAAAGAAAGACCAAAAATTCATAAAAATTAACATGGTAATTCCCATTTAAATTTTTAAAAAAATTTCGTGTTTCTTTAAATTGTCATAACTTTTTACAGAATTGGAGGCCATAAAATTGCTACAGACCATTTGAAAGGTATTGCTCCAAGCTTTCTTTTAGACTTTTGGATGAAAAAATCAAAGGTGGCGCACTTGCACTTTTTTCAAGTTGAATATTGACATGTAGTTTATGTAACATTGACCTTGAGATTAGAAATTCTAACCCAGAAGAATAAATTCTAGATATAATTAGCAACGAATGTTACATATAATGTTATAATAGTAAAAGTTGATAGATTTTGAGTTAATATGGAAAAATATGGAAAAATTCACTTTTTGAGGTTAGAATAACTTTTGAGCAAATAGATTCCAGTACCTAAAAATTTTTTTCTGTATTCTGAAAAACATTTGCAAAGTGTACCCAAAATTTGGTGCATTTTAAAATTTTGATCGGACCACTTCACGTGGAATACCCCATATATATATATATATATATATATATATAATATATATATATATAATATATATATATATATATATATATATATATATATATGAGGTATTCCACGTGAAGTAGTCCGATCAAAATTTTAAAATGCACCAAATTTTAGGTATACTTTGCCAATGTATTTTAGAATACAGAAACACCATTTTAGGTACTGAATCTATTTGCTCCAAAGTTATTCTAACCTCAAAAAGTGAATTTTTCCTATTTTTTCAACACCAGCTGGGTTTTACCGCCTATATACCTCAAAATCTATCACCTTTTACTATTATAACATTATATGGACCATTCGTTGCTTAATTATATCTAGAATTTATTCTTCTGGGTTAGAATTCTAATCTCAAGGTCAATGTTACATAAACTACCTGTCAATATTCAACTTGAAAAAGTGCAAGGCGCCACCTTTGATTTTTCATCCAAAGTCTAAAAGAAAGCTTGGAGCAATACCTTCAAATGGTCTGTAGCATTTTATGGCCTCCAATTCTGTAAAAAGTTATGATAATTTAAAGAAAGACCAAAATTCATAAAATTAACATGGTAATTCCCATTTAAATTTTTAAAAAATTTCGTGTTTCTTTAAATTGTCATAACTTTTTACAGAATTGGAGGCCATAAAATTGCTACAGACCATTTGAAAGGTATTGCTCCAAGCTTTCTTTTAGACTTTTGGATGAAAAAATCAAAGGTGGCGCACTTGCACTTTTTTCAAGTTGAATATTGACATGTAGTTTATGTAACATTGACCTTGAGATTAGAAATTCTAACCCAGAAGAATAAATTCTAGATATAATTAGCAACGAATGTTACATATAATGTTATAATAGTAAAAGTTGATAGATTTTGAGTTAATATGGAAAAATATGGAAAAATTCACTTTTTGAGGTTAGAATAACTTTTGAGCAAATAGATTCCAGTACCTAAAAATTTTTTTCTGTATTCTGAAAAACATTTGCAAAGTGTACCCAAAATTTGGTGCATTTTAAAATTTTGATCGGACCACTTCACGTGGAATACCCATATATATATATATATATATATATATATATAAAGTTTTATATTCGTTCACCAATACTATAACAATTCAGTCATATTGATAAGGGCGTTATCAGTATCTTAATTAGCTTTACGATTTTTAAACTCGGGCAACCGAGCTATTGAATTGATAAATTCTAATTATAAATAAATTAAAATTTATAATTAATAAATAGTTTTAAAGTTAAAAGAACTTGTAACAACTTAGCTTTGAGTCATTCACCACGATTATTTAATATTTACTTTTGTAAGCAATCCTTTTATTTGTGCTGTAATGCATAGATGGGCAAATGTAAGAACTTTCCGCACTTTTGCGGCAGAGTTCACTTCAATTATCCACTGTTCGTATACATACATACCGAGAGCAAGGAAAATCCTTTGTAAATAGAAGGAAGACTTTTGTAATGTAACAAGTTTTCTCAACTAAAATTAGAAAGGTAATTAGTTTTCGAGTTAATTCGCGCTTTTATTTCTGATTAAATATCCCCTACTATACGTGTAACGGAAAGTATATTCATTGCAAATTACATTTTTAAAATGTTATAAGAAAAAGTTTCTGTAGTTATCTGTATAAAAATGAGCTTTCGATTAATAATGTTACATATTGTAAACAAAGCATCGGGATAATAGGCGTAATAAACATTTTTCGGAGACTAGTCACTCAACTTTAGTGCTCGTTACGAATAGCGAACCAAATTATAGAAAGACAATAATAACAAATGATTAAAAATTGGTGTACACGGCGTATAACTACCGGTAAATCGCAAATTGCAAGTTCTTTGTCCGTATCGGACAGGGGAAAGTGTTTGTTCGGCAATCGGTATTTTCGGTTGAAAGGCTTCGCGGAACGCCGTCATTAAATAACAGATTCGTAGGTAAAACAATGCGGTAACCCCGATGCACAATAGGCCTCGCGTATCTCACACCGTGCGCTTGCGATCTTTCATGCCGGTGTCGCGTGGTTTTGGCATTCACCGAAAAACTCTTCGGGCAAGCGTAATCGGCGCGTATATGCTCATCGACAATTAGACCGGTTTAGCAACCTCCGGACAATGGAATTTCGAGGACGCGCTCGCATGTTAATTCGTCGACAATCCCAGGAAACGAAATGAAATAAAAAAAAAGAGCTTTCGGTGTATGTACGTATATGTATATATCCAGACTCGAGAATTAACGAGCCTCGTGGGGATGTTGCACGATATAACTGCTTCGAGTGCGTTATCCTATCGTTCTATTGCGTTTGCGCAAGTTCGACCAATTTTTCAGCGCTTGACACGTGCGATAACTGCAAATGAAGTTTATCGCTTGATTTTAAAAACGATTGCGGGCGTAGCGAACATGCTATACTATCGAGATACTACTGCAAATATATTAGATTTTTATTGTTGCTATATATTTCACTATTACGGGTATATTGGTGATTAGTTACTTTGATAGAATTTGTATAGAAACACTACATTAAATTGAATTTGTAATTTTTAACATTTGTAGAAAGTGAGGAATTTACTACTACTTTTACATAACCATGACACATTTTAGGCATAAAAAAGAGATTTGCTTATTTCTAGTCATAGTCCAATGATTTTACATATGTTTGGTTTGAAGGATACTCAATACGTAAACGTGCTTACCATATTTTCGTTTTAAAAGATGATTTTCTTACCAAAGTATAATTATTTTCAATCTGAAGTTGTACATGCGATAAAATTTGCATTCACTTATGGTTGTGTTTTCTTTTATATATGATTTCAAATTTTATATATATATATTTATGATATTGTAAAATAAACAAACTAATGTTAAGAAAAGCAGTTTTAGTTTAATGGTATATCTGAGCTATCACTGAATTAGTAGAAGATACACGTATTTGGTCAGCCACAAAATGTATTGAAACATGATAGACGATTTAACATAGTGATCTCTATATTATTTTCTGGCGTATTATGGAAGTCAAAAGTTTTTTCCTTTCATTTGATGTAAATATATCGAAATAAAAATATCCTCGAGCGTATAAAGCTTGTAAATAAATGTAGCGCTTAAATTATAATTAGAGTACTGTGTTTACACATGTATAAAAACAGAATTTAGTAAAACTTTGCATTTTCATAAATTAATTAAGCGAGCGCAACAATTAAATTTTTTGCGTTCCTTTTTTTTCGTCGAGAGCAAGTGCAGGATGTAAAATGCGAAAGAATAAACGGTACACAAGCGAAATACTTAAATAAAAATTAGCGATTCAAAGGTTGGCGCGTGCAAGTCCATTAGAATAATAAAGCTAATTCATGACTGCATAATTCGGGGACCCTTTAAACAAAGCTAGCCCTTCACGTGCTTTAACGTCTTACATCTTGAATTTACTACCATACGTATACCAAGCTGCGTAGCCGGTCGTTGTTCTCCTCGTTGTTTGAAGTTTCGAGAAACCACAGAGAGGTCATAACGCGTTTTATGGCCGACTATCATGCCATACGGCTAAGGCACGCTCATCCTCGTCGCGTTTCTGTTTTCGCATATGGTAAATACCCATTATAATGTGTGCCACATTTGACTTCTCAAATAAATATCATAAAACTCGACGAGCTATTGTTATGTTAAATTTTAGATTCGTATCATAGTTTTATAACGTATCCAACTTCCAATAAACTCTAGATTAGGTTGAGAACGATGGTTTATAGACTCCCATAGCTGGTGATCGATTTTACGCGCGAGGACACTTTACCTCCCTCGACTGTATATTTTTCTATGATATATTTTTGAAAAATTTGTCAAAATTCGGGATTTTATGTTACATAACGCGTAGCGATCAATTTTCAGTGATACGATGATGAAATATTTAAGTCACTTTGTATACAAGTTTGTTTGGTATACTAGTTTAACTTGAGTTTATTCGGGCAAGCCAGTTTAACTATTTAAATCATTTCGCGTCTCCCACCGAGTTTTCCTTTATCTATTATTTTTATATCAAAGCTATAAATTATTACTTGAATTGTATTCATGAGCATTGGTGTTACTTTAAATAGTGTCTCCTTTTATCCTGGTAGAAATGTCAATCTCAGCACTAGATTATAAAAATCAGTATAGTAAGTAGCCTGTGTCAAAATGATTTTTAGCTTATTTTTTTATATTTGATCGAATGACTCAAAACATTCAAATAATGCATCCGTGTAGTAAGTTTCAAAATTTCTTATATATTCGGATGTCTTCAAAGTTTTCATGTAATTTACAACTGATTTGTGTCATATTTATAGTATTTACAAAGATAAACGCGATTTAAACAGATCATAACTAGAATAAAATTTTATCTATATTGTTTACAAACTAAGAGTTCAATATAAGAGAAATTTATAAATGATAGAAAAATGTAAAAAAAGCGTTTTATTGGGAGGACACATTTTTAGTCTATTTCCCGTCCATTTTTCACTTCTTCTATTTAAACAATCTATTTTTTTTATTTAAGCATTTCAAAACTCTTAAGAGCCTTATATCTGCAATATACTTTATTGAAAAATACTATTACCTACTCATTAGAATACGATTTCTACTAGGGTATTATTATATGCGTTGTAAATACAGATTCGAATAGGAATAAAAATGTATTATTTCAAACAGCAAGCATCCACGATTCGGAGAATATCGTAAAATACGCAAATTTTGGGATCGGAAATTATCTATTGTCGATATATCCCATGGGAACAATGTTCGTAACCTAATAGTTACACGAACGTACTTTTCATAAAAAAGTATTTTAAATCGTAAATATTCGCGGAAGGAAGATTCCATTAGAAAGGAAATATGCAATGACGAAAGCTTCTATCGTATTCACTTTCAATTGTCCAACGGTAGGATATATTAGCATTCAATTTGTATAATGAGAGATGCAAAATAAAAGGGAAATTTAAATGTAAACTACGCATCGTGCATGTTGAAAATGCAAAAAACAAAGTTTAATGGGGTGGTTTAGTTGTTTCTGATACAAAAGGGAAAAGCTGTAAAAATGAAAAGTAGCCATGTACCGAGTGAAAAGAATCCAAGTTATAAATCAAAGAGAAGTTTTTGATGTTAAGTTGAAAAAAAAAGTTACGTACTTATGGGTAAATCCAAGAAATCGTAACTTTTCCTCTCCGTTCGCTTGATTTCTGTCTCGAAGGTATACATAAACATGGAGACGTTATAAATCGTAGCCCGTAGGCATCCTCCCACACGTATATAACTACTTCAGTTATTCGTTTCCCTTGCACCGTTGTATGTTGCATTCTCCCCTCGAATCCGTCGCGAATGGCAAAATTCTTCGGACTGATATTGCAGACGTGCACGTTGACTCTCTCTCTCTTCGCTTCGTGCCTCTGATTCCGGAAATCGTAACGCGCTGCGCGAGTAGAATCGGGCAGTTATATATTCAGTGCAATATTTTTCCTCTATTCTCATTCTCTCCCTCTCTTTCATTTATTTCATATTTTAAATCTATTTTCATATTTTAATTCAATTTGCGACGACACGACGTGTCTACTATAATAGCATGTCTAATTTAAACTGATGTTACGTTGTAACAATTTGAATGATTCAAATATTTTTCGATTATACGTCGATATCGTCATAGTGTAAATTATTTACCAAACAGTCATTGGACAAACTTCATGATTTTGCAACTGCACTGAGAAAAGAGATTCTTTGAGTCTAAGAATATTTCTTAATTATTAAGAAATGTGGATTAGAATACGGCGAAAGGCACATGTCTTAACTATTAAGAATTCAGTGACTTGAATTTTGGTTAAAAACGATTGTATAATTTGTCTTAATTAAAACGTTCTTTATATTAATACGTAATAAATGAATTATTATTATTAATATAATGCATCATAAGGGTAATCTTTCACGCTCCGCTAGAGGGAGTCAACGACTTTTTGAACTTCATAGTAAATATTATGCATTAATGATATAAGTATGTCTACCTAATTCTCGTAATTGGCGTAATTAAATATATTTACTAATTTGACTAAACGAATGTGTTCAATATGATCTGAAAGTATATTCCTTACGTTAATAATAATCTTAACTTTATAAATAAGTTTAAAATTATATCTATTAGTAAACAATATTAGGCTTCAATTCATTACTTTTTATTAAGGAATATTTCTTAATAGTTAAGAAATTGACATTTGTCGCAAAGTAAAGATTTTAATAATGGCAAATACACCATTCTTTGAAGCAAAGAATTACTTTTCTCAGTGTGTAAATGTATCCAGATTTACAATACTACATTTTTAACCTTCGATGTTATAATGTTTTTGTATAATTTAGTGCACAGTAGAAGTAAGAGTAAATCTAAACTACGCATCGTGCATGTTGAAAATGCAAAAAACAAAGTTTAATGGGGTGGTTTAGTTGTTTCTGATACAAAAGGGAAAAGCTGTAAAAATGAAAAGTAGCCATGTACCGAGTGAAAAGAATCCAAGTTATAAATCAAAGAGAAGTTTTTGATGTTAAGTTGAAAAAAAAAGTTACGTACTTATGGGTAAATCCAAGAAATCGTAACTTTTCCTCTCCGTTCGCTTGATTTCTGTCTCGAAGGTATACATAAACATGGAGACGTTATAAATCGTAGCCCGTAGGCATCCTCCCACACGTATATAACTACTTCAGTTATTCGTTTCCCTTGCACCGTTGTATGTTGCATTCTCCCCTCGAATCCGTCGCGAATGGCAAATTCTTCGGACTGATATTGCAGACGTGCACGTTGACTCTCTCTCTTCGCTTCGTGCCTCTGATTCCGGAAATCGGTAACGCGCTGCGCGAGTAGAATCGGGCAGTTATATATTCAGTGCAATATTTTTCCTCTATTCTCATTCTCTCCCTCTCTTTCATTTATTTCATATTTTAAATCTATTTTCATATTTTAATTCAATTTGCGACGACACGACGTGTCTACTATAATAGCATGTCTAATTTAAACTGATGTTACGTTGTAACAATTTGAATGATTCAAATATTTTTCGATTATACGTCGATATCGTCATAGTGTAAATTATTTACCAAACAGTCATTGGACAAACTTCATAATTTTGCAACTGCACTGAGAAAAGAGATTCTTTGAGTCTAAGAATATTTCTTAATTATTAAGAAATGTGGATTAGAATACGGCGAAAGGCACATGTCTTAACTATTAAGAATTCAGTGACTTGAATTTTGGTTAAAAACGATTGTATAATTTTGTCTTAATTAAAACG
This sequence comes from Theocolax elegans, assembly GCA_026168455.1. Lineage (NCBI taxonomy): Eukaryota > Metazoa > Arthropoda > Insecta > Hymenoptera > Cerocephalidae > Theocolax > Theocolax elegans. The sequence continues at coordinate 25,160,169 of CM047428.1, forward strand.
TTCTTTATATTAATACGTAATAAATGAATTATTATTATTAATATAATGCATCATAAGGGTAATCTTTCACGCTCCGCTAGAGGGAGTCAACGACTTTTTGAACTTCATAGTAAATATTATGCATTAATGATATAAGTATGTCTACCTAATTCTCGTAATTGGCGTAATTAAATATATTTACTAATTTGACTAAACGAATGTGTCAATATGATCTGAAAGTATATTCCTTACGTTAATAATAATCTTAACTTTATAAATAAGTTTAAAATTTATATCTATTAGTAAACAATATTAGGCTTCAATTCATTACTTTTTATTAAGGAATATTTCTTAATAGTTAAGAAATTGACATTTGTCGCAAAGTAAAGATTTTCATAATGGCAAATACACCATTTCTTTGAAGCAAAGAATTACTTTTCTCAGTGTGTAAATGTATCCAGATTTACAATACTACATTTTTAACCTTCGATGTTATAATGTTTTGTATATTTAGTGCACAGTAGAAGTAAGAGTAAATCTAAACTTGTGCTTCACCAATGGTCTTTATAATGAGTCGAAAACATACTGTCATTTGTATTTTATTCTAATCGAAAAAATTCGTAACTAATGAATAGGGATAAATAATTATTGCAGGGATAAGACGCACATTTACAATGCACTAGATCACGAAAATGGTTAAATTTTAGATTCGCGTTCTCTGTATAAATTCATCATTTGGATTTGAGAATGTGGCAGCAGATTCGTATGCATAAAAATACTAAGTGCAAAGTTAATTTAAATTATTATAGTAGAATAATTCATGATTCAAAAACGTTTTAAGGTGAAAGATTTTAATACTTTCAATAACATCTTTATATAAATTTCACTATAAAATTAATTATTAGCAATATATTGAGTACGTAATAATCTATAAATAAGTTTTTAATCCTGTTTAAAATAATTATTAATATACCTTGACTTCAAAGAACTTTAAAAATAACAATTCTTAAATAAATAAAACATATATATAAATTCTATTAAGAAAATTAATAAGATTATTATTAAACGTTTATTTATATTAAACTATTTTGAATATGTACGAAAGTGAAACACGGATGCGCAGAACGTAAATTGCAAGTTTGATGCCTTACCGTACCTGAGAGACTAATAATCAAGAACTTTCTTACAAGAATAATTGTGTACAACAAGTTAAATTGCTTTAACTAGAAATTAAGAAATATTATATAACACTTTAAATAATACAGAGTGCGTATATCACACTTCATACGATAATGTATTTTTATTCAGCTTTTGAAAATTATTCTTTAGAAGTAGGTATCTGAATATCATCAATTCAAGAGAAATAATATTAGAAGTTTAACGTAATCAAAAAATCTTTATGTGTATTTTCATCTTTTCCCTAAAATTATTCAATATTATTAATGCAGAATTCGATCGAATAAAAATATGGTAGTATATTATTTTTACCGATGAAAAAGTACATAAATTAATCTGAAAAAACGTTAATTTTCTGATGATAAAAATTCTATCTGTCATTCAGTCTTAAGTTTATTTTTCTATTTCGAGGGAAATTGGTTCTAGATACTTTTTTGCAATGCCGCACACGATGGAAAAAAGGGTAAAATCGTTGAGGAACGCGGGAGAAATGAAGGCAAGGGGAGAACGGCGCGTTGCTCTGCGGGTTGTACGTGGGTAAACACAAGAGACGAGGCGAGGGGTATAAAAATGTGACGTGCCACGGAGCAAAGAAAGATCGAAAAAACAGCACCAACCTTGAAAAAGCATAAAAAATGGCATGGTTGGCGAAGCATAAGGTAGACGAAAAAGAAATGAAAATAAATGGTTGGAGAGAAAAAATATGCGGACAAAAAATTCGAATCACTTCGAAGAAAGTGCAACAGCGGATGTAAAATAATATTTTTTATAATGCAACGATATAACTACCTTTTTAGCTGTTTATATATTTTAACAATTCATGCGAAATAAATAATAACGTAATAGAACATAAATACTGAAATAATAAAGTTTCGGTGAAGGTGAATAATAGTAGGAAAATGCTGCTACAATACATCTCATGGTGTACACACGATTTGGAGATATTTTCAAAAAATAATAATAACGAGGATACATAATTTTTGCATTAATTGAATAAAACGTTAAATGAGATGAACGACTAGTTGAGTATTTTTCGTCGCGAAGGAAGATTAGAGAAAACAGATGCGTATAATGTAAACGAACGAACCGATGAATCTCGCTCGCCCGTTGTATCTGGATCGAGGTAAAAGCGAGGATGAAAGATAAAGAGAGAACGGAGAACGGAGAAGGGTGCGCGAAAGAGGATTGGAATCGGAGGGTCGGGAAAGTCAAAACAAATAGAGGAGGGGGGAGGAGTCGGTACGCATTCGCATCGCCGACGAAGGGGCAATAGGTCGCGATGATCCTGACGCATTCAGTCGCCGGAGGATTATTCAAATAATGCCATCATTTATACGCGTTTAAGCATTAAACTTGATTTTTCATGTTTCTTGGACGATCAACTGCACCTGCAAGATATAAGCGCATTTAGCACTTTGTCGACCGATGTCGACAAAGGATTTTAGTTAATGCACCCTATCGGTTAATTTGTTGGCCGCCCCCTCCACTCCCACTCCCCACTCCCATCTGCCGTTCGTCTGATGGATTTTATAACTTGGTAGCATCAGCGTGCATGCATCTTTAATTAATGCGCTAGCCAAGTACCTTCATTATTAACAATACCGCATTAGCATTTAATTACGAACTCGTCTCAGAATTCCCAGTGCGAAGTAAGCTACGGCTTGCGCTTGGAAATTCAGATGCACGAGTTAACGAGGTTTTTCGTCGCCTTGGCCAAAGGAAAAAGAAAGAGAAAAAGTGAACGTGAACCAGACAAACGGGAGACCGTAGGAGATGTACCTACATTTTGACCCGGGTAGATGAACCTTTTTATCGCGCCTTTTTAATCCCGACTACACCGGGAGACGAGGAAAATTTTCTAAAGGGTTTTTGTATGTACGTCCTGGCCATAACGAGGATAACTCGACGACGAAGGTCCTCTTGCATTATTTACGGCATTTTCAACTAAACACATGCGAGGCTTCCTCCCTTCTCTCTCTCTCCCCATCCCTCCCCCCTCACTCTCTACGAATTTGTGTCGAGTTTGCGCTAGCTCTCCTCCCATATTTGCTCTTAGAGGCGAATCGCGTTGGACGGCACGTATAGTTGTGTTGCGGCCGGGGTCATCAGGTGGACAGTTTACACACGTGTGCACGGATAAAAGCATCGCCTAACCTTTTTTTTACTCGGTGAAAAGGGCATGTCCTCTTTTATTACTTTATCTCGTGCGTCACGTAAATATTTTCCAAACTCACCGCGTGAATTATCTATTTGTTTAGTACTTCAGATCTTTCCGAGGACTTTGTTTAATGCACTGAGAAAAGAGATTCTTTGAGTCTAAGAATATTTCTTAATTATTAAGAAATGTGGATTAGAATACGGCGAAAGGCACATGTCTTAACTATTAAGAATTCAGTGACTTGAATTTTTGGTTAAAAACGATTGTATAATTTTGTCTTAATTAAAACGTTCTTTATATTAATACGTAATAAATGAATTATTATTATTAATATAATGCATCATAAGGGTAATCTTTTCACGCTCCGCTAGAGGGAGTCAACGACTTTTTGAACTTCATAGTAAATATTATGCATTAATGATATAAGTATGTCTACCTAATTCTCGTATATTGGCGTAATTAATATATTTACTAATTTGACTAAACGAATGTGTTCAATATGATCTGAAAGTATATTCCTTACGTTAATAATAATCTTAACTTTATAAATAAGTTTAAAATTATATCTATTAGTAAACAATATTAGGCTTCAATTCATTACTTTTTTATTAAGGAATATTTCTATAGTTAAGAAATTGACATTTGTCGCAAAGTAAAGATTTTAATAATGGCAAATACACCATTTCTTTGAAGCAAAGAATTACTTTTCTCAGTGTGTAAATGTATCCAGATTTACAATACTACATTTTTAACCTTCGATGTTATAATGTTTTTGTATAATTTAGTGCACAGTAGAAGTAAGAGTAAATCTAAACTTGTGCTTCACCAATGGTCTTTTATAATGAGTCGAAAAAATACTGTCATTTGTATTTTATTCTAATCGAAAAAATTCGTAACTAATGAATAGGGATAAATATTTATTGCAGTGGATAGACGCACATTTACAAATGCACTAGATCACGAAAATTGGTTAAATTTTAGATTTCGCGTTCTCTGTATTAAATTCATCATTTTGGATTTTGAGAATGTGGCAGCAAATTCGTATGCATAAAAATACTAAGTGCAAAGTTTAATTTAAATTATTATAGTAGAATAATTCATGATTCAAAACGTTTTAAGGTGAAAGATTTTAATACTTTCAATACATCTTTATATAAATTTCACTATAAAATTAATTATTAGCAATATATGAGTACGTAATAATCTATAAATAAGTTTTTAATCCTGTTTAAAATAATTATTAATATACCTTGACTTCAAAGAACTTTAAAAATAACATTCTTAAATAAATAAAACATATATATAAATTCTATTAAGAAAATTAATAAGATTATTATTAAACGTTTATTTATATTAAACTATTTTGAATATGTACGAAAGTGAAACACGGATGCACAGAACGTAAATTGCAAGTTTGATGCCTTACCGTACCTGAGAGACTAATAATCAAGAACTTTCTTACAAGAATAATTGTGTACAACAAGTTAAATTGCTTTAACTAGAAATTAAGAAATATTATATAACACTTTAAATAATACAGAGTGCGTATATCACACTTCATACGAGTAATGTATTTTTATTCAGCTTTGAAAATTATTCTTTAGAAGTAGGTATCTGAATATTCATCAATTCAAGAGAAATAATATTAGAAGTTTAACGTAATCAAAAAATCTTTTATGTGTATTTTTCATCTTTTCCCTAAAATTATTCAATATTTATTAATGCAGAATTCCGATCGAATAAAAATATGGTAGTATATTATTTTTACCGATGAAAAAGTACATATTAAATCTTGAAAAAACGGTTAATTTTCTGATGATAAAATTCTATCTGTCATTCAGTCTTAAGTTTATTTTCTATTTCGAGGGAAATTGGTTCTAGATACTTTTTTTGCAATGCCGCACACGATGGAAAAAGGGTAAAATCGTTGAGGAACGCGGAGAAATGAAGGCAAGGGAGAACGGCGCGTTGCTCTGCGGGTGTACGTGGTGTAAACACAAGAGACGAGGCGAGGGGGTATAAAATGTGACGTGCACGAGCAAAGAAAAGATCGAAAAACAGCACCAACCTTGAAAAAGCATAAAAAATGGCATGGTTGGACGAAGCATAAGGTAGACGAAAAAGAAATGAAAATAAATGGTTGGAGAGAAAAATATGCGGACAAAAAATTCGAATCACTTCGAAGAAATGCAACAGCGGATGTAAAATAATATTTTTTATAATGCAACGATATAACTACCTTTTTAGCTGTTTATATATTTTAACAATTCATGCGAAATAAATAATAAGCGTAATAGAACATAAATACTGAAATAACAAAGTTTTCGGTGAAGTGAATAATAGTAGGAAAATGCTACAATACATCTCATGGTGTACACACGATTTGGAGATATTTTCAAAAAATAATAATAACGAGGATACATAATTTTTGCATTAATTGAATAAAACGTTAAATGAGATGAACGACTAGTTGAGTATTTTTCGTCGCGAAGGAAGATTAGAGAAAACAGATGCGTATAATGTAAACGAACGACCGATGAATCTCGCTCGCCCGTTGTATCTGGATCGGAGTAAAAGCGAGGATGAAAGATAAAGAGAGAACGGAGAACGGAGAAGGGTGCGCGAAAGAGGATTGGAATCGGAGGGTCGGGAAAGTCAAACAAAATAGAGGAGGGAGGGAGAGTCGGTACGCATTCGCATCGCCGAGAGGAGCAATAGGCGCGAGGATCAATGACGCAATTCAGTCTGCCGGAGGCATTATTCAAATAATGCCATCATTTATACGGTTAATCCATTTAAACTTGACTTTTCAAATGTTCGTTGGACGATCACCTGCACCGTTGCAATATATCAGCGCATTTCGCACTTTGTCGACCGATGCAGACAAAGGATTTTAGTTAATGCACCCTATCGGTTAATTTGTTGGCCGCCCCCTCCACTCCCACTCCCCACTCCCATCTGCCGTTCGTCTGATGGATTTTATAACTTGGTAGCATCAGCGTGCATGCATCTTTAATTAATGCGCTAGCCAAGTACCTTCATTATTAACAATACCGCATTAGCATTTAATTACGAACTCGTCTCAGAATTCCCAGTGCGAAGTAAGCTACGGCTTGCGCTTGGAAATTCAGATGCACGAGTTAACGAGGTTTTTCGTCGCCTTGGCCAAAGGAAAAAGAAAGAGAAAAAGTGAACGTGAACCAGACAAACGGGAGACCGTAGGAGATGTACCTACATTTTGACCCGGGTAGATGAACCTTTTTATCGCGCCTTTTTAATCCCGACTACACCGGGAGACGAGGAAAATTTTCTAAAGGGTTTTTGTATGTACGTCCTGGCCATAACGAGGATAACTCGACGACGAAGGTCCTCTTGCATTATTTACGGCATTTTCAACTAAACACATGCGAGGCTTCCTCCCTTCTCTCTCTCTCCCCATCCCTCCCCCCTCACTCTCTACGAATTTGTGTCGAGTTTGCGCTAGCTCTCCTCCCATATTTGCTCTTAGAGGCGAATCGCGTTGGACGGCACGTATAGTTGTGTTGCGGCCGGGGTCATCAGGTGGACAGTTTACACACGTGTGCACGGATAAAAGCATCGCCTAACCTTTTTTTTACTCGGTGAAAAGGGCATGTCCTTCTTTTATTACTTTATCTCGTGCGTCACGTAAATATTTTCCAAACTCACCGCGTGAATTATCTATTTGTTTAGTACTTCAGATCTTTCCGAGGACTTTGTTTAATGCACTCCTTCCAACTGCATCTAAGTAGCATTACCAAAGGATTCGCATGTTGTTACCGCGTGCTCGAAGCAATCTTTACATTTCCTGGCAAATAAATCTTAATGCTTTATATGCATCCGAGAACAAAGATATCGGGCGAGATACTCTCTTAAGTAAACAATATATTTTGTATTATGCCATTTAGATTCAACAATTTTTTAAACAAATGCAATAGTTATTTAATTGTAATTATTACATTATCCAGCGTATAAATATGGAAAGTTTTATATATTAATTTAATTTAAGATATAAAGTTTGTGTTTGACGAAAGTTGATGTCAACAATGTGTTCAACGGGATTATACCAAATTTGGAAAAATATTAATTAAACATTCATATCAAGTTTAGATGAAGTAAAAATAATGTTATAGGCAAAATAATATTTAAGATTAAAAATAGTTTTTGAACGTGTAAAATTTGAATTCGGATTGCTGGTCTTCTACTTCGGATTCAGTTCTCGCTCTACCAACTGAGCTGTTTCAATTGTTACATCCTAAATTTAATATTACGACAAACAATAAAATATACCTTCGTTGGTTAAGCGAGAGATTCTAAAGTAGAAGATCGCGGGCTTAAATATAAATTTTATACGTTCAATAATACTATTTTTAATCTTACGTAAGACATTATTTTGAGTTTATTTACACTCAATATTTACTTTCACCAAACATAACAATTTGGCTTATTACATAAATTTTTTCGCGCTTCTATTAAACATCTATATTATTAATATTATTGCTATTATAAGTATGATCGAGGTAAGATAACCTTAGTAAATAAAACTTTAATAACTTTAAAAAATAAAAAATGTTTTAATAAATTTATTAAAATTGGATTCATTGGATTAATTTAAAGTGTCTTAAACTTTAAACAATATTTTGCATAATAAATTTTATTAAGACATGAAAATCAACATAACGGGGTTATATAATTACCTTTACGTGAATATAATACATGGAAAAGTTTAGAGAGTTTTATTATCTGAATAATACAAAAATATCTAAAGTGTTATGTGTATGGCAATAATCAGCTAAATGGGAAGAGGAGACACTTTTTGCTACTTTGATTGCCGTCTCTACTGTCCAAGTAGGTTGGATAGATAGAGACGGTTTTTCATTTTAAGATAAACACAAAGAGCTGAAACGTTAACGAAGTGAGAGGTGCTGATAAAATACAACGTTTGTAATCTTGAGAACGCGGACCATTAAATTTCATGAAAGGTTTGACTTCTGTTAAATTTCGCATTTTCGTCGTATTGAGATAGCAAGAAACATTGTTGCTAATTTTAGTTCCCTACATACTTCCTTAATTAACTACCACCTTTTTATTGTTTTTCTCTATCAATTTTAAAGAATTTATAAGCATAGAGTGAATTATGCGCACAATAACTAGAACATTATTTTTATTATTTTTAAAAATATTCAGAGTTATGTTTGTGCGCCGTACAGAAATATTATAAATAATAATAATAAAAATAATAATAATATACATGTATTATTTTCTATGGAACAGGAAACTATGTGACAATAATTTAGTGTATATAATTGTATTTTATCACATATGATAACGTTACATCAATGTACTAATAAAATGAAAAATATCAATTCGTGTAATTTATTAAAAACTCCTCGTCTAATCATAAAAGAGATATTAAAATATTAAAGAAGAGTTTAATTCCTAGAAAAATTTTGTAAGTTTTTAAAAGTTGCAGCGAAGGCCTGAAATGCTTAATTTCAAGTAATCTGTCAAGTGCACGCGCATTGGCTCATATTCCTTTTCAGGGTTTTGCCTGAAAAAAAATTTTTTCATACGCCGTAGTGAACAGAGTTATGTGGTAGTGACGTAGACGCGTTCTTATATATGATGATACACCGAGGACTTTGAAATTGACTTCCTAATTGGAAATGAACTTATAAAGACTTTTCAATTTCATATACGTTAAAACGACTATTTGATCGATATTCGATTTAAAAAAACGTTTAAATAATATTTACTAAACATCAAAATATGTTTGCAAACATTACAACATTCTTATCATGCAATAACTACTGGATGTAGATGTCTAGGAAATTAGGTCGACTATCCTTAGAAATACTAACACGTTTTAAAAATCTGAAAAAATTAGAATTTTGAAATGATTAAGTACGGAATTGTTGTAAACAGCTGTCGTAGAAACTTTTTTCGCGTGTCACGTTTGAGAACGAAATGTAAGCTTGAAAATCCACAATTTTAACGAAAGTTACATTCAATGGAATGCAGGATTATCGAGATGATGTACTAAAATATTGGAATATTGTTTATATTGTATTTTACTTCTTATACACGGAGAAAAATATTTGATTAAAAATTACCATACTCTTAAATAACAGAAGGACTATTATTAGTGTGTAGCAAAAATTAGAATATATATAGTAAATTTTATCATAAGCTTGGTGATATAATATCATCTAAATTTACAAAATATTATTAGATATTAAAAAACACACGTCATGTTAAGTTCGTAAATATAAAATTATTATTAATTGAAGAAAAAGTTTCATTATCTAAGTTAGATCATTTAATTTTTCATATATTGTGTACAGTTAATTAAATGGGAAGTGTTGTAATAAATTATAGTTTGCATATATATAACGCTCAACACATTTATAAAGTACGTCATGAACTAAAAAAGGTGCAGAATAACAGTTAATTAAAAAGCATTTAAGTAGGTAGTTTAATCGATAACTAATCAATCAATTCATCATTCATTTATTCCAATTAGCTCTACGCCACAAATGGAATTATACACTACACCTGGGGGGTAAATTTCGCTACGAACTTTAATTCGCGCGTACGGGTGGAACGCCATTAACAATCACCTTAATGCGAGCTCAATTATCGGTCCCCCATGAGTAGTGCCGAGGCTCTAACGACCTGCCGCGGTCTGCCGAACTACGCTAAGATAATTAACCGATCCGTCGTGCGTATATATACATATTCGCGCACACGCACGCCTCTATACATAGGTATATCCGCGATATGTCTCATATCTTCATTGATTCAAGTTCGTATCGAGATCTCGGAGATTATTTCGCAAAACAATGCTCTGCTATGTATACCCATCTCTTGAACGTCCTGATGGTCGTTGCGCTCATTGAGGCCATTGAGTAACCACGTTAATAGAAAGAATCGTGCGCTTGAACTGTTCTAACTACAAAATTGACCTCAGAATCATCGTGAAACTTCTTGACTTTCTTCCTCTTAAGAATCCAATGTAAATAAGCCAGATACTTGGTATAATATTTTACATTCGTAAAAATAAACATTTTACAAAAAGCTAACTCATGAAGTATAAAAATCATCTTTTGGAATATGTTATATTGACAAATACGTATAACAAAATAGTAAATATAATAGATTTATTAAAGGATGGAAAATAAAACTGAAAATTACGTTATGTAACCATCCTTCCATTTTTATAATAATTTAATAATTCACATTGTAAAAATTATAATTGTATAATTTTTGACGCTAGTTGCAAATAAAATAACGCATATATGGTTTCTTTATATATTTACATATATAAACATTTTCAAATATACAGCATTTAAATCCAGGACACATTGAATCTCATTTTTTAATCACGATTTTGGCATGAAAGGAATAATAATTTACAAATTCTAAATATTTCATTTATTTAACGTAAGATATTGTTTAATTAATTCACATGCGATGTCAAGTTGTTTAATTAGTGCTTAAAGTAGATATTTTGTGTTTGCCGTGAAACTGTATGTACGACGAATTGTCGATGAAATTTTCCGGTTAGACGCAGGTGGACAACGCGTGCGAATCGATAGTCCATCCTTACTCATGAGCTTTTCGGATAGCGTTGGAAACTGCTACGGTATAGTTTACGACCAAGTGCGAAAGTGAGACCGAGAAAGATGGATATTCCAATAGGAGGGAAACAGAGGGGTTGGGTTGTTTAACTTGGGAGGCTAGAAAATTACCGTGCGTTTTGAAATTAATGAGGATTTATTTAATAAAGAATAATCATGGCTAATTACTGCTATATGTATATAAGATGATTAGTTAAGATCGATTAAGTATATTTACAAAGTAATTATGAGGTACATTTTACATTTTACATTAATTAAAATGTATACTTATGAAACATAAGTTAACTGTTATAGTTTTGAAATTTGAACATTTTGTATTACAAGTTTTAAAATAAAAAGTAATATTTATCGAAGTTTTTAAGAGGGAAGCCAAAGTCAAATTTAACCCTCCCTATCTTATTAATGATCGGTTGTAGAAATAATTGTATTATACATAAAATATGGTAATATATGAAAAAGTACGAGTAGATACGCCTTTGTTTACAAACGAAAGATCTCTGTGCAAAATTTGAGACTTAAATATAATCAACATTTTTTGAAAAAGGATTGAATCGGAAACGCGATTATATTTTAGTCTCAAATTTATCACAGAAAACTATAATTTGTAACTAATGTTGCCCGATTTCTGATCACACCTATACATATATGTAAAAAAGTTAATGATAAGAAAAATATTTTCAAATAATATATGGAATTTGACTTAATCTGATAAATTATAAGTTACTTAAATATTTTTATATCGATAATTACTTATTGTTATTATTTATATTATAAATTGATCAATACTTGGATACTGATCAAAAATTGGGTATAATATGAAACTATATCATATTTTATTAATTACAATTAAATTCTTTATTTAATTCGATCGATAAGTTGGAGAGGATTAAATATTAACTTTAGTACTCCGTTAATAATAAATAAATATTACAATAGCTAATAAATTTCAATATTATATTGGAAATTTGAATATCTGATTATAAAAAAATAATATGACTAAAGAAAATATTAAAAAATTGTATTGTTATAGGTATGAAATATTTTTCTCTACAACTGAGTATGTACCGACTGTATTTCTTGATTTACAATATGCAATAAAAATGTAGTATTGTGTAAATTTACAATGAGGCCCTTTGAGCTAAATACGGAAAGAGAAGCGCAAAAGATAAAGTGCAAGATTAAGAAAGGGACAGTAGCGAAGGTAACAAAAGAAGGATGGAATCTCGGTACCGAGTAAGAAAATAAGAGCGTTACGCAGGCTTGGGAAAAGTAGAAGAAGAAGTATTTGTCGCGGTGAAAAATGAGAGAGATTCGACGGGAATCGTGCGCGGCATCGCGCTAGCCAATTTACTCTTGGGCTGTGGCTGTAGACTCGTGCAAGTCCGAGCTTTTGGTGCTTTCGTGCGCGCAAACCTCCCTTGTAAAGCTGCCTTCCTTTTTCCCTGGTATACCCTTATAGCTTCTGTTTTCCCACTGTCGTTACGGGCCTTTTGTTACACTCCCGTCTTTGCTTATTGGGATTTTCCAAGACTTGTTCTCGGATTTATCAATAGTTAGTTTGAGCAGCTTGGCCGCGTTTGAGATCGATGAGCTTTTCCTCTACCTTTCTCATTTTATCCTTTGCAATCTTGCCGCGTACTAAATTTGACAAATACCTTCTATACCGAAGAAATATTAAACTTTAAATTATTATAAAAAATCTTACAGATAATTATTATATTATCATTTTTGATTAATTATCTTCAACAATAAATGTACTATTTTTATAAACTTAATATAGTTACACAAAGTTATTATTTGTAATTCTCATACTCGTTGAAGGAAGGTCGACACCAAACAAAAAACCGCGATTGGCAAAATGTTCAATTTCGTCGACACCTCGCGTAATCGCAAAATTTTCGCGGAATATTTACTGTAAAATTGAGTATTTTATTGGCGCGATGAAGATGTTGACAAGAAACACGCATACACCAAATGGGTAGTAACGAGGTATTTTAACCGAGTAAAGTGTCTTTCATTCCTCGAGAAGAAAAAAAAAAGAATAGGAAAAAATCGTAAATCCCGTCCGGCGCATAAAAAGCAATTCGTTTAAAGAATAATTGAAACGGTACAATCGAATCACCCGCTCCGAGAAATTCCGGAAGGAAAACTCGAAAACGCGGCGATCCGAGGCGGAAAGAAACCCGGGGAACGTAGTAATTCGCGAAAATGCCATATCTAGAATCCAGGCGTTTCGGGGATAGAGAGACGTGCCGGGCCGTGGCACCGGGCCTGAACATCCGACAATGTCGCCAGTAGTAAGTGGCATCTCGTTCGGGACCTTTTAAAATACAGTTTGTAACTTGAATTACAGGCGCGGCGGGGCTACGCGCTCGGAATTGCATCAGGTCTCATTAGGCTCGCGGGGCTACATCCATGCGGGTGTGGACGGCTAACAAAACGAAAGAGTAACATGATTATATTATTAAATGTGAGCGTCGTGCGCGCTTCTCATTCATTTCCCAAATCTCATTATACCCGCGCGCCTCGAAATGCCCCGTTACATGCGAATGGAAATTCTAATGCGAATTGTTGTAAAATAATTTGAAAGCTTCTCTGATTGTTTTCTTTTCTTCACTTCCTTTTTCAATTACTCTTATTCTTTTCGCCAATGGAATATATAATTATACATTTATATACGTACGTATATTTATATATCAGTGAGAATTATTTAAACTAGAAATATATATATATTTCTTTTCTTTTTTTGGCAGCAGAATAGTTCTAGGATATTTTGTTTTTGTTTCATAACATAAGCATTTGAATTCCTATACCTTTAGTTTACGGGTTCGCTTTCGATCACTTGATCCGATATTTGATTCGTGTACCTTGTGATATCTACCTACGTTTCTATTAGTCGTCGAAACCTTTCACTACAGTTCTATGATACCATTCATGCTTATTTTATTTTATTTTTTCCAATGTTTCTTGCGAACTAAAACGATATGGATTTCGATTTTTTATATATTTTTTTTATAGTATTATTTTACTACGCACGAATGTATACAAAATATAAAATTTTTTAAGCGTTCAGAAAAAATGATATTAATATTTGTTATCAAGTTTTTTTTAATAATGTTGTCGTCTACGTTACATTTAATACATGATTATAAGATTAAAGCACCGATCTCAAATGCGATATTGATAACAGTAGTACGTACATTTCCAGGTAATTTCACTATGCTTCCCAAAATTAGTATTAGATATATTGGTTTTATGTAACTTACGAAATTTTAAATACCATTGTCCAGTTTATTATTCCTAGTAGAAGTTGATCATTTTCAGGTTAATTGAAACCAGTTTTTGACCATTAATTATTGACTTACTGGCAACTTTTTGTTAAACGACTAGTTTTGGCCCAAAAAAATTCATTAATGCTTTGATTTCTACTAAAGATGTTTAATACAAATTAAAGCATCTACAGATAGTAAGAATGATGTACAGTTTAAAATGTGCGCCAACATATAATAGTCTATAAGATGATTTCACAGAGTATAGCTGACGCGCGCTTTAGTGTAATACCGTGAGACATTTACCATAAGTGTCTTTTCTGCGTGAATAAAACACATACGCTCGTCTTCTTCTTGTTTCTCCGTCTTTCTCACATAGCAAGCGTTATTGCGCATTTAAAATTTATTAGCCGCACGGTCCAGTTTCTTGCTTCTCTTCCTCTCTTATTTTAGGCTTTTTTTTTTCGTTGACGTATGTGTCGTCTCCAACTTTTCTTTCTCGACTTGCCGCTCGCACTAAAACATTCTAGGAATTTTCTTCTCTTTACCTTTCACGCGAGCAGTCCGGCGTCCTCGACAATTTGCTCGGTACTTCTTCAACTGTCGCTTTAAAAAGGAGGCCAGAGGCAACGTACTTTTCGCTCTGTTTAAAACGCCGCATGTTTATTGTTCATTAATATTTGTACAATATTAAAATTCATGAACTAGGGAGAACTTTCTGTTTCGTTAGAATCCCTGAATTTAAAGAGAATTCTTTACTAGATTGTTTCTTATCACAAATTATGTGAAGAAAAAGCAACGTATTTGTAGAGTAATTGTAACTCAAATTTTATGGATCATAGAGATCGACAAATACTCGACCACATTTTTTGTATATATATATGAACACTTTCTGAATTTTGTGAAAAATGATTAAAATAAAAAAAGCGATACGTAAAAAAAGTATTTAAACTGATTTGAATTGAATAAAGAAAAAATATTAAAATTCCTAAAGTGATAAATAATAATATATTTTTTACAATGAATGTAAACAAAGAATCTGAAAGGGCATAACGAAAATGTGTTAATCAGTTATTACTAACGTTTCTTTTCTAATATACGTTATACGTCGTGGGTATAGCTATCGACTCGCACAGAAATAATTCACCCCCCTGAAACGATTGTGGATGAAATTTATACGTCTACTTCCAGCGATTGGCAATATCTGCGGCTCCTTATACGACGACTCGAATCCACCGGGTCAGAGAAGCCCAAACTTACTTAGTTCGGTATTGGGTAATTTAAAGCTGGGTCACCGTTCACGCACGTCCTCGTTTTATGGGGCTGTTAAGGCTTCGACCGAGCGTATTTATACCCAGAGACATGGCTAGGTGATCCTCGCTATACGCACATTTTATCCGATGTACCGGCAACCACGTGACACAACCGACGATGGGATTGTTTACGCGAAGGATTTCGAGGATCTGTGACTGCTCAGCTTGGACGTACATACTTGCGAATGCGACAAAGTCCGAACTTTGGATCATCAATTTCATTGTAACTCCATAATCTATTTATAATTTTTTTTATTTTGTATTTTTATCATAATTATTGCCAACAATTGATGGTATTTGATGGCAGTTCATAATTAAATATTCCAACATTCAACCAGACAAGCACACTTTAATGTTTAAATAACTTATAAGCAATCAATGCTTTCGCAAAAAAAGTTTTAGTGTTTGAATATCGCTTCAGGGTATATATTTCATATTTTTATCTACAAGGTATTTCAATTTTTTTTAAACCGTATTACCCGCGTAGAAAAAACTCCCTTGGGAAATCCTTGGAAAAATTTTCATTGCAAAATCATGGTTGCCACCGCGGCTAATTCCTATTAGTTTCATTGCTAATGATCAGAAGCCAAGTTTTTGCCATAAAATATCAATAAAATTATTAATTAAATTTTTCACTTCCATAGCTAAATCATGGAATTATTTTGTCGACAAATTCAGGCAAAAGAAATAAAATAACCATGATATTAACCTTTTTTTTAACGCAAATCCTTGATTTTTTTTGCAGAAATGCTTAGAATCATGGCTGTTTAATGGACATTTTTGCGTTTAAAGAAATAAATTACCCATGAATATACCGGTAATTTACACAACATGGATACATGGAATTATCGTGGCAAAAACTATAATGAATTTATAAAAATTCGTGCCATTTTCGTTGATGAATTTTTATCGCAAAAAAATTAATTTCCCCCCATTATCCCGGCATTTTTTTCACAGGAATTTTCTGGCTTTTTAATATAATTTTAAGGAAAAATCATGGTGTTTTTAACTGTAAAAATATAGATTCCCATGATATGCTCAATATTTAAAAAATAATTTTTTTGGTTTTTTTTTCTTATAATTTCAATGGAAACTATTGCTTTGTTCAATAAAATTAGTAATAAAATGAAAGAATGATTTATTTAATTATTCCACGTAAATATTCTTTATTAATAATTACAAACACAGTTCGATATTTGATGATTTAATATTTACGCAATGCTATGAAATGTAAACTAATATAATATAACGCAATATATATACAAATTGATTTACAATATTCGAAATTGACATACACAATTTTATTCATCTTCTATAAGATTTATAGGCTCAGCTATATACGATTCGTTATCATTTTCAAGAAAAAAGCATAGATTAATAAATTTCGCACGTCAACTATTTCTAACAAATTGGTTTTTTTACATTTATAAATGAATGTGTCAGTGTCTATTCTTTTATAAGGCATTTTCAGTACATTTTCTATTACAAACAGTTTATTAATTAAAGCATAATAATTTCCGTCACATAAACAGGATTTGCGACAATTACACACACATACTTTGAAATAATAATTAACTATACCGTAATTATTACAACTGTTATAAAAGTATTTAACATACTTTGAACAAGTAACGGTTTGTCTTAAATATTCTTCCGACGTATACAAATAAGCTCCTTTTAATAACCTTAAAAATTTAAAACATTTTTGTTATTCACAAAATTTGATAGTATGCGATTATTTTCGAAATCCAAAATTCTTTTTAAAGTACCAATAATATATAATGATTTAGAAATTTTGTAGATTTTAATTGATTTTTACATAAGGAAATGCGTTTACAAAAATTATAAGCCAGACTATCTTCTTTCAGTGTACTAATTAATTTAAAAGAGTTGATCAGAATAAGTAAATTGGTACAAAGTTGCAATTGTGCTGCATTACTGCTATGAACTAAATATTTTAACCTTCCATTAATATTTTCATAGGGAAAACAGGAAACTGTCCAAAGAGGGCCTAAATCTTGAACTATTTGTGGTAAATGCAGTATTTGATGCAGATGAAGGACATATTCCTTTTACCATAAAGATTTTCAAATTCTTTAACGTATGTATGTAACATTTTTCTTGCTATAGCAATTGTTTCTAATGAAATAGATGCTTTACAAAGTAAATAAATAGCTAAAACCAATAACTTATGGTGTTTGTAATATTTTTCAGGTAATATATCTTTGAGCAGACAATTGAGAAATAAAAAAACCCAATATTTTTTAATTCAGATGCCTTCCAATAATTAACGTGATTTTCAATACTTCTGGGACGTCTTTGAATAAACGAAGGAGGTTTAATTGAAATTAAGTGCGAATCTACTGTTTTTAAATGACATCTTATACTATATATTCATTTGAAAATTCATTACTAAACCACAAATTTAGTAGCTGGTTCGTTATACCACTAAAAATGCAATGCATTATATCGATACCAGTACTTCGTATCGGTTTGATGTACAAATAGTTGCATAACTGTCGAACCTTTACACCATAAACGGGTAATTTTGTAAAAGTAGCTCTACGTGCAAAAATGGTTGTCCTCGAGTCGGTCCGAATGCTTAATTTTTTTTTCATATGGGTATATCCAACGATTATATTTGATTCACCCCGTAATTACATTTTACGCACCCGAATTTTCCATTAAATTGTGTCATATTAAGAAAAGGGATTTGCTGGTGCATCACACGTTCCTGCCATGACAATACCTCTGATTTTATAGAATTATTTTTGCCTACATCAATACCATTATATAATTTCTCAAGTCATTACGCAAAGGTAGTAAAAATAAATTTGGTATTGGTTTTTCTTCA
The DNA here is from genome assembly GCA_026168455.1 of Theocolax elegans. Taxonomy (NCBI): domain Eukaryota; kingdom Metazoa; phylum Arthropoda; class Insecta; order Hymenoptera; family Cerocephalidae; genus Theocolax; species Theocolax elegans. Next base: position 25,178,576 of record CM047428.1, read on the forward strand.
CCGAACCAAAGGCCACCCACAATTAAATTTTCAGGTTTATATCGATCAAAAGGAGATAATTTTAAGTTAGTAAAAAAGAATGGCCAAACATTAAATTATAGAGGATTTGTAAATAGCAACCCCATCCGTGTACCAACACAAAGCAATATTATTTTTATCACTTAAAATTTCGTTTCTTTCAGACAATCTTTGTATATATTTCCATCTATTATATCTCAAAATTATTCACATTTTGTTTTTGTCTATTTATTTCGTACGTCAGTTTTTTCGTAAAATCTGTCCGCTCATAAATTTTTGAATCTGCTCTGTAATAGAATGTTTATAAAATAGCTATTTTTAGGTACTAGTTTGGTACATTTACACATCATTTTTTTCGTTTTGTATTAAAATTAAGCAAGTTGAACAATAAAATTGCGTATTATAGGGGTTTCATTAATAGAAAATATTGCCTAAATTTATACAATGTTTTGGCACATAAATTTGGTTGCAAACAATGCATTTGTTGTAATCTTAACAGTCTGACAATGCTTCGCTTGTTAATTTGTGTCTAATTGCAAACGTCAAAGTTGCTATAAAACTCTCTTTAACCGTTATTTGCGCACCTTCGTAAATTGGTTCATTATTAGTACCATCGTCGTCAAAATCACAATATATATCTTCATTTATTTCTTCATCGGTAATGTCTGCCGAAGAATTTGAAGATGAATCTTCCCGGTAAAACTGTTCAAAACCTTCGCAATTTTCAAGAAAATCTGGATCCACAAGTCATATTAATTATAAGTATACTCTTCTTCTTAATTAATTGTTATAATGAAGTTGTAAATCGATTACGAATAAGACATAACAATAATTTATTATCTACATAGTAACAAAATACAATTTATCATGAAAGTATCAACAATATAATAAATAAAAAAGAAAAAATCATGAAACCTAGGATCAAAATTTGACACTGCAAAGAAATAGTTACAATTTTTAAAGAATTTCTCTTACAAGCGTTTATACAATCTATAAGTTTATTTTTAAGCCATTTTCATTAGAACGAATCCATTTACATGTATTCAAAAATTAAATTATTATAACTTTCACTTATGTTTAGCACATAATGAAAAAATTAGTTTATCGGTTAATAAGAAATAATTGCGTAGTAAGTAAATTAGTAGTAGTAAAGTTACTTTTTTTGTTAGAAATCACAATGTTATATTATTTTTATATATAGATTGTATTATTATTCGTTTCGGTTAAAATATATTAAAATTTTTTTCTTTAGTGATAATATTGAATCGATTTTGAATCAAAGTAATAACAAATACACGCACCATTATCATATATGAGTTACTTTCACTGTTCCTATCAATATCAGTTTCAATTACTTCGTTATTAAGAGATAAATTTTCTTCAACTACATTTTCTGAATTAAAGTCACTGCTTCTTGTTTCATATTCTGACTCCTCAGCGGAAACGTTAAATGTATCCCCATTATCTTCAACGCTTATGTTACTTACGACCGAATTAGTACTAACATCGCTACCTCTCTATTTTTTTGAAGAATTAATTTTTATTTTTTAAGAATATTTATTGAACTATAGGTTAATTAATAATAAAAAAGAATTATAGGTTAAAATGTTTGCAAAAGTATATTTCTGTTAACGTATATAATCACTGTTGTAGTAAAATTTAAGTTTATTTATGTATTATATACGTATTCGATATTCTTTTTCTATAGATAAAATAATAAAGTCAAAAAATAATAAGTATAATTCCTAAATTATTATATTTACAGATGATGTCGACGACAAACTTCGTTCATTCCCTGAATTGTTCTCATCCAAAACACTTCGACGATTTCGTAAAATACGATTCTGCGTTGTACGAGAATATTGTTTAAATGATCTTCGCGACCTTTTCGGCATTTTCAACCTTTAAAATAAATATATTAAAAAATTAAATTTTTACTGTTTATATTAGCATAAACGTTTATCTCCAAAACTCAAAAACCAGTAATTTGTTCTATTAACTTACCTACTTTAATACATATATATAAGATAAACATGACATTTTATCTAATAAGTTAATCAGAAGGATAAAAATAAAACGACTACTTAAAAATACATTTTTTATTACCATATATCATTTTTTTAATGCGTCAGCTGCATCCTTTCATCAATGGTATCATGAGATAACTAATTTACTGTAAACCGTAAGTAATTTGAATATTACCTGGATAAATTTAAGAGGTTCAAGTAGAGATTTTTAAATTTATCACTTGATTTTCTGCTACATCAAATCATAGTGAATGATGTTCGTTTTGTTTTACATTCCTTCTAATTCAAAACATTTGTATTTTTTACGCGACACAACATAACCCTGAATTGTGCATTTACATTCAAGTACGAACTCGGATACCGTAATTAATAATATGTATTCTTTACTTTTTCTTTTAACGAGCAAATGAAAACTTGGTTCACGCAGATTGTTTATCTGAAGAAAAAGAGGAAAACGAAGAAATCGAAGTAATATATGGGAAAAAAAAAGTACGCTGCACGTATATTAAAAAAGAGCAGTAAGTTTTTTTTAATAATTCATCTATTCAAATAATCTTTTTACATCGTTGTACTTATTAATATGTATGTATAAATAAAATACATATATCAATTCATTTATATAATTAATTTATAATCAACTTCACTATCACACAAAATTATATTTGTACTATTTACATTATTACTAAAATTATTGCAAATGTAATTTTTATTTGTTTTTAGATAACCGACATTTTCTTGAACTTTTGAAGTTGATAAAAAGGGCAAATTATTAACCAAATTACAAGTTAGCCAAATTAAAGAAAAAGAAACAGCGAAGAATAAGCAAAAAAACTCAAACTGAAGCACTAAAAAATTTGAGTAACGAATACTGGAGGAACATCTATTTTTCTTTCAAATTCTTTAAACACAGCTTGGACCATCTGGCCTACAGAAAAGAAGAATTAAAAACATCAAATGGTAATAATGGTATTAAAACAGTTATTCCTTTTTGGCACAAAGTTTGTAACGAACAGGTTATATAATTCGTTATTAGTAGCTAACCATTTATTTAATTTTAATACTTATTAACTGTCTTTTATTTAAAAAACATTGTACATGAAACATTATTATGTATGTATATTATAATGAAAGAACTTACGATTTTGTGGATCAATGCATAATAAATTAATCTGAGATGCTATCGATTATACACATGTATGTATTGACTGACAAAGTTGTAAACAATTTCATTTTATAGTATCCACACTACATAATATGTTTGATATAACTCTTAATAATTTTTTATTTCTGTATAGAATTGACGTCGGAAAAAAAAATTATTGTGAAAAAACAGCTAATAGAGAAGAAAATTTAATAGATGAAAAAAGGTTTAACAACTGGAAAATATAAACAAAGACAACAGGAACAAAGAAAATATAGTAACGGAAAATCAAAAGTACGATTAAGAGACAGAAAAGTGAAATGCATAGAAGAAATAGCTTATAATTTAAAAAAAAAAAGAAGGATTATGTAAACAAAATTGTGAAAACCTAATGCAAATACGAGAAGCAAACCTATAAAAAAACAAGAAAATTAATAGAGGAAAACAAAATTTAACAGATAATGAAGAAGAGAAGAGATAGATATCGGTAGACAAGATAGAGAAAGTAAGAAAGATTGTGTATCAACAGCGCAAAAAACGGTAGACGAATTAAACACGTTACACGGTTTTGAGAGTGAAAAAGAAATAGAAATGGAAATGGAAGTAGAAGAAAGTGAAAAAGAGTTGGAGTACCAAGCTAAAGAGGATGATGTGGAAAATAACTGCGAAAATTGTAAAAAAACTAAATTAGGTAAAATCTTTTCTTATATGCTGTAATGAAAATCTCTGAAGCTTAAATCTTATTACTAAAACCATTTACATAACTAATACATAATCTTTACACTTAAATTCTGCTAGAAGTCCTAGGCATATTTTTTTTAATCCAGTCTAAAGTAATCTAGTTTATTTAGAAATTCCTTACTTTTTTGATCACCTACATACAGATTTTTTGAAATATAATAAGCTTAAAATTAAAATAAAAAAAGCGATACGTAAAAAAAGTATTTAAACTGATTTGAATTGAATAAAGAAAAAATATTAAAATTCCTAAAGTGATAAATAATAATATATTTTTTACAATGAATGTAAACAAAGAATCTGAAAGGGCATAACGAAAATGTGTTAATCAGTTATTACTAACGTTTCTTTTCTAATATACGTTATACGTCGTGGGTATAGCTATCGACTCGCACAGAAATAATTCACCCCCCTGAAACGATTGTGGATGAAATTTATACGTCTACTTCCAGCGATTGGCAATATCTGCGGCTCCTTATACGACGACTCGAATCCACCGGGTCAGAGAAGCCCAAACTTACTTAGTTCGGTATTGGGTAATTTAAAGCTGGGTCACCGTTCACGCACGTCCTCGTTTTATGGGGCTGTTAAGGCTTCGACCGAGCGTATTTATACCCAGAGACATGGCTAGGTGATCCTCGCTATACGCACATTTTATCCGATGTACCGGCAACCACGTGACACAACCGACGATGGGATTGTTTACGCGAAGGATTTCGAGGATCTGTGACTGCTCAGCTTGGACGTACATACTTGCGAATGCGACAAAGTCCGAACTTTGGATCATCAATTTCATTGTAACTCCATAATCTGTTTATAATTTTTTTTATTTTGTATTTTTATCATAATTATTGCCAACAATTGATGGTATTTGATGGCAGTTCATAATTAAATATTCCAACATTCAACCAGACAAGCACACTTTAATGTTTAAATAACTTATAAGCAATCAATGCTTTCGCAAAAAAAGTTTTAGTGTTTGAATATCGCTTCAGGGTATATATTTCATATTTTTATCTACAAGGTATTTCAATTTTTTTTAAACCGTATTAAATACTTAAATTTTAATATATTTAGTCCATGTTTAAGCGTACATGCATTTCTAACGCATATACCAATTCGACATTCCAACATCTTAGTTATTCTTGTCGAGATTTTAATTCCAAATGTATGACCATTATTCTGGATATAAAAATAACCTTATCAGTTTTAAATACGTACATGTAAAATTAAAATATTGATATAATTTTATATCAAGCTTAATTACTATAAATCAATTAAATTTATATCTTCAGTGTTATATTTAATTCCGAATTTCCTTTTATAAAATGCACATGTGTGTTATTCGATATATAATAATTCATCGTACTTTTCGAATATCATTTTAGTATTTTATCTATAACTGAGCAATGCGAAACAGAAGTTTTGATCGATCTCCGAGAGTTGGACTTGAACGTCGCATGACTTTTCCTCTGGTATATACTGTTGTATGGAGAAGTAGCGAGAGGGTTTTGACGATTTGGAGTGAAAGTTTTATCGTCCTCGATATTGTTCTTCATCGAGATTGTTAGACCCGCACTGAAGCTTTTAGTATCGAAACAATAAAGGATAAATGATTATCGTGAAAAATGTTGTTTTGCTGAAAAGATTATTTTGTGGTAGGAAAGTTTCCAGTATAGAAGAGTTTGGAACAAGTATAAAGGAATCCAATGCAAAAAGATAATCATTAAACCGTATTGTCACATTCGACAACTATATCTGTATATCTCGTGCATTCAAACTGAAATAGAGTCTTTATAAAAGTTTATATGGAAAAAAAATTCAACGTATGCATTTTTTTGTTAAAAATACAATATTAAAGTTATAAATACGTTGTAACAAATTAATAATTAGATATTTACATAACAATGAACAGATTCCATTCATGTTATTGTTCTTCAATTTATTCGTAAAATTATTAAAAACACGTATTATTTAATAAATTATAATTAAAATTTAAAAATTGGGTAGCAGCAATTGAAAATAGTTAATAATTACGCATAATTATAGGAATTAATGATGAAAACGATGTATTTATCTTAAGAGTATATTTCGTACATAAAAGAATAGACTTGATCTTACGTGACACATCGTTGGTTACGAAACACGTCCTTCTACTTAGTTTTCCTACTCGCTGGTGTTTCTTCTCTACATCATGCAGGTTTTTATCGACCACGTGCTTCCCAAGCGCTGATACGTTCTTGTTCTTTCTAATTTCTTTTTAGTAGCACCGCGTCGTTGGAAGAGAGATCGTAGTTATCAACTGCAGCGCTGTGTGTAGTTTATCTTCCTTTTTTACGTTATGGTCGACTATGATTCATTGGAAATGTTAGAGATATTGTTTCATCGATTTTCTTTCGCACCTATTGTGCACTAACAGCAGTGAGATTATATACTTTTATTTTGATAGTTTGTTCTGCCTTGTTTTATTATTTTATAATAGTTTTTAACGTATTAGTATGTAAAGCAATTGCGATGACTAGCATAAATGTAGTATATTTAAAATATATTAGGTGTAATGATATAATGATATAAATATGTATATACAGTTTAGTAAGGAACGATTAATAATTTTTCACATTTTTTAAAATTGTAAATAAATGTTTTTCTTAAACATTAATATTTTATATGTAATATTTTTGAAGCTTAAGTTGAATAAACTATTTTTAAAATTTTTAGAAAATCGAATTATACGGTGATTTTTAAAAAAAAGAAAGTACAGTTTTATTATTAAATACATTTTGTAATTCTAGAATGAATATAAATAATATAACGAGAAGAGAACGATTATAGTGATTAAAACGTGATTGTTAATAGACCTCTAGGTATTTACATTATAAGCGATTCTGAGTCTACGATCGCATTGCTTTGGTTATGTCATGGGAGCGTTTCGAATCGCGTTATCATCATCGTGAATGAGCGGCTACATATATGCGTTGCAATTTGTGTTGCCAACAAAACGTGGTATGTGCAGTTAATTTAATCATCGTTCATCGACGTATGTTCCAATGACATTTTGCATTACTTAACAAGCACACACGACAAAGTTTTAACGTAGCAAGTTAATGATGCTTCATTTAAATAATTTTAAACTACAAACTACTATTGGAATGATGTTTGATGCACCATATGTTGCAAAGTTGCCAACAGAAATATACTACAATATTTAAAACTGATCTTTGATGTAATAACGATTTATTCGCCGTGAAATTGTTGATAAATGAAAAAATACATTTGACAATAATGTTTTTATATTCCAAATTCCATTTCATATAGAAATACATTTTCCAGTAAAATAATAAATTAAAACTATGTTACATTTTTTTTGTAGATGAATGTTTCAAGGTACGTAGCTGGTGCACTATTTTTCTTCTGCTTTCACGTGCAAAATGGGCACGGAAAATTTAAAATTCTGGGGCTCATGCCATATAACGGGAAAAGTCACTTTGACTTCGCGGAGGTTCTGTTTGAAGAGTTGGCGCGTCGTGGAAACGACGTCACAGTACTGAGCCACTTCCCTAAAAAAGTACTTTTCAAAAATTATCGTGACATTAGCATGGCAAGTAAAATTTCAGATGCCGTTCATAGCATAAGTATGGAAGATATAAGTTCGAGATCAGCGTTTTTAGTGATGAATGGTATTTGGAAATTTAACCTATTTATATTTAATGTTCACTTATTTAGTAGTTTATTTATTAACTTTCAATAAAAGTATTCATTTTTTAACGTAATATATTTTTAAGTATTTTTAGAATTATTTCAATTTATTTCGAGTATCTTAACATTTCTTCTACGTAAAATACTAAATATTGAATATTAAAGCTTGATGCGAATATTAATGAATAATAGAAACACGATTTTTAATAACAATTAATTTATTCTTTTTTATTTTAATAAATAATATCTGTTCATCAATAAATTACTTAATAATCAGGCCAGTTTCTATTGAATAATTATATAATCATAAAGCTATAAATACATTTTTTAAAATATGAAATATCTATAATGAATAATACTCATGTATTAAATGTACAAGTTGTAAGAATTAAGTAGATAAATTTAAAATTTGTTAAAGAATAAAATAATCAAAAGAATAAAAAATAAAGGATATTTTTGATAAACAGAATTTTTCAAGAACGGCCTAAATCGAGTATGTCACGAAGGGCTTTCTCACCCCAACGTCCAAAAACTTATGAATTCAAAGGACCAATACGATGTTGTGATAACGGAGATGTTTAACGCTGACTGTTTCCTCGGATTTGTTCACAAGTTCGGATCGCCTCTCGTTTCGATCCGCACTTCAAGTCTATCTACCTGGTTGGTCGATCGTACTGGGAATCCCGACAACCCAGCCTACGTGCCCGGCACAACATCCGGCAATCCTTCGCGCATGAGTTTCCTGCAAAGGGTTCGCAATACCGTTTATTACGTCGTTTACAAGGTCCTATATCGGGTCTACGACGTCTGGTGCGAGGAGGTGGCGAGGCAACATTTTGGTCAGACTATGCCAAGTCTTGGGTCTATCGCTAGAAACACGAGTCTCTACCTGGTCAACTCACATTTCGTGCATCAGTACGCGAAACCGTTGATGACCAATGTCAAGTATGTAGGTGGATTACACGTTAAGGAGCCGAAACCACTTAAAGACGTAACTACAATCAGTTATTAGTTCTTATCTTAGATCAATCTGAAATTTGGTAATGCGTTCGTCTTGGGTTAATTGTATACTATTAAGTACAATTTAATGTGACTGATTTCGGTATAAAAATTAATTTGGCTAATTCATTCTAAATAATTATGCTAATTTTAACAAATTATCTTTATTATTTTGTTAGAATAATGAAAAATTGTAGGTATGATAGAAAACGAAACCAGTTTTATACAAAAATGATTAGTTTTGGAAAGTTTATTATCGTGTGAACATTGTTCGTAAAGTAATAAATTGTAATTATCTTCCAAATTAGTATTTTTCTATACGAATTTCTAAGATTAATTGAACATAAATAACAAATAAAGATAGGCATGTTAAAATTTTATTTATGTAAACTTATATATTTACGTAAATAAATGGAAAAGAAAGATAATACGTAAAAATTTAAACTGTGTAGTAAATTTTAATACTTTTTTTGATTGATACAATGACATACCTACTAAGGGCATTGGAATAGAATAGAACTCGTTCGTAACTCCCGCACTCCTTTTTATGAGGAGGTTCTTTCCTTACGCTCTACTCTTTGCCATAATTTCTCCTTCGTGACATATGATCCCTTAGTGTGGCTCGTTCAAGCTTCAGTGTGGCTCTGCGTGTTATTCATATGTGTATACACATATATACGTGATTCTTCCAATATTTTTTATGGCTTTTAAATAATAGCATTTTGTAGCTATGTAGATTATAATTCAGCTTTTGAAGTTTCAAAGTCAAAATTTTCTGTCAAAGAAAATATAGATATAAACCTTGTTTTGAAAACATATGGTTTTTCCAGCTGATACAGGACGGACTTTTAATAAATAAATTTCCGATGTAACAATAATTTTTCAAATTTCTAGGCACTATATATCGACATACCAAACCTTAAAAACTACATTTTACTTAAATTCTTTACTTGTTTGTACGATTATTTATTGTTATTAATTAACTTATAACTATTCCACTTTCCTTTTACACATAAGTTTATCGTAATCTATATTATTAATCATTTTAATAACATTAATAGTGTTTATAAAAATTCATACTTATATTTAATTAACATTTATAAACTTACCAAGAGCAACTAGAGATCATAGAATTATATATAAACTATAAATGTTTTTAAAATTATGCTTGAAATTTGTTTATTTATAGTATATAATTTTTCGAATGCTTCTTGTGACCAGTTTTTTTGCTTTTCCCAAAACTTGTAATTACACAACTTAAAGATGATATTTTTTTAATTTTGGTTATATTTTATTAGATGTTTTGTTAATAAAAATTATATGTAATTAGTTCGTAACAATAAAAAAATATCACTGCCAAAATTAATGTTTTATCATTCTATTTAAATAATTTTTATGTGTGTGTATGTTTATATATATAAAGTAATAAATTGAAATATTCTATAATAAAAAGAAACTATATTTTAATTTTTGAAAGCATTATTTTTTAATATAAAAGAAATATACGCTTTTATTAATACATCAAATTTTCAACAAATTCTTGTTGTTTTCCAGTATGGTTTATAAAAACAATTATAAATTTCTTACGAGTTATCGATTGCAGAATTTTTATATTAGCTAAACTATTTTGGAATAAATAAAGATTGTTATAGTAAAGTAAAGGTACATGGGAAGCAATAGTATTAATTATAATATAAAATTTTTTCTGGTTTGAACAGTGAAACGAAAAGGTGCTCGAATCCCATTAGTGTTCTATAAAAAGAAGAAACAGATTGAAGTTTGCTATCCCAAGATTGGTTTTCGAGCGAACCAAGGTTTAATCCCCAGAGAAAATTAAAAGACGCTTCCACGTAGGTAATTGTTGCTCTTTCAAAAAGCTTTTTCTTTTCCTCCGCGAATCCCAATGAAGCGTCGAAAAATCAGACCGATGAAATCAATCATTACCCTCCTCCAGCACCGCAAAAAGCCCTGAACCGTAGAAAATGGTAATCCATTCGTGTAAAATCAGTCGGATGAAATAATTCTCGCGGGGTAGAAAAGACAGGGGGCGCGCGGGCGCTCGCGCCAATTCCCTCGAGCAGTAATAAGGAAGTCGTTAAGGCGAGCGAGCTTCCAATCGAAAATCTTCTCTTTTTCTATCTCGGTAATTCTCACGTATAAAGAGGCCTCTCGCAGTCACCGACCGATTGGTTTTCCTTCGATTATATTCCCCGCTCGTGTCCTGTGAAATTAAGAAGTCTAAGAGACGGAGAGAAAGAAAAAGAGATGAACAATAAAAAGCACCGAGCTTGCAGGATTTGGAAAATTGGATATCGGGTGCAAGGCACGGACTGATCTACTTGAACCTCGGCTCGATGCTCAACCCTTCGAGCATGGCCAAGGATAAGAGGCTGGCTTTCCTCGAATCGTTCTCTCGACTACCGCATCGGGTACTCATGAAGTGGGACTCGGAAACTATTCCTGGACTACCGAATAATGTCAAGTTGACCACCTGGGCTCCGCAGAATGATGTGTTACGTAAGATAGTCAAATCATTCTATTCACACGGTTATATTATAACAGTTGGAATCGATTTTTATTTGTCGATTATGTCGCATTCTTATCTAATCATATACTTTACTCAATTTCCTCGATATTCGTACGTTCGCAAATTATGAATAATTAAAAAAAAAGATAATGGAACTGTACCGAATTTTTATTAGTAATTTAACTGTTAAAGCAATACTTTTTTTTAATTACACACAGCTGCTTTTAATATTATTTATATCTATGTTAATTTCTTTTATGTTTATGAATTATTTTTTAATTTAGCTTGAAATGTTATGAATGTTAATTTGGGTACCCTTGACAATTACTCGTAGAAAAATAAATTTTATTCAGTCAACCCTTATATAACATACAATCCTGTAAATGATTTTTGTTCCGAAAAATGAAAATGAGCTTGTTTATATCTACAATTTATGTGACGTATACTTTTGTCAACAACATCAAATCGTAATAATTTTCCTTCAGCACTGAGAATAAGTATTAGTACTCGATTATATTAAATTATTTTAAAAAATGGTATAATAATTATGTAACTATTACAAGTTTTATGATTACTGTAAATTATAATTAATTAAATAACCAATAAACTAAATTATAGATTATTATAGCTTATATTTCTTTTATTATTTTATTTAGTAATGTTCATATGTCAAAATTAATCTGGAAAATAATAGAAAACAATGTAAAACTGCAAATCCATTACTACATGTTTGTATATCGGAAATTTGTAATATATATAATGTTAAATACAAAATTTTGACAGACATTGATGATTGTTTCTGTGTCTCGCTAAATTTTCTTCTTTTGAAAATAAATTTTTGCTATTCAAAGTGACCATCATCTTTTGCAGTAAATACACAATATATACCATATATTTTGACATATATTTATTTTAAATGAAAAACATAGATTTACGATTATATTTTATTTAAACGTTTTCTACGTGAGTGAAGTAAACGATATTGTATATGAGTATAGTAAAACACGAATTATTTCAATATCTTATATTTGTAATAAAGTAATTAAAATTAATAATATATTCTGATAATAAACTGAATTGAATGAATAATTTAATTTTCTAAAGTATGATAAAATTTACAGAATTACAAGAACACGATGTACTGATTTTTCTCAATGTGATTGACAATGTTATTGATTATAATACCAGGATTTTTATTTCTAATCTAATTAGACCGATGTTATAGCCAGTTTAAAATAGAACCACGATGCTAAAGTAATAAAAAATGTAATAAGAAATCTTGTGTTGATTACGTTATAGATCATCCAAACGTCAAGCTTTTCATAACACACGGTGGAATGCTGGGAACCGTGGAAGCTGTTCATGCTGGAGTTCCACTTATAGTTATCCCATTTTTTGGTGATCAATTAACTAACGCTGTATTACTCGAAGAGAGAGGTTTAGGACTTGTTTTACGATACACCGATATTACACATGATCTATTAAATAAAACTTTACAATTAGTGCTGTATGATCCTAGGTAAGAAAATAACAAATTTATTTTACGTGACATTAAAATCGATATTTCTTATAAAAATTGTATCTTCATTATATTACCAATATTTAAATACATTTAATTCAAGTTATCTTATTTTAACAAATTTAAGTGGCAGTATTTTTAAACAATGAATATTATTATATTATATATTATATATCCAAATTCGACTTAAGTTTTATCACTTATTTTAACGTATCAATAATTATTAACGAATTACTGGATTCTGTAAAATTATTTGATACTAATCGTGTAATTAACCTACAAATGTAAAGTCAATTTTAAATCAACTAAATACATATTCGTATATGTATTGATTAACGGAAAAAGTTTTAACCGTAAATTAGTATAATGATGACGAATGCAAACAAAATGTATTGCTCAGTTTAAAAATTAGCATACCTTTACTTTAAAATTTAATAATTTCAGCAAAATACAAACTAAATTTTAGCTATCTTTCGCTGTCACACACTTTTTGTTAGAGATCTCTATTAGTTTACTATTATTCTAGATACGTTGTATAAATTATTATTATTTTATCTAATTTTTTTCTCTGCAATTTTTTCAACTGATTTTTAGCTTTTAAATTTAAGGATTAATTAGATTTAACATTAATACTAATGTTAAGTTATAAATAAATTAATCATCTCACAATACACATTTTTATCATAATTGTAAAAATGTACCAACAAAGGAATAACTATGTTCTTTAGTCTAATACAAAAAAAGCGGTTAACATTTTTAAATCTAAGAGGACAAAAATGCGAAAAATTAGCTTAGATACTCCACAAAGAAATTCTTGTCTTCTAAAATTTCAATACATTGCAGGTACAGCAGACGCGCCAAAGAATTATCTGCCGTATTTCGCGATCGTCCAGTTCCTCCTTTGGAAGAGGCCGCATACTGGGTCGAGTATGTAGCCCGTCACAAAGGCTTGGTCAATGATTTGATGCACAGTCCTTCTTTGGATTTGGCGCTCTACCAGTACTTGCTACTCGACATTCTGACTGTTTTACTGCTTGGGATACTCGTTACGTGGTTAACCGTTCGCATAGTTGCTCGGTTTCTGGTGACGTTGATTATACGGAGGTTACGACGAATCAATGAGACAAAGAAAAATAGTTGAACTTTCATATATAATTATTTAACTTTTGGTGGTCTGCGTGAATTACAGTGCGGTAAAATCATTTAGTCGCTAGAAGCAACGTTATATATTGTAGGAAAAAAAAAAAATTATACTTTGCGGAAAAATGAAATAACCGTTGAACGCCTCTCCGTACTCAACAGTTACGGAGAATCACCCCCACGGTGTGGGCATGGAGGGATTCAGCGATTGGCCCACGGTACGTCCGCACTCGTGCATTATTGGTCGAGCGGGCCGGTCCGCGCTCAACGCTCGCGCGACTCGGCAAAAATCGGCAGAACCACGCGGGCGCCCGAAGTACCCGGGGGTAGCATGTCGCTCTCGGGACAGACGTTGTGTGTGATACAATAAATATTGTAGTCCTACGTGAGTGTTATTTTAACAATTATTTGACTCATCCTAGTCCTCTTTCCCTACAATCTCAGAAGTGGGATAAAGGACTTACGTGACGCGTACTGAGAGTCGCGAGCGGTATACGGAAGAACCGCGCGGTCGTTAGTTTGTGTGAATATACGATTATTGTGAGGTCGATCCCGACGGTGTGTGGGAGACCACTTAGGTGCATCGTATTTACGGAAGTGATCCTATACACGAGACAAACTAACAAGATGGTTGACCGTGCGCCAAACCAATACACAGTGGCCGAGCTAAGAGAGCTTTTGACGGAGAGGAACCTTCCCATTAACGGAGCAAAGGCTGACTTGATACATCGTCTTACTCAGCACAACGAAAACACTTGGAGGGAACTAAATGAAGCTAGACGAATTGCTCTCGAGCAAGGTGGAGCAATTGATTTCGACAATCCACTCGAGGAACGTAACGATGATATACAGCAACGCGAGATCGAATTACTTCGGCGCGAACGGGACATTGCAAGAAGAGAGTTGGAACTCTTGCGACGAGAGAGAGACGCTCCTCGCGATGGCAATGGAGAAGCTGAACGTAACCCTGCCGCGATTGGTATACGCGCAATCGGTGATTTACTTAATGATTTTGACGGGCGCGATTGTTCATTCGTAAACTGGAGAAGGCAGTTAGAGTTGCTTCAGGACAGTTACAATTTAAATGCAAATATGACTCGAGTTTTAATTAGTTCAAAGTTGAAAAACAGTGCACTCGATTGGTTCCATTCAAGGCCAGACCATCTCACAATGACAATTCCGGAGTTACTAGCCGCGATGGCCGCTATTTTCGACGATAGGCCAAAAAGGATAAACCTTCGTAAAGAGTTCGAAACGAGGGTTTGGCAAAAGAAGGAAACCTTCGCCGATTATTACCATAGTAAAATCATTTTAGCTAATCGCGTACCCGTGGAAAACGACGAACTTGTGGACTATATAATAGACGGTATTCCCGATGAACAATTAAAAAACCAAGCGCGTATGATGCGGTTTGAGGGTACGAACGACGTGCTAGAAGCTTTTAAAAAAATATCATTGGACTCGAAGAAGTTCATCGAGCGAGATAAACCGCGTCATGATTGTAAATCGAACCATGGGAATAGTAAGAAAATTACACCAGTGAGAAAGTCAACAAGGTGCTACAACTGCTTCGAGGAAGGACATTTATCGAGTAGCTGCAACAAACCGAGACGGCCCGACGGAGCGTGTTTCACGTGCAACTCTACGGAGCATCGGGCCAAAGATTGCCCGGCGCGGGCATCGAGTCGACGAGATTCTCCTAGTGCAAGCACACCAGCGGCATCAAGGGTCAACATTTTGCAAGCAGCGGGCCCCAGCGATCCCTACATGGTATCGTTAAGTTACGCGTTCTCCGACGCGGCTGGTAATGTAGGGAAACAATCTATGAGCGCGATTATCGACCCGGGCTCGCCGATAAGCCTAATAAAACAATGTTGTGTGCCCCCGTATTTGCGATCACCGGTTTTAAATAATCACGAGTTTTATGGTATAAATTATTCTCGATTAGAGATTCTCGGTATATTTGAACGGGATGTTATCGTAGAAAATGTTTCGGTAAAATTAACATTTTATATTGTGGCGGACGATGCTATAGCTTACATGTGTTTATTAGGACGAGATTTTTCTAGGCACCCGTCAATTCAATTAATATTAGGTGATAAGGTTATTATCACGGAACGAATAAAAAATTGTACGGAAGACAACAACGAACTTCAAAGCGCGATAAGTCAAATTTTAAATGTTGAATACGTTGACCAGCCTGTAAATGTACGCAACGAGTTATGTGTTAATTTGGCCGTAGGTAAAAGTGCGGAGGAAAAGGTTTTTCAATTGTATAATGAATGTTATCTAAATTCGCTTAAGGCGCCGAAGGCCGAACCGGATTTTGAAATGAATATCGCATTGACGCATCAACAGCCGATTAGTTTCCGTCCAAGACGCCTATCCTTCGCAGACAAGGAAGCCTTGCGCGGCATCCTCGACGATCTGCTCGCTCGTAATATTATTCGGCCAAGTAATTCGCCCTACGCGAGCCCGATTGTGCTCTCACGCAAGAAGTCGGGTGAATTGCGTCTTTGTATTGACTACCGTGAATTAAACAAAATTACTGTACGCGACAATTTTCCTAGCGAATTAATCGATGATAACCTTGACCAGCTGAAGGATAAATGTTATTTCTCGACGCTAGATTTAAAAGATGGATTCTTCCATGTAAAATTGAATGAGGATTCGGTCAAGTACACATCTTTCGTAACCCCGTTAGGGCAATATGAATATTTGAGATGCCCATTTGGATTAACTAACGCTCCGAAGGTGTTCAGTCGATTCTTACACCGCGTTTTCGGGAAGCTATTGCGCGAGCAGAAGATCCTGCTGTTTTTCGACGATATCCTAATTGCGACAAAAGATCTAGATGAACATTTTATTATTTTGCGCGAGTTGTTTGAAACGGCGGGACGTTTCCACTTAAATTTTAGGTTAGACAAATGCAAATTTCTCTTAAGCGAATTAGATTATTTAGGTTACCGGATAAGTGTTGACGGTATAAGACCAAGTGATAATAATATTCGCGCCGTGATAGATTATCCTGTGCCTCGTAATCAGAGAGAAGTTTTAAGGTTTAATTGCCTGGCCAGCTATTTCCGCCGTTTTATACCAAATTTCGCGATTATAGCGAAACCACTATACGAATTAGTTAAAAAGAACGCGACATTTGAGTTTGGAGCTGAAGCATACGAAGCGTTTGAAACGTTGAAAAAACATTTGTCGAACCGCCCGATTCTGTCCGTTTACTCACCCAAGGCTGATACTGAGTTACACTGTGACGCAAGTGCTTCCGGGTTCGGTGCGATCCTACTCCAAAAACAAGCGGATGGGTACTTTAAGCCCGTGTCTTATTTCAGCCAGCGAACGACCCCGGCTGAGTCTCGATATCATAGTTTCGAACTAGAGTGTCTTGCCGTCGTGAACGCGCTAAAGAGATTCAAACTCTATTTGTCCGGCATTAGGTTTAAAATTATTACGGACTGTGATAGTTTTCGGCTTACCCTTAATAAACAAGAGATAAATCCTCGTATATCGCGTTGGGCTATGTTTTTACAAAACTTCGATTTCCATATTCAACACCGTCCGGGGAAGCGCATGAATCACGTAGACGCGCTAAGCAGATGTCATAGTATATTAGTGTTGGAGGCGAACACACTCGAGCAAACCTTAGCGCTATGTCAAAATCGCGACCCAGAAGTTCAAAAGATTCGCGAAGAATTAGAAACGAGCGAAAATTCTCGATTCGAGCTATACAATGGCCTTGTTTATCGGAAAACCCAGTCGAACAAACTACTTTTTTATGTTCCCCGTACAATGGAAGCAAATGTAATTAGAACTTGTCACGATGACCTGGGGCACTTAGGCACAGATAAGGTTATTAGTAATTTAAGCAAAGTCTACTGGTTTCCCCAGATGCATGACAAGGTGAAGAACCACATTGCAAATTGTTTAAAGTGCATCGAGTTCTCGCGACCCAGCGGTAAACGTGAGGGATATTTACATTCGATACCGAAAGGTAACTTACCGTTTCAAACTATCCACGTCGATCATTTAGGGCCTATGCAAAAGTCGACGCAGGGATTTAAACACTTATTAGTCGTGGTCGATGGTTTCACGAAATTTGTGAAGCTTTACCCTTGCAAATCCACCAAGTCTAGTGAAACTATTAAAAGGTTAAAAGAGTATTTCCGAGCTTATAGTAGACCTAAGCGGCTCATCAGTGATAGGGGAACGACATTTTCTTCCACGGAATTTAAACAATTTTTAGAGTCGGAAAAAATTGACCACGTTCTCGTTGCCGTTGGTACCCCGCGCGCCAATGGCCAAGTCGAGCGATATAATCGCGTTATCACTCCAGCCATTGCCAAATTATCCGAGAACCCCGCAAAATGGGATCGTGAGGTGGAACGAGTTGAATATTCAATAAATAACACCGTATGTCGTGCGACCGGAGAGACCCCAAGCCGTTTATTATTTGGTATTGATCAGAGTGGCGGGGAGGACGACTGTGTAAAAATAATGCTTGAAAATGTTACCGATAATGTAACCACTCGAGATCTCGATACAATTCGTGAGACAGCATCGCAAAGCATAAAAGCTAACCAATTAGCGAATGAAAAATCGTATAATAACAAACGCAAAAAAGCGACTTTGTACAGTATCGGCGACTATGTTATGATTTTAAATACAGACACGACCGTTGGGGTCAATAAAAAACTGTTACCAAAATTTCGCGGACCGTATGAAGTGAAAAAAGTTTTAGATTTTGACCGATACGTAGTCGGCGATATTGATGGCTTTCAAGTCACACAAATTCCCTATTCGAGTGTACTATCGGCCGATCATATGAAACCATACACTGAATTTGTAGAAGATTAATAATTGCGCCCGGCATATTTTTATATTTTATTTTATTAATTATTGTATTCAGTTTTATCTTATTACTTGTTGTAAATTTGAATAATAATTTTGTAATTAATCAATGGCCGGGACGGCCTTGTGTCAGGATATGGCCGAACTGTAGGAAAAAAAAAAAATTATACTTTGCGGAAAAATGAAATAACCGTTGAACGCCTCTCCGTACTCAACAGTTACGGAGAATCACCCCCACGGTGTGGGCATGGAGGGATTCAGCGATTGGCCCACGGTACGTCCGCACTCGTGCATTATTGGTCGAGCGGGCCGGTCCGCGCTCAACGCTCGCGCGACTCGGCAAAAATCGGCAGAACCACGCGGGCGCCCGAAGTACCCGGGGGTAGCATGTCGCTCTCGGGACAGACGTTGTGTGTGATACAATAAATATTGTAGTCCTACGTGAGTGTTATTTTAACAATTATTTGACTCATCCTAGTCCTCTTTCCCTACAATATATATAATTTGTATAAGGAATATTGCCGTGTATCGGAAATAATAATAAACAATCGGTCCGATAATCCACGTAAATGACGTAAAACAATAATCTCGAAATTCGAGCGTTAAATCCACGAGTGTATGCGTAAATCCTAATTTTTCGACAGGGAAAGTTCCGAGGCACGTCCGGGCGTCCTGGCTTTATTACGGTGAAAGTTGTTTCGAGCACGAAATCGTTATAACGATTTGCGTACACAGCTCGGCAAGGGTGCGGGACGCTCGGCCGTTTCGCAAGCTGTTACATGATAAATGTACGCGCCGCGCCAGCCGATAGTGACGTCCAGACAATATGATTGCGTTGTACTTCTATACCCGTTTGAGCCCTGCGTATAGCAATCCTGCAATTTCGAGATAAAAACTGCACGCCCGATACTTCTGGTTATGGTTAGGCGAATCAAGCGAGACCAGTCAATATTTTTTCTAATATTCTCTGGTATTATAAACAATCAGCGCGGTCGTGTAGTTTAATTGGATTATATATAGATTAAAGCGAATGTGAAAACACGATGCGGCGACAAAACAAGTTTAAATTTGTTACCATAACAAATTATTATTAGCACTTTTGTAAGTTGCGCTTGGAGTTAATACACGATGTATATAACTTCCGAGCAAATAAATATGGTGACTTATGAGCTAAGAAATATTCATTCGTCACAACAAATATTATTTTCTCTTTTTTTTTCTCTTCAGTGTGTAGAAAAAAAATTTGGAAAATAATGTTTTATTTTGTCGAATAATCAGGTAACTATATAAATGTAAACATAAAATAAACACTCTTTTTACGAAAACTCATTGTTGTAGTACTTCTTTAATTCTAAATACATGCACCATAAATTATGTTTACCATTATAACTATTTTTATGCGTTAACCTACTTTTTGACCGTATATTTTACAAGAAAAGCCCATATCCTGCGGAAACTTTTAGAGGTAGGTATTTTCTGGTATCCGAAAAAGAAACTTTTTATCCATAACTCTGTCCGATATGTCTACCAAGTCACTTTTCCTGATAACTCATTAAAATATGTAATAAATCGTACTGCAACGCTAAGCTTTACAATTTAGCTAATGTGGAACATAAGATAAGAATCGTTACGTTATCATTCTAGTTAAATACCGACTGAGAAGAACTGTTTTTCACAAATTATTAACTAATTGTAACGTAATCCTTCGTAATAATGTAAATTATAATCGTCCAAAGAGGTAATTGACCAAATTAACAAGATTAGTTGTTATAAAATTGTTATAATGTCAGTACGGACAGACAAAAACACGTTGAAACAATCAATATCGTTAATTAATGTACCAATCATTTTAAAACTTTATACAATTATAGATTGCATCCTTAATTTCCTTAAATTTTAATATAAAACATTAATTTATGTAATAGAATAGTAATCAATAACAATAGTCCACTTCGAATAAAATTTACTTGTTATATTTTTATATTAAATTCAATATTTTGTACATAGATACTTATAAAATCTTGTTAATTATGTGTTTTTATAAATGCAGTGTTCGATTACATTTTCAAATTTATTTACTATACACCTTGATCCGCATTATAATTTTAAAATATTACTTGACAACAACAGTGGAAAAGAAAAAAAAAAGAAGACATCAAACATTGGAGTACAGCGAAGAGTGTTGAATTAGCACATTTAGGGAAAAATACATAAATGTCAAGTGTGTTTAAAAAAAAAGATAAAATGTAAAATTTTGATAAAACAAGGGGATATCTTTTATAATTAAAAATCTCACTTTGACACTCTCTGGTTTCACGCCCGCCTGTAGCAATTTTCAGTTACATTTATATGACACGGTACACGCTATAAATGTTATGTGTGACAATGAAAAATCCTCCATTTCTCACTGTCTCGTTATTACAAAGCCGGTTCCTCGTAGGTAAGCGAATCGGCCTCGTCGAGAAATCGCACAAATAAAGCAGCTACGCGCAATATCGTAACTGTACCAGAAACTAATCGTCATAATCATAAATCTCAACAGGAAAAGAGAGAGAGAGAGAGAGAAGAAAGAGAGAGAAAAAAAAATCGCGTGAAACGTTCGGCAACCTACAGATGTCAGCGGGGACCTCGTAAATCGAATTTACCACGTTAACGTACATATCTCGAGGTATATGTATATATCCATAGGCATTAGTATATTTATATATATCAATATATATGTGCGTATGTGTGTGCCCTCTAACTGAACCGACACGACGGAAGTTTTTATCGATTTCTGATTCCGCGAGAGGAAATTTATGCCGGCCTGCTCCCGCGACGCTCTTTTGAACTCATAAAGCTTCCCGCGAGCATTGTCGTCGCTCTCGCGCTTTCCTAGTGGAGAAGGCGGTCCTGCCTCCTTTTTTCCTTGTTAATGGAGAAAGCGGAAAAAAGCGTTTCGTATTGACGAAGTTGACGATAATTCTCGTTACGCTCTTTTTCCTTTTCTCCTTTCCGCCGATTCCCTCGATTTTAGATTTACATCGTCAATGTCCTTGTTTTACATTTGCTTAATCAGTTGTTGTGCTTTTTTCTATTTGAAAAGTAATATTTTGTAATATATACGTATATATACAAACAAATGTAATTATTATTTCTAATATTTATTATCACGCACGAGAATTAAATATCTTACGAAATTAAACAATTTCTTTGAAATTCATGAAAAATATTTAAAAGTACGAGAAACATCCTGGACGCATATGATTCTGCACTACAGTGTAATTCAGAATCTATAACTTTTCGTTGTTTATCATGTATTTTCGAATCGCATATTATCAGAAAGTAAGTTGTTCTAACATCAGAAACGTTGTTGTTTTGAAACTTTTAGACTTTTCTCTTTTGAGTTCAAAGCGCATACACGAGAATATATACGTTTCCTCGGGGAGAAAGAGGTTCTACTTTGGTTGCCACTTGGTAAACCACACCAAAGCGACTTGCTTCCCGATGAATGAAAAGCGCAAACTTTGTTCGACCGAATATTGGTGACACCTAGCTTAACATAAAGAGTAACCCAAATAGCGATGACTTTACGAAAGGGCTTTGTACGACTGTAAACGGAAACCCAAATGTTACGTTTGACATAAAAATAATTATTTAACTAGGAAGTATTAGTTATTAATTGCAGAAGGAAATTAAGGGTATAATAGGCTAACTATAATAAGTTATAATTAAAGTTAAATAAAAATACACAAAGATTGAATGATTCTTACTATTTGGAATAATACTTACACTACTTTGAAATTAATGAAGTACTTTTGATCCCTTAATAATTACTGACTTCGCGATGTATTAACAAATAAATGTTTCCAAATCATAAAAATATATTTAATATTCTACCAGATGGAATAACCTACTAAAAATTTTTTGAAAAATATTCAAAAATATTAATATTACTGTTAAAGGCGATTATATACGTGTATTATATTAATTGCTATCAACAGATGTTTTACAATTTTTTTAAAAAGCAATAGCAGATGCTAAACAAAACGTCAATAGCACTTCATATTCGACAACTAGTATTTATAATTGGAATTGAATTCCATGTCGATTGCATAAATGTGCATACCAACACCTACAAATTTTTTTTAAAAATATTTAATTTCTGTAATAGTTTGCTTATAACTAACTATCTATAAACAAAATTACTTAAGCAAAATTACTTAAAGTCATTCCCTTAAATTTTTTTTTCTAAGGATTAATTAAAAATTCTATAAGCGGTTTAGTAAATTTTACTGAAGTAACTGTAAATCAATTGTCGAACTAAAATTTCTGTAATATGTAATTAGGTACGTAAGAAAATTTTTTGTAATCTATATTGTAGACATATTAAAATAATTTAATTATTGAGAATATCGATGTACACATATGATACATATGTATATTCAAAAATAGTGTGTTACGTTATTATACACGATGAGATTGTACACAACATACTCAAAAGTGTTCGACTAACAAGTTCGAAATAGATAAAAAATACTGTCAGAAGTAAAATTTACTTAAGTTTAAATTAATTTTCAATTTGACTTTTTTTCGAATTATTATAATTTAGTTGAAAATAATCTTCCGTTTCTTACGAGAGTAGTAATAAATTTTATTCTAAAAATATTTTACTAATATTAATTGAAAAGAATTATAAAAATGTACGTAAGATACTCTAATTGCATGGTGAATTAATGCCAAAAGAGAAATATTAGGAATAGGACTGTATGAATAAGACTCTAACCCTGATATTAAAGTGAAACTGAGGAAATTGTATAATAATATCGGTAGATTGTAAACCTCACCGAAATTCCTCGTAATTGAAACTAAAATTTTGGAGTAAAATGAATTTTCTTAACCTGGCCTTCCGTCGACAGGGTAAACGCACAAAGTTTCCTCTTTGCTCGCGTAGCACAATCGCACAGCTAGAAACTGCGTTAGACGAGTTTCCTGTACTGTATCTCTTTCCTTCTCCGTCTTTCTGCACGTGCGAACCGCGGGCTCGAGTCCGCGGGACAAAAAGCTCGAAACTACCTAATGGAAATAGTTGCCGGTAACTTTCGCCGCGGGAAATTAGACGCGCGTAGGGTGTAGCCCACGTGTTTAATACAACACGAATCGGCTACGGAATGCACCTCCATAGGATGTGACTTTCCAGTCTTCGCTCTCTCTCTCTCTCTCTCCCTCTCTCTCTTTCTCTTCATCCTTGGGGACGTCTTAAACGGAAATAGTTTAGAGAGCACTATATGTTGTGTTGTTATCTGTGATTCTTCGATTACCTAAGCGTTTTATTTACTTTCTTCTTCAAGTTTTCTCGTAATCATTCAGTAATGTATACTCACCTAGGCTGCTGAGTGGTTTCTTTTTCATGTATCAGAAGATATTGATGAATTCTAGTCAAATGGAAAATATTTCGAATGCAGTGTTAGAATAACATTAGAATCGGTTAATCGATACTTTATCGATCTCCTCAATACGAAAGTAAACATAACAATTAATACATGTCGTTGTAAAATGTTACGAGACATCTAATACAACGATCACCTGTCAATCACGTGGTAATTAAATAATAAAACATCTCTACATAATACTTGATAATTCAAGTAAAAAAAGGAAAATAAGTAACTTTATAAAACTCGACAAACATTGCGATCTCCCAGCTTCAAAAAGGGGAATATTGGCTTATAAATAAAATTTATCGGGCGTATCCCCCTATATATTATATAGACGTTCTATATAAAAGTAGAAAAGGGAGGGAGATATAAAGAGAAAGAAGGAATCAATGCTAGCTCGTTGCAATCGTTCGGCACGGTTGCAGTGCGCAGGCGATATTCGAAAGTCGATTTCGCGTTAAAAGCTTTCCGCGTTAACTTTCGCGTTCACGCGGCGGTAAATGTTACAAGTTCTCTCTCTCTCTCTCTCTCTCTCTCTCTCTCTCCCTCTCTCTCTCTCGCGAGGATCCATTAGCGTATTACAACCAGCCGGCGTAAGCGAGAGCAAAACTTGAGCGCCAGGCGTTTACGATTGATTTCATATTTTTCGTCGATAGTAATGGATTTACGGAGCACTCACTGATTGTGCGATCGCTTATGACGTTGCGGCCCTGTCTTCTAAATCGGTCCCAGTCACGTTGCCTTCGTCGGTACCATTTTTACACTGAAACTCGGCAGGATGCGTTTTTCAAAAAAGCTGAAATTTTTTTATGAAAATTGTTTTTTTTTTTTCAGTTTAAGTGCTCCAATTCCGTGAAAATTTTATTTTTAGATAATTTTTTTTGCATTTAGGCTCTTTTTTCGCAAGTTACGAAAGGTAAGATATAGTTAATTTTTTTATTATTATAGTTATAAAAAAGATTGGATTTTAAGTAAATAATCACACGTTGATAACGAACTAGTCGCTCTTTGAATTTATATGCATATTACATCAGGTATTATACATTTAATTTTCTATATCGCTCGGTCAAAACAATTGTGGAAACATCCAAGTTCATTTTGGAGACTATTCGTATTATAGTGAGTAAAGAAAATAATTTTATAAATAGAATAATTGCAGCATTCGTACGTAAAAAATGTATGTTTATCTATACAGTTTATATAAAATTATATTAGAAAAATTATATAATCATCGTGTTCAAAATGACTTTCCCAGGTTAAAAACTTGGAAGCAATGTTTCAATTGTTATTCATAACCAAAATAAATATTATGACTTAAACAATAACTTGGTCGGGAACATGCTTGGGGCGTTTATCAAGGCGGTGTCGGATACGTAGTCTCAAAATAAACATTAGATGCTGACATATTCTCTAACAGGCTCCTAGTATGGAGTCTAATCGTGAGCTAACGAGGCCCTGAAAAATATATTTGCAAATGCAAATGTCAAGCCGGATAAGTATATAATGTGATATCTGGGCCTAATGATGATCTCACGTTATTAATTACTTGTAACCTTAATTCATAAGTTATTTGAAATAAAATGAATTTATCGTTCGGTGATATGTATATGTGTAAATTATATTATAATCTCTTTTCTATATATATAGCCGCAGAACATCGAGCTGGCGTCGCGGTTCATCTTGCTACAGGCGTCTAAGGTAAGATCTCCAGTTCCTTACTGAGGAGTCCAAGCTGAAGATCGAGGACGAAACGCCTTTAATTATTTTAAAAGGCCGTGCTCTGGGAAATTCCACCAACCATAGTGGACAAAGAGTACGATAGGCCTGCTTTATTCTAAAATAATGCATTTAGTTCGGAGAGACCGATATTATATAATTTACACTTAATTCATAAGTACCATAATTTTTCTTTTTTATTATTTATTAAATATGAACAACGTAAAAACTTTTTAATTGTTAACATAATTTAAAATTATTTAGTAAATTCAATAGTATACTTGTTAGAATAGCCCCAACTACATAATATTTGCTTGTAACTAAGAAATATTTAATATGATCGAAAAAAATTTTAATTAATAGATGTATATCCTATTTGACAACTACAAAATATATTTATTAGTTTCGAACACATATTTATTAAAGACTACTCAAACAAATATTTTATAGATTATATTAAATTTGCTTTTCATTGTATAAATGCTACTTTTATAATAAACAATACAAAAATTTTTATTTTTATTATTTTCATTTTAATTATTTTTAATTTCTATTGTCTTTGTCTATTTATCGCCGAAATCCATCTTTATCTTTACAATTATTTATGATACTGCCAGAATAATGGCTTCTTCTATGAGAATTGTCGAAATGACCTAATTTTTTTATTACAATTATCATATAGATGTGTACTTTTTTTATTACACAAATAGATTAATTTTGTTTAACTAGCTATAACTAGCTATATAAGTTTAAATAAGAAAATATTTTTAGAAATGTTAAATCATTTTGTTTTAAAAAATTAAATAATACTATATTCAAGTAATATATAATAGTAATATATTACATATAGGATCGACATGTTAATTTGAGGAAGCCAATCGACTGGCAGCAGTTCCCTAGTAGAAATTTTACCATAAATGTAACGTTTTTTAACAAATAAATGGCCAAGTTTTATAAAATACCCAATAAATGCCTAATTAATGGCAAAATTAGAGTTTTATTTAACCTTTAAATGGTAAATTTCTACTAGGATTTTTTAATGGTTATCTCATTTAATGATCAAAAAAACTATTTATATTCATACCTAAAATAGTATTTTAACTTTATCTAAACTTGACATAAATGTTTTATATTTTTCTACGTTTGTTTAATTTAACTTTCGTCAAACATAAACTTTATATTAATTTGATATAAAGCTTATTATGTACTTTTTTTTTATAAAAACGTTTTGCTTAGTATAAAAAATAATTGAATCAATCACTAACAATTTAAAATAACTGTGTGACTTAACACATCTTCCTAAACCTGTGACTTATTGGATAAAATGATTCTCTTTCTACAATAGTTAATGTTACTACACGTTTTTTCCTCGCATTAAAGGAAATTATTACGTGATTCTATTTCTGAAGTGTATTAAGTATAATTTTAGACTTGGAAAACAATCTAAAAATAAATTTCGTATTAAATATGTACACATCTCATTAAAATTGAACGCGCATAATTGATTCTTAAAAACGGGTTTGAGTGACATACGGATGCAAAGTAATATTTTCTATAAGTAGATACATAGAAGTGGGTTACATTAGTTTTACTTCTGTGTTTGTTACATACCTCTAGATATTGTAAATATAATTTATTCATAGTTAATTATTGATTGTTACAAAAATATACTTTTGATTGAATATACGAAAATGTATTTTATATTAAGACACGTTAAAATCGTTAAATTATTTAAATAAAAAATAACATGAAACGTCTCTTAGTAGAATTCGTAATCCGGTAACATATAAATGCCGTATTTCGCAAATTAAAAATTCATTTCTACATCTTTAATTTAGATAGGACAGATATAGAGTCTTATAAAAACAATAGTGTGATTGAATATAGTGATTACTATAAACGAAATCATCACTTATCATATAATGCGAAAATATGATTACAGTCCAATTGAACAAAAGCTTTGTATAGAAATCTCAAAAAATGGATGACAAATCGTAAATCGGATATACTGGTGCAGGAAACATCGAAATGATTCCTTCGACTTGCGGGTACAAATAGGAATCGGAGATCGTTACGCAGCAGAAATCGCGTGGGCGAACGAAGCTTCGCGGACGTATCTCGGAACGTTAACGGATACTAGCGCGCAACCGGCGTTGTCGTTGCTAAATTGCTCACGTCCCTTGCGGCGAATTGAACGAGTAATTAAGCTCTGGCCGAGGCGTTCGTTTGGAGACGTGTGCGAGTTGCTTCGACGTTCACGGTAGCGAATTTTTCGCGAATTCGAGCGGCTTCCGACATGTTGATCGAAACCGAGCGGTCGGTCGGCTAGCTTTCCTGATCGATTCTTGGAATTGAGGCTTTTCCCAGATCTGGGATGGACTTTCGACTATCGAATTTTGGGTACGGCTGAATTATTTCCCTGAATCGTTTCGCCTGAGTACCTTTAAATCGAGGTTTGTCTAATAACTTTTTGTTGCGCTGTTTGATCGGTTTGTCGAATCGTTACGAAACTGTTTACGCATCATTGATCATCAATTCACCTATTTTTTACAATTTTGGTTATATGTATCTATATATAGTTAATTAAGAAATAAGGTACATGGATTATCATTCCAAATTATATTAATTAAAACTATTTTATTCTTTAACTGACCAATTAATAATTATATGCTAGTTATGTTTTAAATATTACATTGCCAACGTTACGTTTCAGGTTAAAGGGTAAAAGAGAACATAATTATACAACTTAAAACTTAATTACTCTTTTATCTATTTACTTTACTAAATATTATATGAGATTCAATTGATTTTAGTTATACCTATGATTTAATGATCAAAATATTTTATAGTCACTGTATTATTCAATAAACATATATACGTTAAGTAATTGATATCTATATTTATATCATACAATTTAGTAAGATTTTAATCGCTTAAATTATTATTGATTAACAATTAATACATTATATACAATATAAATATGAATTACTAAAAATGAAATTATTTATGAATTCTGTGTACTATTAATTATTACACGATCGTGTACATACATATTCAAACAAATAAGTGTAATCTGAATTAAATTGATTCATTCAGGCTAATAAAAATAAAGATATCCATCATGATCACTCTTTTTCTCTCGCAGCCTGATCCGGTCAGTATTAATACTAAAGGTATAACCTAGCCAGATGTTCCATAAATTGTGATATTAATCTAACTGTAATATTTCTTTTTTAATGTATTTATTTATTTTTTCCATTTTCAGCTATTCTTTGTTTTTTGTTATATTCATTGTCTCTCTGTTTCTCATATTTATTTATTCGTTTATTCTGAACTTTAATTGCTGCAAAAAATCATTATTTAACAGCTGGCTAGTTATATGATATTAAGTTATATTACGTCACTGGTTGATTTTAATACTTACGCAGTTTATATATATATATATATACATATTTATCTCCCTAGTAGAAATTTACCATTTGAAGGTTAAATAAAACTCTAATTTTGCCATTAATTGGGCATTTATTGGGCATTTTATAATACTTGGCCATTTTTTGGCTTAAAAAACGTTACATTTATGGTCAGATTTCTATTCTTGCTATTTTATGTAGTTTATGATTTATTATTTATGGTATTCGTCGTTATCTTGCTTTCAATTCGTAGCAACTTATTATCGCATTTAATGTTTGCGATTATTTATATTACTTATTTCAGTGTTTATTACAACTTTTGTATTTTGCGTTACTTTTCATTTTATTGTTGTTATTCGTTTATTGCCCTGATCTCGTTTTATTAATTTCATTAAATTGTTTTACTTAGTATTTATTCAAATTCCAACCATAATTTTTATTATTTCTACATTTGTCATTAACTTTTCTTCTTTTTTTTATATTTTTATATGATCATTTTGTTCAAACACAATAGCTAATCTACTGATTTTTATAGATTTTATGGGGTCATCTCCGTGGCCCAATAAAGAACTAATCAATCAATCTTTCTATCTTGAATTAAAAATAGAACTTTATTAAACATACACTCACGAATATACTTTCCAAAGTACACAGACACATTTTTTTGTACAGAGGAAATCCCGATAACACTCTCGAATAAACGCAAGCCACAGCTCAATGCCAAGAAGGCAACCCTTCCACCGTTCCACCCTTCCGTAAACCCTCCTCGAAAACGCAGGGAGCCCGCAAAAAAGGTGACAGCATGATTTTTTAAGGACGTTAACCCACGCGGCTGGCCGCGCCTCCCACGCGGGCGGTGCAAGCTCCGAACGTAAAGAGACCGCATGCGCGAGCTCGGGCGCGCGGTCGTACCCTTCGGCCGGTCCGGAGGAAGCGCCAGGTTGGCACGGGCCGCGCCGCAGGCAGCAGCTCGCGCGTCGAGCTACACCGAGCCCATGTGCTTTCGGGTATTTTGAACCGCGACCGCCCATTGAGCTTTTCACCGGTTGTTTATTCGAGCGACTCGTCCGTACATTGGTCGCAAGCTCCGTTATCGCGAGTGCACGCAACGAGCTCGGTAGCGAACCTTCACCTTCTTCTTCTTCCTATTCTCGTTCGATTCAACACAAGGGGAGATTACACGTCGAGGTAACAGTCGAGTTTATCTCGACAGCTGGGCTGGAAATAGGTGTGCCGATAACCCGATGCGTCGTAAATTAACCTGCAGTGATCGCGTATCGCGATAGGACACGAGGGAGGATTCCATCGGATAACCACCGAACAAAACTTTTCAATGTCCGAAAGAGCAGTCAAGACGTTTACTCTCTCATTTCCACCTGATGGAGCGGCGATTCCTTAAACCGAGATGCGTTCCAACGTGATAGCTCAATTCTTAAACTGATGGGAATACGTAGACGAAGGGATCCGCGTTTGACTTACCGCTCAG
The DNA here is from genome assembly GCA_026168455.1 of Theocolax elegans. Classification (NCBI taxonomy): domain Eukaryota; kingdom Metazoa; phylum Arthropoda; class Insecta; order Hymenoptera; family Cerocephalidae; genus Theocolax; species Theocolax elegans. The sequence goes on from CM047428.1 coordinate 25,209,267, forward strand.
GAAGGAAGTAGAAGTAACCACGTGTCTGCGTATTATGAGAAGCTGTGCGGAGTGCAACGAGAGAGCTGCAGACGCGGAAGTCGCCGTCGCGGAAGTTTGCCGGCGACGAAGCCGGTTGGAAGGAGGTGTGCGATCGGGGGGGCCATTGTGATGCGTCGAGGCGCGCGATCATCGGATCCGGCGAGCTGCCAAACGGACGTAGGTAGCTGTAATCGAGGTTAGTTGCTTAGCCGTTTATCCGTCCCTCCGCTCACTACGGGGCATGTGTGAGATACTTTAAAGACGTGCCTTCATTTCACCTCTTGACCTATACCACCGGCAAGTTTATATATCCTACGGCTTTGCACACGGGAATGTGATATGTTTATTAGGACCTCTACTCGGATAAGATTCTCCTGCTTCGGGCACTTTGGCGTAATATACCTATATTCTTTTGCGGACGTTGATCGATTACACGTACCCGACCTACTGATTATTAGATTAGCCTGTTGAGCTTTTTCATGTTTTTTTTAATGTCGGACGTGTAATCTCTATAAACTAATTAAAACAATAACGTATTATACGCGATATATTGTTACCGCTTATTCGTTGAAACGTGGCACGAACACATTTTATTTTATCAAAACCGATTGTAAAAGCAATTTATAAGTAACTAAATATTCAAACTTACAATAATAACAGTCTATTAAATATTTTATTCTACATAACTGTCTATTACGCATATATTTCATCTATGTGTTTAATAAAATGTTTTTATCAAATATGCAATATTTTGTATCAAACAATTTTTCTTTTTTAATTTAATATACGAGATTTAAAATTTTGTTTCGAAAAGTATTTATTTAAAATACAAAAAAACACATAATAAACTTACAAAAATATGTAATTAATTTAATGAAATATTTTATACATAAAATTTAAAAGAAATTACTTTTGTAAAACAATGAAACGATTGATTTAATTCGATAAAAGTGATGTTACTTCAATCCAATATTATTTTAGAAATACGTAAGATTTGACATTTACTTCGAAAAGAAATATTTCTCTAAAACTTTAAATATTTCATAATAAAACTTATTTTGTTTTAAATAAATTATGTTTTTTCAGTCTAATAATAAAGATTAATTTACACGTATTATTTTATTCCACGTGAAGTTATTAGCACATGCTTTGTTGTACACGTATCAAATAGACACATTAACTTTAAATTGTTCTATAGTAATATTAATTCAACTGAGAGTATAAATCTTCGAATAAGCTTAAGAGGGTTATTAAAAAATACTATTATATATACACTCAAGTGTTAATCTAAAACGAGTAATAAAAAGCAATTAAACCACTTAAGAATTTAGGATGCTCTTGACGTACAATATGTACGTTTTGGAAAGTTCTATTTAAATCTATTATCCATCTAAATGATTTAACGCGAAATCTCTCACTCCCATAAGTGCGTGCATGTGTGTGTGTGTAACTGTGTGACGGAAGACAAGAGGCGTCGAGATTATATAGATATACGTATACGTGTATACAGGATTGCGTATTTCCCTCACGTACGCACAATGTATGTAGTCATGAGGTTTACTTATTGAACGTATATAGGATCATTGCGAATGATATTGACGGTTGATGTAATTTACCTAAGCGGGAACAAATGCAGTTTTATTTTATGACTGCGTGCACGGGGAGTTTGAGTCACGTGTAAATATATGTAAATTACGGGATCGTCCCTGTATACCTCGGTAATGAAAAAACTTACTTCCTGAATTTCCTTGACTTCTGACGTATGGCGACAGCACATGGAACTGAAACATCTAGGACAATATCCTGCGAGATGAATGAGTCGATCTACTTTTCTTTTTTACCGGGATAAATGATAGAGAGTGATTGTTCGCTTGAATTATAATATACATTAGCTAGTTCTCCTTCAAACCTTTAAAGGGGAACTAATCGTACATTCTAAAATTTCGTTTTCCAAATTATCCATACTAGTTAAGTAATTATTAATTAATGTACATTAATAACCATAACTATAGGTATTAAATATTTTTTGCTCTAATTATAATACGTTACTAATTGATAATAATTGTATAATAGCTTATAATAAATTTATGAAGATTTGTTCGCAACGTTACCTTTTTAACTTAGCCTTTGTTTTTTAAGTATCTAATTAAAGATTAAAAGAAGATGTTACGCTAAACGATTTCCATCCTTGCTATTTATCGAAGTTTAATGTTTGAATATTAAAACAAGATATAGAGTAGTGTAATATTTAACCGTAAATCTGAAATAAAAAATAAAAATATTTTTAAATTATTCTATAAAATAAGTTATTAAATCACTTATTGCTATCATTTAACAAGTCGATCACAAAATTAAAAAATTTATAAGTACTAGATAAAATAAAATTTAAAAGAAAAAGAGTTCGTGAAAGGTAATGAACTTCTGGAACTCGTCCCTTACATTGACGGGAGCTATTATATGCTTGATGATGCGTCAACGGTAGACGTCATCTAAGATAGCTACGGATCATCTCATTACGTTGCGTATACTCATATGTGTACGTGACAATATATATAGTCCAGGAAATTGTTCCATAGGATGTTGGACCAGCAAAGATGAACATCAATCGATGTTATATACTTATAATACACGTATATATCTGTTAAAAAGGTTTATCACGCAGTGTATTGAATTTTACAATCGGTCGAGCTGATCGGTTCACGAGCTTTTTCTCTCCTTCCCTTTTTACCCAGAGGAAAGATGAAACCGGAACTCGTTTCATACGCGCCGCCAAGGAGATAATGCGATGTACTTACTCTAGGGTGAAAAAATACCGATGCTCGTCTCGTCTTATCCTCTGTGGATAGCTTTGCAGTTCACTGAAGAGTTTTGAAATTTATGGTAAACGAAATACGCCAAGTATATATCATGACAGTTGCAATGTCAACCGTTTTGATAATTGATGGCTTATACGTTTCTTCGCCAAAACTACGTGATACGTGTAATAAATATATCGCTTCTTCTACCCGTGATACTGACTTCTTTTTATAAACTTTTATAATATATCGACATTTATTTTATGTGTATTTTCTTATATAACAGATTTTACAAATATTTACTTCGTTATATAGCACCGGTCAAAAATTCTCGAAAATGTATTTTAATAAAGGTTTACTTTTGAAACATGTAAACCCATTAAAACAAAATCAGTATTTATTTTTTCTGAAACAAATAGTATACTTTATCGAAAAAACGCTCTGTAACGGTGTTGTATTTACATTAAAGATAGTCTATGAATTTTTTCAAATTTTTTTATTAATAAATCAACGAGATTTTTGAGCAGCCGTGCAGCTTTGTTTTTAGCTATATATTACCGACCAAAAAATGGTTATTTCGATATAATTCATTTTAAATTAATTATTTTGAAAAAATCGCTCTGTAACAGTATTCTATTTGCTTTCAACATTACCTGTAAATTTTTTCAGATTTTTAATTCCATTAGTTTTTTAAATTTTTGGGATTTTAGATGTAGGTTCCTGTAATTTGGGTATCACATCGCCTTAATGGTGGAGTAAGAAAAATGCTTACTATAAATTTTTTGGGAGCTGTTATATGTTTCTTAAATATTTTTTAATAATTGATTCAATTAACTTGAATTTTCAAAAAGATTTCTAAAAACCTTGAAAAGTGTTAAAAAAATCTAAAATTTATCACTAAAGTTATTTGCTAGGATGCTTTAAAGATTAGTTCTGAATATACAAATAATTTTTATATTTATGTTTATCATTTTAATAAAATTAATTCATATAGATGAAAATGAATTTATTCATCTCTACGAGCCAAATCATTCTCAAAACTGGCAAGACTAATTTTCAGTCCCCGAAAGTGGTCCTATTATAAGTCACTCAAACTTGTCCTCAGAGATCCAAAATATCTAATTTACGATACCTCTAATTTTCGCCTCAGAATTTTTGTTGGACGTATTTATAGCCAAAAGTGAACCTTTGTTCTGTTTTGATTATTTACTATAAAAATCTTTTAAGTATCAAATCTAAAATTTTAAGGGTATCATAAACACAAGGAAATTTAACTTTTAGCTATAAATATACTTGCTAAACATCCGGAGCGGGGACAAAAGTACACACACAATTACTTACACTTTTGCACCCGCTAAATTTCAGCAGCAGGCACAGAAGAACTACTTTAATTCCTATTTTTAGGGCATAAAAATGTGAAAATCATGCACACTGAGAAAACTTTTTAGTAAAATTTACAATACTGTCTAGTAAAAGAGTCACAGACTGCCAAAAATGAGAAAAATTACTATACTTTATAGTAAAATTTACTATAATTCTTGTAAATTTTACTATAAAGTATAGTAATTTTTCTCATTTTTGGCAGTCTGTGACTCTTTTACTAGACAGTATTGTAATTTTTACTAAAAATTTTTCTCAGTGCATGCATTACAAAAAGGACTTATTGACAAAAATGAGTAAACTTTACTAATGTTTTCCAAAAAGTTGATATATATATATATACATGTAATACATTTATGATATAGAAATAATATTATTATTGTAATGCACAATTGACGAAGCACTGACCTAGTTGGTATAATAAAAAATACATTGCCTATAGTGGAGAAAAGTGGACGTGCGCAAAGTTACGTATTTGTACGAGGAATATATTAAAAGTTATGTAAGAATTGGCATTATGTATTTCTCGATCGTTGATTTTCTGAATACGGTTCGAAATACTTTCGGATTCTCCTTCCTCCATCGCATATAGTAACCAAAGACAAACAGGATTTCATAACTTGCTAAAGCGTGTAAGCCGCTTATCAGTTTCCGTTCTACTGTACATATCTCTTTCCCTCTCTTCTATACCGAAATGCGAGACAACTGCCAAGACTTTGTTTTCCGCATTTTTTTTTCTCTTCCCAGCTGATACTTCGATATATAGCGCATGAAGAATTCGAACTCGAATATCAAGTTAATGGTATCCATCAGATTTTTTTGAACTATTATTGTTAAAATACGGGAGTCGTGTATTTAAAACACAAGTTAAACATTGTATAGATTACGCTAGCAGCAAGCTTGATTCTCCATTTACCAAGTTGTTATAAAGTTATGAAAATTTAAATTAAGGTATTTTAATAGTTTACTAAGAATTAAAAATGAATTATCTTCCCGTAAAACTTTGACAACGCGTTAAAGAAAAAGCTATTAATTTTAAATTGAGAAAATTAAGTGCAGAATATTATCAAGTTTCGAAGAAAATTTTATGTATCTTAGTTTAGTCGGCTAAAGCTATTGGACTATCGAAATTAATTGAATTATTAAATAACTGTATATTTTTGTACTTAAATGCATAAATATAGCTTATATTTATTAAAATAAAAAATCAAAAGAATGTACGCGTTTTCTGGCGTAAAAGGAAGCTAATTTAATTTAATGTTTCGAAAATATTATATAATGTTTAAAAACTAAGCTTATTCTATACGTATAATTGGAGAAAAGTAAAGTTTGATACAAATATTATTAGCTAATTTAGTCAAAATCAACTAATTTTTGGTTAACGATTAGTTGAAATTTGACTAAAAATATAACACGTAGGTCATTTTTTTACTACAAATCATGTTTAGTTTCGTATTTAATTGTTGTGCAAAAAATAATTAATTCCATTTACTTGATTAAATTTTAACATTTAAAAATAAAATAATGTATCAAATGAGAGTGATTTATTATAACTAAAAAATTATACAGCATGTCAACGGCGATGTGCTTATATATATAGTTTATATACTTTCGTTTATATATTATAGTTTATTTTCTTACTGCAAAAAAGTAAACTGTACTCTAAAGAATTAATAAAAATTGTTGATAATGTATACATAGAATTATATTATTTAAAATATTAAGATCCTTTATTAATTTTGTCTTTTTCGTATGTATAGGGTAAATTAATAACATCCTACACTTTTTGTGTAGTTCAATCTATTCCTAATAAACAGTTTAATCTACCATTCACTTTACGTCCTGTCCTTATCCATATACCCTTATAACTTCAGCTTTCTAATAATCAAAGCTTAAATCTGAGCTTCTAAAGTTACAGGTAGTAGAAGGCGCGTTTGTCGTCCCAAATAATCCCTCAAAACGTTAAAAATAATCCCGTCCTTAAACTTGGTAAATGACAAAGCAAACAAGGTCCTTGAAGCTTTAGAGCATAAAAAAGAAGAGCAGTAAGAAAGAAGGGAAGAAAAAAATCACTCCATCCTTCTCGACGAGCTCGAGCGGTAGCACAGTCGTTATTCTCGAGGACTGTCCTCGTCGGAAGTCCAGCGAGCGTTCAAGTCAAAGGTCAACGTCGTCGAGCGTCGTCGATTCTTTACTAGATTCCGTTTTCCGGCGACTTGGTTTTTGGGAATAGAAATTCGTTTGAAGACATGCACTTTGGACACTTAGTTTTTATAAAAACGACGAACTCTCTCCACCGAAGATAAAAATCAATTATTCAAATGATTAAATATAATTGATCAAATTATATTATAGAATTTGCATAATTATCTTGCACTTGAATATCTAAAACAAAAAAACAATTTTTATAAGAAATTTTAAAAGTTAAATATAATTAAAAATTTGTGTTCCTTTCATTACGTGATATAGGAATAACTGAATACTCGGAGATATTTTCTCTCTCTCTCTCTCTTCCTCTCTATAATGCCAAAGTAAAAGTCTTGTGGTAGAAAGTTTCATGCTTATTTAATATATATCCTCCATTAAACTAAAATTCCACGTGTAGGTCAGTTTATAACACGGTGTGCATCCGAGGATGTATATATAGTACATATAGAAAGGGATGAAAATTCAGGCCGAGCCTTAACCGACAGATGCCTGAAGATAAATCCTTTATAATGAAACGGCATTACAGAGACGAGAAAGTATTTCAGAGATAATGGAGAGCGAGATAATGGTAGGAACGTTTGTAAATGGTTGAAGAAAAAGAATTATTTCAATTTGAATACGTTATTTTTTTAATATTTTCACGTAAAATATTATATCTCAATGCATATAATAATGTCTTGTTTTCCATGGTTAAATCATATTGTTAATTAATAAATCCTGTTTAACCAGCCAATTTTACGAATTATACTAAATAATGGGTTTAATCAAACTAGAAATTATATTACTAGAGTTATTCAATTAAAAGTTTTTTTATATTCTTTTTAAATTTCTTTCAATTTCGCAAGCTTTTTGATTACACGTGGTTATTTCTTCAATATAATTATAATATACAATCAATCATTATTTATTCAATTAAATCGAGATTGATTATAACGTGTACCGAAACGTTTTTGTTTAATTTCCATCGTATTTGCTAAGCATTCATTATTATTTTAACACCTAAGTTAATTGCCTTTCCACCTAAACTATTCGCGGTGCTATGCAAAAAAAACTGATATTTCAATGGCAATGTTTAATAAAAGTTTATTTGGTACAATCAGTTTAATTAATAAATTAAATACAAAAAATCGATAACTAAATAATAGTATTTTTTATTTAAGTGATTGCAACGCTATATAAAGCTTCAATAATTTTCTAATTCTTTATGCGTTAGATTAGTTACACGTTTATTTACTTATTACGAAAATCAATTTACTAAATTGTAATATCTTGATTCGGTACATCGTTTGAATAATTATTATTATATGATTTTAAATTTGTATTATTTGTAGATGAGATCGATGAAAAACGTTTCTATTTCCAAAATATCAATATCCTCATCTTTCTAATACTTAAAAATGTTTATGTTAATTATGCATTATATTAAACATTAAAAAATCCTTATAAATCAGTAATCACAAGATATACAAATTCCTACACGAGGTTTTATCTAAAAACAAGTAGGTTACCGCAGTTGAATCGTAAAAATAAAGTTAAGGTTTGATTAGGGTATACTGCAGGTCAGCTGGTAATGCATTTGACACGCAGTGCGTGCCAAGGAACAGAAAGTTGGATGCGAAGGAACGGAGTACCGAGCAACCGAGCAACCGAGCAACCGAGAGAGATAAGGAGAGAAGCGAGGGTCTCGATACGTGGAGGACTCGGTTCGAAGGATTAACTCTGGGTAGTCTCCGTGCTTGCGTATCTCTCTGAGCGTGACGCACAACAGCTATACCTACGGGTAAATGCACTCTCCCGTGTTATCCCGGTCACTTTAATTATGACGCTCCATAGGAACCAGTCACAAGCTCCGATGCGTCCCCCGAGACATTCCCGGTGCTTCTCCAGTCTTGATAAAATACTGAATACGGGATCGCGTGTTTCAGGAGCTTTTAAACCGTTCCCTCCAACCTAAACGATAAATTAACTCTTTTATTCGCCTCCTAATTAAGTGAATGTGAAACGAATGATTACAGTTATTACAAATGCATATATACATAATCTAGGTTTGTGCTTTTAAATTAGACACTTTTTCTTTTATTTTTATTTATGAATTAGTGACTTACATTCTTATACAATAATATCTTATTGAATTTCAACAATATTTATGGACCCAATTAGCACACTAATTCAAAAATCGTTATAGTTATAATGTTAATTCGATGAAACAAAACTATGCGGATAAAAGTGTACATAGGCATACCACCGAGCATACCACACTCTCCTGATGATGCGGTGGAGGTAGTTTTTGCTTCATGGGTTTCTTCGTCGACAGAACTTCTGTAGTAGGGCCTTGCTTGATTCTTTTCTTACTATTTAACTTCTAATTGAAGATTCAAAGACGTTGATCAGTTCTCTTATTTCAGAACGCATTGTTCGAATAATAATTCAAGTGTTAATCGATTAAATATCTATAGTAAGTATATCAGGACATAGAAAAGATGCAAGTTTAATTTTGAGAACTGTATGGGTCTCTTATCTTTGGTTAGACGCGTTCGCGATTTGATTCTCTTAATTTTAGAGCCTCACACCTTTAAAGAACCTTATAATTTCAGGAAATTTTATAATAAATTCTAGACTTAAAGAAATTAAAATTGCGTTTGGAAGATAGTATACTAGTTCTAAGATGTCATAAATTCAGATCTTGTTATAATATTGATTTACCTGAAAAATATATTTTCGCTATACATATATAGCAATTTTGTATTTAAATTTTTAACGATACACATTATATTGAACCTTCTAAATCAAATGTGTTAATCTCGCAGATTCTCAGAATTCGCATTTAAGATAATTCGCAAGAGATAGGCGCGATACGCGTGAAGAGCCCACTCTCTGCACCCGACTCCTTTCACCGAGTATACGGTCGATCTCGACTGTCCGTCCACCCAGGAACTATCAGCTTACATCCTCATCTCACACTACCCGCTGGGCTTAGGGCGTTTCCCGGTGTGACTCCCGATCCTGACTACGCTCCAGGGAGACCGGACGACTTTAAGGCAGCTTTTGAGACTCCGAGAGGGTGAGAGGGCCAAACGTGATCGATTATAAATGATAAGTTAATTACAATCTACGCGTTATTACGGGTTAAAAAGGCGAGGAGCGAAAAAAGGCGAACGACGGAATTCGAAGACACGGACCTTGGGTTACGAATCTCGTACTCTAACCATCGAGCTAACGTCCGCGCTGCAATGCAACGCTTCCATTAGTCCAGACGTCTTATCGCTCACTCTATCCTTCTCCTACACCTAAGTCGCGCGGAGGCGCCCGTGACAGCGTATTTACCGTTTCTGTTATAAAGTTAATACATAATATATTGTATTTTTTAGTCAAATTCTTTTTTCTTAATAAATAATTGTTAATATATAATTAATTATAATATCAATTATCTTATCTATATCACTGCACGTATGCACGATAATTTCACAAAGTATAAGTGAGTATTTGTGTTTTTGTCGCTCTGTTTTTGCTAACAGATTAAACGGCTCATTTCTACGAGAATGAACGTCGTAAAATAGGGATGAGAAAGAGAAGGTGTATCATATTTATAGTTTAATTTCATTTATTTCAATAAAATTTAAGTTATTTGGTAAATAATGAGTTTTGTCACTTAAATTTTATTGTATATCATTTACAATCTGTTTGCTCGTATATAATTTTAAATTCAATAATATAGATTTGTCAATTATTTTTAAAATAAAATAAGTTTATGAAATAAATTAGGCACCCCTCAAAATTAATTATGGAAATTTTACAAATTATAGTCAAGACACAAGTATAACTTTTTTAAAAGCGATGTCAGAATTTGTGTACAAATCGTTGACCATCTCAGCAACTGAACGCTGCAGCTATACTGTGATGATCTTTCATAGAATTATTGTTGTTTTTCTTGAAGTTATCTAGTTTGATATTATATTTTAATATACGAAAAATAGTAATTTGAACGAATACGAGCTAAGTAAGATCTTTTACTTACAACTAAGAACTGGAATGAATGCATTTAAAAATGCTTGCGAAGTATCGTTTCACTTTGAACTAAAAATTCAAATGAATCAGAGTACAAAGGTAACCTTTATATACTAATTTTCTATATACATCCATCCTTTTTTTTGTTTTCTGACTTTTCTTCATCTGCCATTCTTTTTCCTTTACAGATAATATACTGCATTTTTAGAAGTAGGCGTACGATATAATTTAATATTCTTCTTTTTTCTTAGAAATTGTTTGCATTGTCTACATTGTTTGATGTACGAAAAATGAAGTCGTAATATCAACGACGTATGCGCAATAATAAAATTGTCTATTATACTTTATACTGCGTATTAAATTGTATCTATGTATACTATGATTAAAAATTTTTCCAGATTTTTAAATTCATAATTTGATTACGATGTTTGGGTTGAAAATGTATGCCTTTTTCGACTAATAATTACCGACAAAAAATGTTTACTTAATTATTACTTAAAAAATGATTTCTTCTTAAAAAAAATCATAACATCAAGTCCTTCCTTATGTTTTAAGCTTTCCGTATGAACTTTTTCCGATTTTTAATTTATCATTTTTCTGCCCTCCGGCCGCGTAGAGGCCAGGAAGTTGCTGTTTTCCGGCAACGTCGGGCAGAAAAATAGTATACACACACTTTGGCCAGTAAAAAAGAAAGTCTCAAATTGCATGTTTATTCACCTCGGCCGACAATTACATGTGATCCGAGACATTTCTTATTTTACTGGCCATGGTATGTAATATATTATTTTGTGTTGTATGAAATCCTGTTAAAATGTTTTTGTTTCACATTATGCACCAATACATTAAAAATATGGGAAAAAATCCATGTAAATCTATGTAAAATATTATGTGAATTTCAGTCTATTATTGAATAGCACAATGATTTTTTAAAATACTCGTGTACACATTTTCACGAAATTTGAGCGTTTAAAGTATATAAAAAGTCAAATGAAAAGTTGATTAATGAAATTCTCTGGAAGTTTTGAGTTGAGCTTGTTACTTAAATAGAAGTTAAAAAGTTCCGATGTCATTAAAATAGTCCCACTTGTAGGTATACCAAGTTTAATTTCAACATCGAAAAGACAGTCATTCTTTCGTGAAATTGTTCATCTCCATCTAAATAGTAAAGGACAAAAGTTTGAAGTTAGCAGTTTATTAAATCAATAATTTACTCGAAACCGTCAACGGAACAGCTTTAATAACGCAAACAATGCATTTCAATTTCACACTAATCCGTTGGCTTTCAATTCACGAAAGAACCCCGTAAAACTTGATAATCCAAGAGAAACTGGGGCTATTCAAGAGCAAACCTTTCTTCCAAGAGAGAGGGGGGAGGGAGAGGAAGAGGGAGAGTGAGAGAGCGTGTTCGTGGGCCATTGAAAAGCGTCTTTAATTTAGCCTATCTCTCGCAAAGCGTCTCTACGTCCGTCATCTTCATTAGGGCTTCGCAAGATACCAAGAATAATATTGATATTGTCTTGTCTTGTATCGGATTTCGAGACAATATTCAAGACAAGACATAAGAAAGCAAGATCAAGTCAAGACCAATATTAAATAGCCAAGACTATTGATCTTGACGATAAATTTTAAATAGATTTAAAAATTATTAAATATAATTAATATTGGGACGCAAATAATCTTAATTTATTTGAATCGCACTCATAAGCACGTATTTGAATAATAACAAGAGTTGTATTTACACACATAAAGAAATTAAATATTAGAGTTTTAACATAACTTTACCTGCACAATTGATTCGTCTCGACGAAGGTGACAATAAGGTTTGATGTGTACAGTATTGACGTTACAATTTAAGTGTGAAGCTGTATTGGCTCCAAATTTAAAGTAATGAATTACTTTCTTTCGATAAATTTTTAGCATGGAGATGATAAGTCTTAGCATTCGAATTATAACTCCGCTATACTTAGCAAACCTTATTACATCAATTTTATTAATTGGAAGCCCTTTGCTAGCAAGAAATGAAATGCACGTACAATAACTTGGATTAAATATTTTTAATACTATAGATATTACATTAATTTACATTTATACAAACGTAAGTGTACAGTTACTTATTATACAAAATAAAAAATGTTAATTTAATACTATACATTTTACATATTTTTTAAATGTCGATTTTGCAAATTTTATTTCTTAATGAACTCTTTGACCATGAGTTCAAACAAATTAATCCTCTCATTGATTGATCTTTCAACGATGCTCTTCTATTGGTCATTAAAAGGGATCCTTCCGAAAAGAGTCGCTCGACAGAAACTGAAGTTGCTGAAGTACTCAATATATCTCTCGCCATTTTAGATATATTCGGATATAGTTTACTGTGCAACTTCCACCACTGTAAAATATCTACATCTTCATCAGCCCTTGGTGCCTGGTAATAATTTTGCAATTCATTTTCTTTTGCGTCCATTTTTACATTATTAATTGAATAAACTGATTTAAAATCTAAACAATCATCCTCATCTACAATTTCTGCAGTTTTAAAGCACTGCTTCTCGCTTAAACCACTGCCTGAATTTTCTGTAAAATATTTTCTGTAATAAGAATTCTCAAATTTTGTAATACTTTCGTTCTTCATCTGTTTACCCCAAGGCGTAAAATCAAAACAATCTTTTTTGTGCCTTGGATCTAAAATTAAGCACATACAATATATCCAATTACATTTTGTATAGTGCTTTAGAATTTTGTCTCGTCCTGCCTGAAATGCCAAAAGTAATTGCTCGTCAGTTGAATTTCTATCAGACTTACAATCTAGTTCACGAACAATTGATTCAAGTTTATCAATTAAAATATTAAATGCTACTACAACAGTTGGTAGAGTAATATAAGTTTCTCCAGACAATAATTTAGAAACGTGTTTAAAATATTTCAAACAACTCAACATTATTTTTAAATACGTCCATTCAATTTCAGCTATTTTACAGTCAGATAATTCAGGACAGTTTTGCCACAACATAACAAGTGCAGGTTTCAATTTAAATGCTACATTTAACATATCATACGTACTATCCCAACGCGTTTTGACATCTAGAGTCAATTTTACAAATTTTAAATTAGCTGCTTCACAAAATAATTTTAAACGGTTACTCAATTGTTCGGAATATCTAATTTTTTTGCACGCCAATCTAATCTTTGCAATGACTGAAGAAAAATTTTCATCATTAAATTCATCTCCATCCAATGATGCATCCGATTCTGAAACATTGTCTTCATAGTACTCGTTTGTTTCATTACCATCATAGTTGTTTTCTATTATATTTACTTTCATTAGTTTCAATATATCTTGGACCCCCAAATTTGTTATGTGCGCAAAACATCGAAAATGTTGATCTTCAATATCAAAATCTATATTTTCATTTTCCATCAAAATTTTCAATTCGCGAATGAAAGTTGTATTTGCCGCTGCATTATCTAACGTAATTCCTTGAACCTTTTCTTGAATGTTGTATTCTTTTAATATTTTAAAAAATAATTTTGCAATATCCTTTCCAGTGTGTTTTCCATTTGAGGGAACTAAATCTAATGCTAGTGATTGGTATATCCAGTCTTCATCAATATAATTGATAATTATTCCGTAATATGATTTTCCATTACGAGCTGTCCACCCATCAATTGCAAAAGAAAACTTCGATAGATTGTCATTTAATATTTTAATTAAATTTTGTTGCATTTCTGAAAATTGTTCCATTACTTTTGCTTTCATTAAATCTTTTTTCGGCATTACAACATTTGCATTTAATAATTTAAAAAATTTTTGCGTGAAAGCATCGTTAAAAAAGCTTAAAGGCAGGTTTTTGAATGCTAACCATAAACAAATCAATTTATCCCAGTCTACCACTTCTTCTTTTTTCTGAAATCACATATGAAAAAATAGAATTTAATTTTTGTAAGTAATACTAAGTAATTTATACATGAAGTTATAAATTATAGTGTTTATAACTAAAATATATAATGCAGTTTATAATATAAACATAATTATAATTAACTAAAAATTAAACTCCAATTTTTATCAAGTAACATTTTTGTACATAATACGTTATTCAAAATGATTATTTGTAATTTTCATTTTATACTACATTTTATAGCATCTATAAAAATATTGAACTATTATCTTTTTAAAGAATTGTTATAAATTAATGATGTACATAATAATAAAATCGTTTTTCATTTTAATTAATTTATTGGATTTAGTTATTTAAATATATTTTCGGTGTATCAAGCGCATATGTTCAAATTATTTAAAAAATATCACTGATTTATTATACTCTGATACAAAATATATTATTTTTTAGTCATTGTCATTTATTGTTATAAATTAACCATGCTGAAAACATTGAATAGTACATTATGCACCAAGGGAATAAAGTGGACAATGTACAAATTGTGTGCCGCCCAACAGAAGCGAGTGCGAGCGTTGCCTATACTTTACTCTCGTGGTGCATATATCAGCTTTTAACCATCTCCCGCATTGGGTATTGTATTATATCTTCGTTTTCCGCAGGTACTAAAAGCGGTGCATAACCTCACTCCGAGAAGCTGCGTCGGGAGGCTCTGCCTTTATCGATGTCTGAGACCGCTTCGATCGGGCAGCATTTACGCAGGCAGTCCTAGACGACGGTAAACGTAGAAAAACGAACCTTTCCGACGTGACTGCTGGGAGTGAGAGAATGCGTCTTTAGTTCGTGGCAACAAGAAGTAGATACAATGCTTTACGCGCATTATGATGAAGATTTAATTTTATTGTTATTCAGATAAAATACCTGGTATACTATATAAAAAGATTCTTTTTGGTATTTATAATTAATATTGTTCTCAAGTAAACTATTTACTAAACATTCGAATATTGTTCTCAAGTAAACGGTCGGCATAAACATTTAAAACGTGACGCAACTTGTAAAAAGTTCGTAAGTTAAAAAATGAAAATATAATGTATCAAAACACGGACTATTTGGAGGATAACCTTGTTGTTGAAAAGGCTGCATTCATTGTTGTCTTTCCCTCTCACTCTCTCTCTCTCTCTCTCTCTCTTTTTCTTTTACAAAATTATTAAGTATCTAGTTCGAACGTATACCATACTTGCATTATTTCTACTATTAATCATTTGTAACCACAATTTATAAAAAATAGTTATGAAAAATTATGTTTTCTTTTTTTATAGTGTATTATTAATTCTTTATTATGTATAATTGAAATAAGACTATTAATTTTTACATATTTTATTTAAGCCAAATAGTTTTTATGCATACATTAAATAAAAAGTTTATATTGAAATGTTTTATTTATTTCTGTAATGTGTTAGGACCAAAAGTAAAATAAAAAATTATTTTTACTTTAACTAAAACTACAAGATTTACAATATAGAAGTTGTACTTACATGTGAAAATAAATCCATTGTTTTTTGACCACTTGGTAATGCTGAATTTTTTTTTGATTTCTCAGGACCGAATAACAAATCACTCTCTGCCTTATGATCTTTGTTTAAATGATATTTCAATCCAGAAGTGTTGCCATTTTTCATTTTAACTTCTTTAACAATGTTCATGTTTTGACAAATCAAACACACACCAATCTTTTCATCTTTCTGATTTCTTGTGTACTTAAAATAAGTCTGATACGAAGGTTTTTTAACTGTTTCATCCATTTCTGATTAAATATAAAATTAAATTCTTATACTGATTTATTCATACAGCAGTAATTATTGTCGAGGTATCTGCAGCCGACAAACTGAATGAAAACCGTGGTTGCAAAGCACTGCACTAAGATACTTTGTTAAACTATCTACACTACAAGGGAGATCTACATAAGCGTCACACTGCACAGAACCGTATCAGTACTCTCCTATACCACGCTTTGCTGACTAATAGACTAGGGCGCGGATTGGTCGATTTAGAAAAATCAGCCAATCGGAATAGCAGTCCGAAAGTAAGCCAACGTACAGCACGACAGAGCACGACGCAGCTTGGCGCTTATATACAATCAGCCTAATGAGCGCGCGATTCGGGAGGTGGACCGCGGACGCGTTCGACCGACACGGTGACGGAGTAGCGGAGACGTACCTCGGCCGGTCACGAAAGTTCAGCAGAGTTTGACTGCGTTAGTACTTGGATGGGTGACCATCCTCGTGCGGCTTTCGAGATCAATTCGGTGTTTTTCCACATTCCACTACGTGAGCGGGAGGTGTGAGACATTCGGTTTCGGTGCTAAGGCCTACGCAATGTGACCTTGCCACCCAAACAGAATTGTTCTCGAATACATTGACCGTCTCGGGTGACGTTTCTCCTACATGGTATCCCTCCACACGGGATCTTAAAAATCCCGGCGAATGCGATGCGGTGGGGTAATTAGGGAGGGGTAAGCACCCACACATAGATGGTGGGTGAACGCCGTAAAAATCCGTTAGGGTATACGGTAAGGCAGTATCAAAGGGGCACAAAAAGAATACAACGGACGCGTTCACAGTAGCAATACATTCATAACGTTCGGTCATCGGTCCCGTAATTGCATGTCATGTAAATAAAGCGTTTTGAGCAGCGCAGCACTCAGTAATGTTGATATACATTTGGATACTAGCAAATGCAGCTTAAACAACAATTATATTTTAAATCTAAAGTAACAATTATACTTATTGGAGAGAATAAAAATTATTTGAATATTCAAATAATTAATTTCTTATTTACATTAAATAATCTTTATTTAGTGCACATAAAACTTCTTTAAATTTATACGAATATTTTATTACAGTTAAAGAGCAAGGAGGTTTAATTTTTTTTAATCCAATCATGATTAGATCTGTCTACCTGTCTGCTAGATTGACTTTTAGAAAATTTAACTCTCTTTCCCGTGCTATTTGGTTATAGTTGCCTGTCTGCTATATTGTATTTTATAGAAAATTTAATTTCTATTCCGGGTTACTTAGTTTTAGCTTTCTATCTGCTAAATTGACTTTCAGAAAATTTTTAAAACGTAATTTTTATTGAATTATCGTATCGATATATTCAATACGGGTATATCGATATTTTAATCCTGATATATTGTATGCATCAATATTTAGGCAATCGATACATATCAATACAAAGTAACGATATTTTTCAAAATATCGCGCATCTCTACAAAGGTATATTGTTATGAGTTCACTAAATTTTTTTTTCTGAAAATCTCACTTTTCAAGACAAGATCTTGTCAATACAATATTTTTCCTTCTCGAGACCAAGACAATATCCGATTTTTCAAGATTTTTCAATACCAATACAATATTTTGATGAATATTGTCTTGTCTTGACTCTTGCGAAGCCCTAATCTTCATCGCTGTTCGGGTCATGCGATACGAGAGATTATGCATGTATGGGTTTACGGCGGGCCTATGCAGAACTCGTTACGCGACTATATGACCTGAGGGAACGTATGAGAGTGCCTGATGGACTTGGGAGTCGACGGCGATAACTTGTCCGTCGCGTACGGCCCGTCAGAATTAACTGGAACAGAACAAACTTTACCTGCTATTATACAACGACCACCAAGTCCTTCTTCCTTCGACCGCGAATATCGTACTAAAACTCACTTTTTACAAAGTTAACCTACTACGCTTACAAACGCAAAGTATATTAATTTTTTTTAACTCTTTATTTATTAACTGTTCAAAGATTTCAGTAATATATTCAAGTTTGGATGTTTTTTAATTTAACTAAAAAATTACAATTAGAAGTTCGTCGCTGGTTACCACCGATTTGGGAGCATAAAAAGAGCGACTTTCAAATAAATAGAAGTTAGGGTCAAAGGCAAATCCATGTTCTGCAATTTACAAATATAGTAAAATAAGATATTTCGAAAAAATTGAGTATCTACTTACTTCCGAAAAATACTGCTGTATCCATTTTAAAATAGCTGAAAATCCTATGTCTATTCGAGCTTAAACTAGAAATCTCTTATTATGTTCTTCTCTTTGTAATATATGTTTTAATGATTTGAAAAATCATATTCAACCGTATATTAACTATTAATCCTTAAAGACATAACGTCCTCTACAGAGGATAAACAGATGCCGTTATAATGTACTCTTGTTTACACTTAATTTTGATCAATAAATATCTGATATATTATTTATTGAATATAGTAATTGGTTTTAAATTCTACAATTTATTTATTTTTTAATCTGTAGATTCACTATTGTTTACACCATATAGTTTAAATAAAAATTTCATCAACATTAAAAATAAGTATTATCTCATCAATGTAAGTCGTTTATAGAAGAAATAGATCAATTAACTTTATAAATTGGACAACCTCAAGAAATATTCTAATAATACAATTTTAAACGTTTCGTAAGATTCAAAGTCATATTAATCATGTATATTGAATGTTCGTAAAGTCATATACTTGAATACGATAGAGCTATATATATATACCTATATATAAATGTAAGAGAAGGAAACATGCAAGATTGTCGAATCCGCTTGTAGTCGAGTGTCAATTATCAAGCTGACTCCTTTGAGTCAAGGCTCCCACTGACTGTCAAATATGCCAATAACAGTAATAGGCTCGCCACAAAGCGATAGAAGGTATAATGTAGGATAGAGGGGGGGGGGGCGTGCTTTACTTGCAATAACACAGTAGAATGATGACTGATGGACAGCCACGCTGGACCCTCTCATTGTGAACCGCTTTGTCGGCTAGTCGGCAGAGTAATTATGTTATACGCGTATAGAAATCTACTTTTGTATGGTAAATGTACGCTGTAAAACATTCGAGGAATTATAGGTAAATTATTTTATAAAACTCTACTACTTTCCTTTTCTGCATTTGCTTTTTTATCGTTTAAAGTTATTAAAAAATTCGTACTTAAACATTTTAGAATATTGAAGAGGCATTGAAGTTAAAGTGTCAATGCGATCTCCTCGAGGTCGTCGACGGTTTGTTACTCAACTACTCAAATCGAGAGATAAACAAGGAGAGGTATATGTTCTCGGAGGAGATGAGTGTTATCGAAAACGTTTATAAGGGGAACATCGTCAGCAACTACTCGAAAGTGAATATCGCTAGCGACAAGTTGATAGTCTCTACGAAAGTAATTGATAAATAATTTTTTACCTAAAACGCTAATGCAACAACTAGATACATCTACAAACGCATTTTAATAGCTAAAATGTTTGAATATCGAATAATAATTATAAATTATTTATATTTTAATGAAGACATACGATTAATTCATTAATTTAAAATAAACTTTAATAATTTTTATCAATTTCAATTTTTGCAATACAGATTCATAAATTTTTATAATTTATTAATAGGTTTACACGTTTTTAACTACCGTTGTAAAAGTAAAAATAATTATTTAAAATAGAGGTATACTAAACTCATAAATTAGAAAAATTTATATTTCCTTATTCCAAAATCGTTTAATGCAACACAAAAAGTATATCGATGCACAACTACTTCGACAAAACGTGACGTTTAATAATGGGAAAACTGTTAGGATTAAATGGATTGGCATGATCAATAAATTTGATAAAATAATAAAATAAAGTAACAATCTCGAAGTGTGGTACTCTACCATAATTTTCACATTCGGTCGGTAGTGGCTGCGATATGCACTCGTTGTGTATATATATGTAAGGATGCGCGAAAGAGGCGACGACACACGACGACGACGACGACGACGACGACGGGATGGCACTGGCAGCAGGAAATGAAGGAGCTCGGAAAATAAGGTCGAGCGCGTGCTTCCGTCTATATCTATACATCTATACATATACATATACATATTACATATATAGAAGTATGAGGCACCGGAAGTGGCCCTTATCGCGATAAAGCTCTTGCGCCCGTGAGTACCAAGATTTTGCGAACCGCTCGATCACACGAGAGGCGCGTGCATTAATTTCCTCAATCTCTCGCTGCGTTCTATCTTTCGACCTCTATAACCTACGTGGGCGCTTTCTACTATAAGAGCCTTGGGGAGCTTAACGTAGTTATTTATTCATCTATTGATTTTGATTACTTAGAGAGATATCAGTTGCGTAATATACGCGTGGTGCGTCGATATGACAATTTTATTAACTACCGTTATGTATACAAGCGATGTTGTAAAAAAAAATAAAATTTACTATTGTACAATAAATGTGTAAAGTATAGACACTCGAGTAAAGTATATAAAGCTCGATATTCTTCATTTGGTTTTTTTCGTTCGTGAAGCGTAGAAACAACGTGGCTCGGCCAAAAACCTAATGCATGGAAAAAAAAATTATGAAAACTAGTGTTTCGTGTGGACAGTGTTTGTAGGAAAGAAGGTATTCACATTTTTAAACATTTTACATACAGTTTTTATGACAACAAATAAAATGGTGTAAGTGAAACTAATTTTTTGTAAAATAAAGTAAAGCTTGCTACCGTCTACAAGAAACCCTACGCATCTGTTTATACAATGGATTGTAACGAACATTGTGTTTCTCCAAGTAAAAATGTGATAAAAAAAGTCGTAAATCTACTTAAACCATCCAAGACATTAGTTAATTTCCTGATCCTTTAGTACATTTTAATAGACGTAATTTACATAGACGATTATATCTTTTATATTTTCAACTGCATTTTTACGATTTATTCAATTATATATATATTATTTATATATTAAATAATTTTGTTTTAATAAGAGGATTAGTATAACTTTATATCTCTAAAAGAGATCAATACCAATTTCTTCTCTGCGTTTTGTTTACAAATGTTATTGATATTACTATGTTTATATTATTAATTTATATACATTATCAAACGATCTGAAATTAAAACATTAAGTAACACATGGATATAAACTGCGTTTATTTATTATAATTATTATTTATCAATTAATTATATTTTATTTGTATACAAAAGGTTTATTTAAATGGCTGTCACTGCAAAATAAATTGTTGAAAATTCACAAAAGCTTTTGCAATCATTGTAAGTATACATTATACTCAAAACATTAACAATATCTTTATAATAATATATAAATGAAACATTTATAAATATAATTAATAAACATGTTGATACACTACTACATTCAAGTTTCGTTTTGGTATATTTCGATTAATAATTACGTATAATAAACTCCATTTTTAAACAAAAATATTTGAATAATATCAAATACTATTATATCCAGTAAGAAAATATTTAATCAAACAAAGCAATACGTACATTCGATTTAAACGAGAGCTCGTATAATACATCGAGCAATGATACGCGACGCTTGGATAGCGTTAAATGGTTAACGTCGTTTTCAACGCAAGTAAAATGCGAGGACAAGGTCTCTCAGCTGACTCGTCCGTTTCATACGCGCGCTTCCTTTTGTCTCGTGCGTAATAAGAGCGATTCGACAAATGTACGTAGGTGCTTTCCCACATTTCGTTCTACGCAATGCACGCGAATATATTAATTAAAAACGACGTTGCATTGAACTTACATCTCGCATACGTACTACGGTTTGCGTATTGTTCGACCTTTCATTTAGAATAGTAAGCGAATTATTTATTCGAGGTATTTTCGTTTAATCAGTTATACAAAATAATGAATTTATACGTATTATTTACAATTATTTCGGTTGTGTGTATATTAATGGTAAGAAACAGTTTTTTTTATTACGTAAGATTGCTTTATTTTTATTTTTAAATATACTACACTTACCATCAGGAGAGACCAAGGTGTTCGGATCACGAATTGTATCCAAATTTTAGAACATGTTTTCTAATGCAAAACTATGAAGAAAGGTAAAGTTTTAGATCCTAACGCTCTTTATTACTGGAATTATGTACTATTAAACCACATTTTCAAAATATAGTTTTTATAACTCTGAATATAAGAATTGGGTTTCAAAAGAAAACTCAAATCAAATAGATATGATTTAAAACAAATGAGCTTAAAAGATTTCTTCAAATGTTATAGAAGAACGAAAGAAATTTTAATCAAAATTTAGAAACAAAATTTCTTACATTTTTTAGGCTAAAATTTTGTTAGTTGTGATTTTCTTTATAACTTTTTGCCAATTAGACAGATTCGAGCTTATTTTTTTAAATCATACCTATTTGATCTGAATTATTTTTTTCAAACCAAATTCTAATATTTATATTTATTAATTACTTATTTATAAGCAATTAAAGTGGAAGTTAACTTTGATAAACAGGAACTTCGAGTCGGAAAGTTTGGCTTTCTTCATATTGTTAGATTTGAAAAGATATCCTAGAATTTGAATTAGATCCGTGATCCGAAGGCCTAAACCTTTCCCAATTAGAGGCCTGCGATGACTTGGTTGATAGAGTTGTAGCTTTGTATTCGAAAGTCGATTGGATTCGATTCCCGGTCTCTGTCAATTGATGCAAGCACTACCAGATATCGTATGCTGTCTCCGTTGCATATTAGAACCAATTTCAGAACGTAAAATAGCAACGTTAAAACAAAAAAAAATATACGCTTGTTATTCGATGTTTACAAATTTTCATTTTAGAAAAGTATTCAGACTTTTAACTCTGCTTTTGCATTCAATTAAAAATTATAGATAATATTGGATTAAAGAATCATCGATAAATTGTTAAAATTAATTTAATTTGATAATAGAAATTTTCTCAAGCCTCCGAATTAAAAGAGCTTTGGCTTTTTACATGTACAGTATAAAAACATGTATAGATATTTAGAACATTAATTAATTTAAAATGAGTACAAATTTAACTTAATATTTTATTTAAACTACTAATATTATTTATTTATTTGATAATTTGTTTTT
The DNA here is from genome assembly GCA_026168455.1 of Theocolax elegans. Taxonomy (NCBI): domain Eukaryota; kingdom Metazoa; phylum Arthropoda; class Insecta; order Hymenoptera; family Cerocephalidae; genus Theocolax; species Theocolax elegans. Next base: position 25,232,481 of record CM047428.1, read on the forward strand.
AGATCTTTGCTTTTTCGTATCAATCGAGTAAATGAATAGAATAGTGACTATGTGATTTTTGTTTGTTAAGCGGGAGCGAAGTTTGTTTTTTTTGCGACACACCAATGAGTCCGACTTTGTAATATTGATTTTATTCCGCGGTCGATGTATACTTATATGCACAAAATATTGCTTACTCGAAGAAAGGTAAATCTCTTTGTTCCAGCCCATAACGGTCGCTAAAACTCCCATTTTTGTACACGCTGGATCTTCATTTCAGGGAATTTCTTCCAAACAGGATAAAGAATACGTGGTCGTTACTGCCATGAAACTCACGCAAGAGGGACGTGAGTGGGTTAATAACTTAACGCACTTCTAACTGAATTTCGTGTAATATAAAAAATACTTGTTATAACGTCCTGTCCGCAATACGCTAAAGGGGATGTCGGACCCTAAAAATAGCAAGTTTATTAATTAGTTTTAATGGTTAGGAATTTAATTTATCGAAAAAAGCAGAGCTCCAGGTCCTTCAGTTTGCTTTCAGGATTATTCGTGATTTTTTTACCATTTTTCTATTAATAATAGCAACAACTTTTTTGGGTTGGAAAATGTACCTATTTGTCGAAATTTACGTTACCGACGCTTCGTATTTTTCTGCATAATTCATGAAAAACGAAATAATCTTGAAAAATCGGAGCTCCAGGATCTCAAAAAAGTTTTGAATAATGATTACAAATTTTTTCAAATTTTTATTTTACTTTTTTCATTATAATTTTTGGGTTGGAAAGGGTAGATCCCTGTAATTCGGGTCCGACATCCCGTTAATACTACAATGTCCAACAGCAAGTATGTCTAGACGGAAACGATGGGATAAAAAGGAAAGGATCGTTGTTCTTAGATCCGGCACCAATTACGGGTCAGCTAGGAGGAAATATCTAACTAGTAAATAAGCAAGCGATCGCTTGGGGGTTCTCGAGATGCAACGGTTTATACGATGGTCGCGCAAGGGAAGAGAAAACCCTGTTGGGAGGAATGTTGCAACTGCACAACGAGCAAATCTCGCTCGGCAAATAACTATTTGCCCCCGGTGCCGCGTTCCACAGGGATGTTTCACAGTCGTCTCGGCTAAGTTGCGGCCCGACCCGGCAAAGTTATTATTTCCATGCGTGCGCTTAGTATATACGGTATGTTGGGGAATCCTGAACCCATGATTAATGCACCTTGGGACTCCCTTTTTTCCTATTACTTTTTTTTTTATTTTTATCAACCAACAATTTCTTCGAAAATACGGATATTAAATTCCCAACATAGTTATTCAATATGTACTGTAGTCTTGCTTACGATATGGAAATCTTCTTGATTAATAATACAAAATGATTAATCATAGGAAATCTTCAAGACGTGGACTTTTAAATTTGATGCACAGATATTACGAATGTGGTTTTACATTTTTTATGGATCTCTTTGGTTTGAATAAAAAATTTTCGATTGAAATAACATTATTCATGACGATTTTCAGGTTGATTGAATCTATAGATTTGTTTCAACCATCAACGAGTAACGTGGTCGAGGCTAAGGTATCTCTCGTAATAACAAACGCCCCAGGCATTTTCATTCGTAGATGCTTGTTCGATATTGTTAATTTGAGGGACGTTCGATGTATGTTTGCACTGACTCAAGAAAAACCGAATGGACATACTGATGAGTAAACAAAATGTTAATACAATTGTAGTACTTGTATTGCGTGAAATAAAATTCACGAGAAGATAATTAAATTTTAAATTTGTAGGTGTCGGAGAAAAAAAGATTTTTAAAAAAGATCTTGAGGGGCGATTGATGTGAAAAGGGTATTACATTTTATGCATATGTATGGGAGGGGCGAGGGAAGGAGGGGTAGGAAGGGGGTTAGAGGGGGGCATGGAGGGAGGGAGAAGAGTCGGTGTGAGACGATGGCACACGGCGTATCCGCGTAGATCATCCGTTTACGAGGTCCTTCGACCTCGGAGTTTATCGTTTGGAAAGAAATGGCAGTGACGCGCGAGCGGCGAGAGCGCAACGAAATATGCTGATATCAGTTTTTACGGGGCTGCCAACAAGCTGCGGAAACTAAGGTACGTAGGAGGAGGGAGGGAGGGAGGGAGGGAGGGATGGGGAGGAGGGGGGGGCGAGAGGCATAGAGGTTCCTACGCGAGAGAATCCTTTTAAAACATTCGCTTTCTATTTCTTGTTTATCCGTCATCTTTTATCAGAGCTCCTTTCTTCCTTTCCTCATACGACGTAGCCCGGACTTTATTGGGTTATAACAATGGAAGGACTTTCTGTATTTATGAGTCCGTGGCAAAGCCCGGTTGAAAGGCATTTTAATGTCCTTTTCGCGAGATGCGGAAAATAGGAAATTAGGTGATTTCATGGCTGGGCATAAAAAATCCTCGATCCCACGTAAATATCGTTTCCCTATTAATTCGAAATAGAGAAAAGCTAATTTGATGAACGCGACGAGTGTTCCCGTGCATCCGCGTAAATTCGTATTTCGAGATTATTTTAACTGCCATGAGGCACGAAAAATGAAATATTATTGTATATTATATATTGTTGCAGTTAATTTAACAAAACAAACGGTTGAAACTGAATATTTAAATATTTTTTAGGTAAATATCATTAAGCGTACCTGCACTTAATTCGACGTGTATACAATAAAATGGAATAATTATTTAAAAAAAGCCTGTATATTTATTCAGTATATTTGAAAGGAGGTGATAAAATTATTTCATTATACGTGTCTTCTTTACATTCCCCGCAGTCGTTCTCACTTTCTCTTTAAATATTCCGTGGCGATTTATCGTCGAAAACCAGGTTTGCGTTTATCAGTGTTGAGCTTCTCTGGCAATGAAAAAAAGTGCGCTAGGAAAAGTGTAAAGCGCAAATCGAAAACTAGAAACGGCTTTACCCCCGGGCGTAGAGGAGAGTACATATATACATACGCGAGGCTCTGTGCGTTGTCGTCGACGACGAGTTTTCGTGATTTATCGGTGACGAATGCGCGACCTTGTGATCCACGGCGTGCGAGAAAATTGGGAAATTCGCGAACCGAGAGCTAACATGCAAATTGGGATTTTCATATTGTACGCGTATATGTATATGTTCGGTTAGAAAAATATGGTACTTTTAAGGTGAGATATACGTACGCTATGCTATGCAAATAAAGGATGTAAAACTTGACTCGTTAACTGAATAAAAAACTGGATAAATATATATTTCCACATTTTTTGCTATGCACCTTCGTGGAGTTGTATAATGGTCCCTATATACTATATAATTCTGTGTAAACTCAACAATTTTTAATTTACATTTGTTAATATTAGATAAATTTATTAGGTTTTTTTTTCAATCCCGTAATCTTTAAACGTTAAGGATAGTGCAAAAATATTATCAAATTATTTTTAAATCATGTGCAATTAAAGAACTGAACGAAATATTAAATTAAGATGTTATATTTAAACTTTAAACTGCAGGATCCACTTTAATTCTAATGGATAAGAAAATATACGATGATATAAATATTACGTAAGTCCTTGGGAACAGATAATGTCTTAATGCTGTAGTATTTTATGATGCTAAGAATAAGGGGAGGAAAAAAGCATCTTGCACTAAATATTATAGAACTCTATAAAATTTCACTCGTGAAGAAATTTCATAGCATTGTATTAAAAGTCTAGATAAAATGCAAGTAATAAAGGTGCATCTAAATATTCGAAATATATATATGTATATAACGACAGACATTTTTCGACAATTATTCATTTATATTAAAAAAAAGACATGTCTGGCGAGAAATAAATTTAGATTTTTCATTTAAAGGCAGTTAAAAAGCAGTAATTATAACTGGAAGAAAAAATTATTTCTGTGACGATATATATATATATTGACGGAAAGAGAGGAGCGTTGCGCGTATTCCACAATTAGGAAATGACACTACCCCCTTGTGATATGTGTACTTGCGCGGGAGCGTGGGCGTCGAGCGTAAAACGAGACGGTTCGTGGTCGGAACTGTATGTATATATGTATATGTATATGTATATGTATATATGTTTCCCTTGGGGCCTTTAATTGAATAAATGAACCTCGGAGCTGGAAATGCGTGCGGCCTTATTTGACGAGGCTTATTATTGCACATCTCGCTTCTCACCTCTCGAGTTTATGTATAATGCATCTTTAGCGAATGCACCCCTCGCATATATATGCATACGGAATTATCGCTGGCGTTTTATTTATCAGGGGAACAAACGCTTCTTTTACTTTACGATCTATTTTATATGAACTTGGTTAATAGGGATCGTTTTTTATTTATAATTAGGTTATTGTTATAAAAATAAGATAATTTTTTAAATTACAGGTTGTTCTGTTTTTTCAAAATATTTAATTAATTACAAATTATATTTGTAATATTTTATTTGAAATATTACTTATTTAATATATAATCGTGTTTGAAGAGTATAATTTAATTGAAAATTCTCAATGTATATGCAAAAAGATACATGCCTGTGATGGCTCCACTGGGGATACTTATATCAAATACTTTCTTCCTAAAATATTTCATGCCTCTTTTTCTCGTTACCACTGAATTTTAAATAATAAAAAGAGCAACGTTAAATAATGACAAAAAGAAATGTATAAATTTGTTTTCTCGACAATAGTATAAAGTAAGGTAGCATATCAAACTATAAAAATTACGCAACTATAATAACTAATTAAAATTATGATATTACCTATATAGAAGAAACAATTAAATATATAAACTAAACATATCGCGAGATTTTAAGGCTTTTTAGACCCGATCAGTCTCAAATAAAAAGATAACGGCGGAGTCTCTCCGGTCTGCTGAAGACTCTACTCGTCGAGATACACATTATAATTGTACAATTAGAATGCGCTTGATCTAAAACTATAAAAAAATCTCGTAGCGGTTTCAACGCATGCCATGCAATAAATTCATGCAAAATTTACAACGAGAAACGTACAAAGTCTTCCAATTTCAAGGAAGTTATCAAAAATATTTTAAAAATAATAAGATTGAAAACCGCCGCAAAACAACCTGCGTTGTTCCTAAAACCTAACGATAAACAAAAATAAACGATTTTTCTATTCATATATAAATCGAAAATTAAATTTTATCTTCCTCTCGTTAACTTTTTGAAACATCTGTATAAAGAATAATCGATATTTCTATAGCATTAAGTGATAGATAGAAAATTATCGATATGTACGGCCCTATAGATCTCGTTTAAAACTGAAATTGAATTGATTGCAGCTAATTGAGCTCACACTTGAAGATACAAAACAGGGTACAAGATACGGAGGGTGCGTTAAGGTGAGCCGCATCGAGTGAATCTAATTGGTAATACCGTGCATCTCAAGGGCGTCGCGCGTTCGGTCAATGTATCTCGCGCGTAAGCCCATTTACGCGTTGAACGACCTGGTTGAGGGGTTCGTTTACAGCCAGACCAGACGTGCCACTGTTCGCGATTCGCATCCGAAAAAGCTCGAGAAGTAAATTTGTAATTCATCGGGAAAATCACAAACAAAATCTTTGATTACGACTACCCCGTTAAATGTATCTCAGAATTTGTGAATTCTTATGTTATTCAAGTAATTATGTTATTTATCGTCCGTTTTTTTTCATTATTTAAAATGAAATTTTGATTGTGATATTATTTCTATATTATTCTATTAAACGAGAATTAAAATAGGTTTTAATAAACATTTTTTGTTCTAGCCTAAACGGAAAATGAAATTAAAATAATTTTTTATTGAAACTGTCTGTATACATATTCTTATTTCTAATACATAAAGAATTTTGTATACATGATATATCTCTAAATTATTGAAAATTCGTAAATTAATCAATTGTTTTCTATATTAAAAAAACAGTCAAATCAGTACATTGCTTGAATGTATGACTTTTATTGTATAAAGTGTTTTTAATTACAAGTAAATTTTTTAATTAATTATAATTGCGTTATACATACATATTAAAATTACGCTTAAACTGCTTTAGTAAAGCTTTAGTAACCGTTCTAAAATCCAAATGTAAATATCAGTTGAACAATTACACAATTAAAAATAATCCAAAATGATTTAAAATTAAAAATTTTAATTTTGTTAAAGAAAGTATGTCAAAGCAGAGTAAAGTGTTAAGAATGCTTTAAAAAAATTCCTCTGCCTAAAGTGTAGTTGTAAAATGTGAAATAAATCTGCCAGACGTCGCGATAAATAAGGAAGGAAAGACGGTTAGGAGAAAGAAATACTGGGAAGGTGTAATAATCTGACCCATTAATTACTTCGGGAGTTAATTATGGCACTAAACGCGTCTATGTGTATATATACGTATATACAGTGTATATAGTAGAAAACCGAGTGCTTTTGAAAGCCGTCAGTTTCGAGGACCGCGTCTTTATGTGTAGGAAAGCCCTGAAGGTAAAAGCAAACACGACAAGCCGGATATTATGCACTTATCGGTACGTGACTTCCTTAGGTTGCACGCGACTTCGCGGATATATGCCGTTTGTACTAGTGAGAAAAATCGAGCGCACGGTTATAAATAAATCGGCATGTTTCTTTTAGTGCTTTTGATTTTTTTTTTCGAACGCCCGATACGAAATCAGGTCATAACTTTATATATATATATATTTATTTTTTCCTTCTATTTACAAATGAATAAAATATTTCCTATTTCAACAAATATTTGACCGCGTGATAAGTCACTCGAACCGATTCGATGTCAAATAGGTGCAATGGTATACATATATATAGTCGGGTCGGTAAAAGCCTCTCGAAAATGTTCAAACGACGTCTTTGCACGACAAGCAATAAGTCGCCATATTCGATGCTAAAGGTTTTAAACGGTTTCGGAAATGTTTAGTCATGTCGCGGGCTCGCTCACGTTTTTTTCTTCTTATCTCGCGCTCTTTTACCTTCGTTTCCTGCGCTATAACTTCAAATGGAAAACCCGCGTGTTTACGAATCTAACGAACTCGAATTCGCTCTTTTCGCTCGTTCGAAAGCTTACTTTCCTCGATGCTCCGGGGTAGTTCGGCTGTGTATAAGATAAATTATTTTTGTTTACATCGTGTTTCTTTGGCGAATTACGGTATTATCGTGGAATAAAATTGTATTGTTTGACTTTACCTGAGCATTATACTTTAATGATGCTTCTCCTACCTTCTGGAACTTTTCGTTTATCTTTGAGTGCTTCGTAAATAAGAGCCTTAATATATAGTATAGTATAACGGTTTGTTTGTAATTCACGAAAATGTTGATAATAAATTTAAATGCGGCAAATTCATGCTTTATTATTAATTTGTGGTACACTTTCGTATACGTACACTATATACGATGTGTAAGATAAACTGAAAAAGTTTTAGGTTTAGTTGGTAGCTACCTAAATATACATTTACTTTTTTCATAAAATTATCATAAGGGTGTTACTTTTGTGGAGCGAATAAAATTTATTTTACAAAAGAAAACGTAAAACATAATTGTTTTAATCGATTATTTCCTATATTATACATATAAAATATTTGTCGGAATTAATTACACGTCAAATTTTATTAACAGGTGCTACATCCTGTACATTTTCAATTTAATTTAAATATCGTTGATTTAAATATCACTTATATATTATGTAAGAGAAGCTACGTAAATTAAATTAATTGATAATTTAATTCAAATTTTAATTTCGTATAATGACTAATTCGATAGAAACAAAATGTACGTTCTTACTTTAAAATAGTTAGATTCTTTTAACATCTCATTCAAATATAAATCTAGTTAAAATATTCACTATCGCATATTTTATTCGGTGACGTCTCTCTAAATTTCTTCGAGTGAAAAATTACTCGTTTAAAAACGAATAATCTTAGTGAATCGACATCGAGTAAGAATTTAATTCTAATCAAATAATCAAATATAAAACTAAAAGTTAAATTATGATCTGAAACGTAATCTTAATTTTCCTTTTCGAGTGAAAACTTGCTGAATCTAAGTAAAATTTCCACTCAAAAATGTAGTGACTCAGTTTCGTGGCTAGCTTCGAATGATTTTTAACACTAATGAATTTAGAGAGATAATTCTATCTATAATACACTGAGAAAAATTTGGTAGTATAAATTACTATTTTGATGGTGAAAGGAGGACAGATAAAAATTGCTATTAATATAATGGTAACTATTGCCAATGTTAATGGTAATTTTTCCAAAATAGTGGCAATATTTACCATTATTAATAGCAATTTTTATAATTATGCAAGTCTGTCCTCCTTTTACCATTAAAATAATAATTTTTACTAAAAAATTTTTTCTCAGTGTATGTAAAACAAAAAGTGACTAATTTTAGCAATCACCAACTATCCTTTGAATCTATAATTCGAAGTTGATATACAAACAAACTCGGTTGAAATATATCACGTAATGATAATAAAGAGAATAATCTACTATAGAGAGACTGGAGTAACTGTTAAAATAAAGATAAATTTTTTTTGGGTACGGATAGATCAAACGTAGGTGCGTATATAAATCTCATAAAAAGGGTGGGATAGAGAGCGCGGGAACTCCGGGAGCGCAAAAGCAGCAGTCCGCCCTCGGCAAGCGGAAACTCACACTTCCGATGGCTTAAAAAGCTCTTTCCTCGAGTCGCGCGGCTGTGTAATATCCTCTCAACTCATAGTCCCGGACTCGCTCGCAGTCCGAAATCATTTTAATGCCGAACGGTTTCCTGCTTCCGGTGCGGCTCGGCACCTCGCGAATCGGTAAATCGAGTATGCATTGAAATCGCGTCGAGACTGCATTATGCAGTCTCTCTCGGGTCGAACGAATTCCCGCGTCAATATATATTGAGAAGCACTGCGGTCGCGGTGCATATACGGCCACTTCAATTCAACCTTTAATTATTTAAAATTCCAGAAACTTTGTAAGCTCGTTCGTTTTTACTGATGCGAATGAAAAAGCTTATAATGTTTCTGGTATATAAATAATTTCTTTATTTAATTAATTTAATTATTAATTCCACGCATAAGTGTAGATTCGCGCTGTTGTCTTCGTTTTATCTTTCGTCCGACCGAAATTTATGTTAAATTTTAATTCTCTAAAAAAAAGTGATAATTGTTTATATAAGTACTATTAGTAGACTCTCTGGTGATCAACTGCCTAAAGCGGTCTCTCAATTATTAGAATGTGAATAAGCTTAATTAAGTACCTTTATTTCTGTATTCGATAATAACGTTCTTTATTAGGGTTTTATTGAACTTTATAGCAGTATCATTAATATTTTAAAAATTAACTTTCTTTGTTTTTTGTTTACAAAAATTGTTGTAATTTGTTATTTAGTAAAATTATTCAATTTTATATATATATTGCCAATTATCTTATACATGCATATATACAATTTTATTAAGAGCACCAACCATCATACAAATAATGTTTTTCTTTACTCAACATTCTACTAAGAAAGTACGTCTAATTATGTATTATAACATTACAAACTATTGTTTAAATATCATTAATTGCATTAAAAAGGTGTAAAGGTACATTAAACAATAGCGCATTAAAAGTCATTTTTACGAAGTTTTACATTTAAAAGTTTGGATAATGCTTCTAATTATCAAAGTTGAGAAAATTTTAATGATTTTCCAACTAGTTTGTAAATGGAGTTTTCCACATAAATTTAGCAACTTTCACATAAATTTATCAGGTTAAACAAGCGTTAAACTTAGCTATTTAAGCTCGTGTGTGCGAGAGGTCATCAATTCATTTTAACTGTAACCTGACAGCGCCAGTAGGGCTAGCAGTGACAAGTACATTTCCTTTGTCGATGAGTGAACGAACGCAAACACGAGCGAGTCTGGTCGTTTGCAGTCGATTTCCGGAGACGTGATCGGTTTCTTGCTAACCGGCACAAGACTGTTGAGCTCGTATGTGCTTGATGAGATAAAGCAACTCAATTGCCAATTTTTCACGATCACATTTCGCAAAGATTTATAAACGAACGATTTATTGTCAATGTAAAATAACGTTTTTTATTTTATAATTCAATTCGGAATTATATGTTAATTTTATATAAATATAATTCCATTAAATCGGATAAAGTAACGAGTATACTCAATTATTCGTTATGATATTTAAATTATCCTGAAATATTTATTAATAATCTTATAATTTTTACGCACTTGGTAATTATGCTTTTAAAATTTTATAATTCATTAATTTTCTATTGATGAAAAATAATTTTATTACGTGCATCAACGTTGTATTTGTTATGCTTAGGTAATTTTTTGTAGTTCCGGAGAGAAAATTTGTTTCGCATTGGAGTTACCGGGTTGATCTAGCGAGTGCAGTCAGGCAGGTGCATGAGCAAGATGCTACAAGCTCAAGCCTCGAGCTTAAGTAATCCTTGACTGGCTTAAGGATTGTATAGCCTCAAGAGTTTGCGACGTTAAGGCTTGCCTAGCTACAAGACCCCCATAATAATTAAGCTGCACACTTCTTGTGCCTCATAAAGATATATCTTTTTTTTTCTTTTTATATAAGTACATGGGAAAACTTGAAGAAAATAATGTCAGTTTATTTTTAATGTCTTGTAGTTAGTTTTATTAAAGGAATATATTTTAAATTTATTTTATATTATGTGTAGTAAATGTGTAAACAGATATAAGTAAGGTAAATACTATATTAAAAAGATATTACCAATTAAGATAATAAAAATTAAGATTAATTAAACGTTAAAGATTAATTTTATTCGGATCACGGTTTTAATAGGGAAAAGTTTTATGGAAAATGAAGGTATTTTTTGATCGCTTCTCGTTATACTTAATCAGGGAATTTAAAATTCAGAATTTCAAGCACGGATTAGCGAGTCAATGCCCAAAAAAATTCTCTCAAAATCAATATAAGTGTATATATATACACACATATAAAGTAATATAAAATCGGAGTTTCGGTTCTTGAAGTGTCAATAGCATAAATTAATTTTAATCGCATACCGTTTTATTTTACAGAATTAAGGAAATACCTTTTATTTGGAATTGTCGCGGTTAAGATAAAAACTTTCGAAAAGCTTTGCTTTAATTAAGTGAAAAAAAATTTAAAAATTACCCAAAGTAATTAATTTACTAGATCGTTAACTTAACAAGGTTAATCATTATATGGATTGAAATACATTGATACACAATGTCGATAAAAGAAAAATCCATGCAAACTACAAAACGAACATTTAGCGGTACACGTAATTTTATTTAATATATACATTCATGCTTCTCGTTTTTCTTGAAAGAGGCATTGTTTGCATGTCAGCGAGCAATTAGAACCTGGCGGAGTCTTATATACTAATAGCATCGAAGACGGCGGTGCCGAATAAACTGCAAGCGCGCGGAAAATTAAAATTTCTGATGAGTCGACGTACTCGAGACTTGGAAAGAGAGAAAAGTTTTTTAAGCTGCGGAGCTTTCATATCTTACCTCATTCTAGAATTTCGAATGAATGAAAGATCTGCGTTTCGCTGTTGACTGCTAAGTGTTCACGCCAAGAAGAAAAGTTATATGACGTTAGGACTCCCTCTTTCTCTCTCCCTCTCTCTCATTGTTTATAACTTTTTTAATAAAGCAAAAAATAGTCAAAAAGTAAGTCTGCACAGTGAAAAATCGTATATACCAGGGATGTATTTTGGCATCAAATTTGAAATTCTTTTTTAAAAAAAATGTTAAACTATAATAATTGTCACTTTTTTGTTTTAGTACACTCAGAAAAATTTTCTAGTATAAATTACTATTTTAATGGTAAAAGGAGGACATACTTGCACAATTATAAAAATTGCTATTATTAATGGTAAAAATTGCCACCATTTTGGAAAAATTACCATTAATAATGGCAATTTTTACCATTATTAATAGCAATTTTTGTAATTGCTAAAAAATTTTTCTCAGTGTATGTATCTATGTGATTACACTAATTATGTAATATACATTATAAGAATTTCTAGTAGACTTATTTATAACATTATAATTTTCTTAAAAATTAACTTCAGACATTACATTCCTTTATGACGTTCGAAAGACGTTAAATACATTTTCGATGAATAGCAACTTTAAAACTGTGAACTCTGATGTTTATCAAAATACATTATTAAATAATTCTTTGAGACTTGATATCAAATGTAACGAGTAAATTAATTAATTTTTATAAATAAAATGTAATAATGAAAGGTATTAGAAGGCACATAAAGTTACTCAAAAGCAAAATCAATGATAAATAGTTTATCTTGCAAATAAGCGCAAAAAAAAGATAATATTAATAGTCGTATACGTATTTTATGAAAAGACAGTCAGGCGAAAGTTAAAGTTATGGTGAAAATGTTTGCGTGGCATTTGCTGCGACAATTTCAGTTCCCAAGGAAATATTTGCGAAACAGATCCCCTCGAAGAGTTTATAACGAGGAGTTCAAAAGCAATCAAGATAATAGAAATAATGAAAAATGAACTTCACCAAGTATCTCCAAGTCTCTCGAGTTGGAAGTTTACCTAGAGAGGAGAGAGTGAGTGAGATAGGTAGGAAAAATAGTGGGAGGAGCGCAAGGTGCGGTGCACGAATTTCGACGCGAGGCAGAGGCAGAGGCAGAGGCAGAGGCAGAGGCACAGGCGGTCAAACGGGCCTGCAGTACGTGCGCGCTTCACCTCCGAGTTTTGCACGAGTTTCATTCATAAATCAGACAGAATTAAACCGCATTGCGGGGCCCCGAATGGCTGATGCGGCGCGCGAAAGAAGAAAGTCTACCCGGGAATGAAAAAGTACACACCGGATGCACATAGGAACCCAACGAAAAGGAAAGAACGATTTCCCTTAAGAGATATTCGCAATGTGCTCGCTTTCACGTTCAACTTGATTAATTTTAAAGACATTATTTACAAATGGACGATGGCTACCTCGTGGAATGAATTAGTGGTCTGCTTAGCGAGAATTCTGTGGATAGGTGTTGCAACTTCCTTGGGCTATGAATATACATATATATTTATAATATGTACGTATAGTGTGGACCAGCTAAACTAAATCACGCCTCCGAAAACGTTTACCATGATTTTTAACCCTGGATTATTTATTAAGTAGTATTATTATTATTGTGTATATACGTACGTAGGCACATACAATTCACTACATAACGTTTTAACGGTCGTTGGGTTTTATCCGTTTTTTTTCCTTGGCAGCACAGAATGTATTCTCGCGTTTACTGGATTTCCGGACTATGCAGCCCCACGGCTTTATGTACGTAGAAATCTCATCGATTTCGTAGCTTTCCTTTTTTCGTCGCGTCACTGTACAGTTAAAAAACAAGAGGCCGACGTCCACCCGTTTTGCAACAGTTAACGCGTTTATTCTGTTTAACGCTACTTTTTTTCTTTCCACCTCTTTCCTACTTTCGTCTATTAGAATTCCGCTCATGATTTATCTGTTTACACGTACACTAAACAATCATCAGGATTGTTTAATGGCTGTTTAATTATAAGGAAAGTTTAATTTACTCCCGACGAGTGAAACTTGGGGAACTTCAAACTTTTATATTACAAATTAAATTGAAGATGGTGATGCAATTAAATTACTGAAGAATATTACTTTATTTGATGTTATTTAACTATTTCCATCCCTAGTGGAAATATGATCGATTTTTGAAGTAGGAACTAGCTACTTTTTCAAAATATGTCCAAAAAATGGTGTAAATTATTCTTCCAATAATTAAACATTTTTTATCACTTTTTTAACCCATTATTTCTGGCCTCATCGAGTGAATCTATCAATCTTAGTATTTAACTAGCACAGAAATGCTCTACCTGATTTTGCCCAACATAAGAAAATGGCTCGTTTGATGTCAAGAAAGAGATATTAAAACTATTTTCGACAAATTCGTATTAGTCAGTACATCTTTGGAGTAATGATTTGTATGTCATAAATAATTAACTAAATCGATCTATATAAGTATGGAAGCAATCTAGTTTTGCAGGTTCGTTGGGTTTTCTCTATGAGGTCACCAAGAAATGAATTTTTTTATCGTTTTGAGGTTATGCCCAAGTCAATATTTGGCGGAAAAAATTTCATTAATAGCCAAAACCTAACTATTTTACCTGGTAATTTTCTTTCCTCTTAGACATTTTTGTTAGTTCAATTTTCACTAGAGATACACTCAGATATTATTTACTGTTTCATGTATATATTTAGTTAGATCTATAAATTACAATAGAGTTGCGCTTCCGACATATGATGACGCACAACGGTACACTTGCAAGACAGAGTTCTAGATTCCAGATATACGAGCACACCACTTTTTTGATACATCCATAATATGAAAATAACGTTCGAGAATCTCGAAAACTGAAACTCGATTTCGAAATTCGAAATTTCGAGTGAATGTGTTGTATTTGTCATACTAGATGATTAGGCGCGCTACGCACGCCGATGTTTGCCTTTTTTCATTCCCTGACTTTATGACAAATAAAACAACATTCACTCATTTCTAATTCGTCCATCGAGATCGCGATATTCACACAAACGTTATTTTTATATTAAATGAGTCAGGCAATGAAAAAATGCATAGTTGTATTTGTTATATAAAGTTAAGGAACGAACAAACGCAAATATCGATCATCTAACAATATATTTAGGATTGAGAGAGTACTCAAAATATTCGACTCAAAACTAATCGAAACGAGTCGAGTTTTTTCATCGAGTTCGAGTCGAGTACTCGACTTTTTCGAGCATTCAAAATGTATCAAGCTACTCATAAAAATTGAGTTACTCGGATTGTTCGAACAAATTGGAGTGATCGAACCGCTCAAATAGTTCGAGCTGTTTGATTTTTTCGAGCAATTACTCGACTATTTTCGAGCATATTGTTATTATTATTTATAACAACATATTATGTGCTAAAGAGCGTAAAGTAGACTTTTTTACCACGTGTGTTTGCAGTACTCGGCTATGCACATTCACACTAAACCTGAAAATCCTACTATACTCCCTTGGCACTATATACTATTGTATACTATGCGGCTCGAACAGATCAAGCGAATCGAGTAACTCGATTTTTTGCATAACTCTACTAAAATGTTGCTTGCACGTGGTAAAACTTTTAAAATTACACCAAGTTCTGCACGTTATTACAATTTTGTATCCGACGAATAATTACGAGATTATTACGCTAAATGTAGCAAATTATTAATAGTATGTGAAGCAAAGTTGTGCGGTTTCGCGGTGTTAAATATCATAATATACAATTATGATATTAAAGGTAAAAACAAAACTACCATATAGATAATCACGAACTAATTTGCTTTCATAAGTTTTCCTTGTACATCATTATATTTGATTAAGCAAATAAGTTCCTAATGAGTATAATTTTCAGGATAAGACTTAAGTACACATCGTATGTTGAGGAAATCTTTGCGGTGAAGCTTGCTCATACAAACAAACACAAGTAAACAAAACTGTAGCAGGGGGCGGGAGAGAAAGAGAGAGAGAGAGAGAAATGCAAGCAATTGGATACTTCATTCAAAGATAGCGTTTTTTTGTGCAGTTCTGAAGCATTTCAACAAGAGTCAGAATAAGTTTGGAGAGTCTGTTGACTCTGTTGGGTCAGTGGTTTGAGAGTCATAATGACAAACTAAGTGCTACAAACTGAAACTGGTTTTAACTGAAAAGTTATTATACTCGGATATGTCAACAAGGATAATTTCTGAGAGTTGTGTCCAAGAACTTGTGAATTTTCATATTTAAAACGTTACAAGATCCTCTCTAAGATTTACCTATTTATATAATTAATCACATTTAATTGTACATAGGCTTATCGTATATAAATAGCTAAATAAATTATATATAATTTATTTTTTTAAAGTTTTCATAACAACGCAATCATGCGATTCATGTATTTTGCATCAACGAAATGGTAGACGAAAAAAAAAATGAAAGAAAATGCTTTCTGCATGATTGGCGTGTTACGGGGCTTATTTTTCGTTAAAACGCTGCAATGATTCAGCAAAGATTGGAATCGCGTTGCATTGTTGAGACACTCCTCCCTTTAGCTGGCATCCGATGCTTGCCTTCCCTTTTTTTTTTGTTTTTTGTTCGCGTGGCCTCGTCAGCAATCCTGAGAGTTCTCTTTCTCTCGATTAAATTGCTATTTCGACCATCCTTATCCTAGGAGATAAACTTTAATTTTTCTTTCTAAATATATATACGCGCTCGTATATACCTATATACATGTATATATACATCCGCATATAATGACCAAAAGAAATGTTATATAATCTCCAAAAAGTAAACTACTATATTTACATTTTAAAATTTGAATATAGATATGATCATTTGAAAATATTATGCAACCAGCCATTTTAATATTTATTATCATAGACTTTATAACTTCACTTTGCAACTGTTTACATTCTCAAAAGCGATAAGATATTGCAATAAATGATTTTCCAAAAGATACTAGACTAATTCGGAATTCAGTTCACTGAGATTTTGACTTAACTTGACGTTACTTTTAAATGCACAAGTCGTTTCGAGGTTTGACTGAACCTGACGGGGTAGGGTAAGATCAAAGGAACCAAAGCCAAATACTCACGGGAATTTGAATCGAGGTGGAATACGAAATTCTCGGTCTGCAACGCCTTTTCCCTGTTATGCACATCTCAATTTTGTGGATTTTTCAACGTACTTTACATTTGTCGAGCTACTTTTATTGTCTTTGAAAAAAACGTTAAAAAGACATTATATTTTTATACATTAATCATAATTAATATAAGAATATTTTTATTGTTGAAGAGGATATCTCATCAAGTGATGCGTACACTATTTATTTCATTTAATTACTAACCAAATCTATACGTAATTATGCCACCTATTCGAATGTCGAATCAGTCATTTTTATTTACTCTGCATTTCATTACATAATTAAATGTTATACGTATACGTGTAAACCGGTTAGTCAATTAGATTTCATCGTTTAATTATTTTAACAAACTGTTATAATAAGCCGAGTATATTATTTTAAATTAAACCATTTAATCAATCATTTTAACCGAGTGATTAAAAACACTTACCTCCCAACTAGTGATGAATGTTGAATCTTTGAGATAGTTTTATTTTCCTTCGTTATACAATGAATTTCTTTAAAACTTAAACTATTAAAACAATGTTGATTAATAGGCAATTATTTAGTTAGAATCTACAAAAATAATTGGGAGATTAATACCTTGTAAAATTGTTTTCATTTAAAACAGCCGTAGGGTTTAATCCGATAAACGCGGTTTCATCTCGAGCCATACAAGCCTCGCGGAATCAATAAAATCCAGCCCGGGGTCCGAGGTTGCCGCTCCCTCTTTTCTACTCAGGTATACACGGATACCGCAATTGCGAATCGTTGTACGTAGAATTGGGCCAGCTACACTAGGATTCCGATTCCTCGTTGATTTCTCATACCACACGTACGTTTCCCTTTTCAAAGGTAGTTACGGATTCTCGATGTCCGGAGTTTGTTCATCAAAATATACAAGGAACGAATCACGCTCATTTCTATTTCATTCGATATACTCGTTTCAACCTCCGTATTTTAATTTAAGATAGTCAAAGCTATTTTACAATTTCATTAAACTTTTTGTCTTCGAAAGATGTGCTCGTTGTCAAGGCTTTTCAAACTTTATTTCAGGAGTCTAATTCTCCCGGACGCGGTAATTAACATTCTTTTCTACTTGGGATGTGTTGAACGAGAGGTTTCATATATACTAAATCTGATTTGTGCTAATTAGGTAGAAAGCGCACCTTTTTCGCCATTTTTTATTAGAATTTCAGAATATTTACAAATTTTATTTATTTTAGGATTAACAAAACTTAGTATTTGTTATTTATTAAATAATTGTTTTTTTAATAAAGTCATGTATGTAATTTTAATTTTAATCCAACTTTTAAACAAGTCAAATAACCTTAGTTCGGACTCTAATCGGTAGCTCAAGCCTTTCCGGAACCAGGCTATTACTAATTTTCTTAAAACCTTAAAACATTATTTTGAAAACAGTAGAATTATAATTTATAGATTCTTTCAAATTTTTAGTGTATTCATTTCATTGATTTATGACATATTCTGAGGTAAAAATATAATTATAGTCAAAATTCTTGATTATCATGCTCAAATGATTTAACGGGGTGCCATAGTCAATATTTATCCTCCCTACCTTATCGGCAATCGTGATTATTAGTAATAAATTTGTAAATAAAACAGTATGTGAATAAATAAGAGAAGAGGCGCCTTCGTTTATTAATAATCTAACTGTGTGCTGAATTTCAGATTAAAATTATATTGCGTTTTTAAGAAGTCTTACCAAAAATGTGAACCTAACCTCAACGAGGTGAAAAGATTTGATATTTTTGGTAAGACTTTTCTCGAAAACGCAATAATATTTGTATCTAAAATTCAGCACACAGTTAGATTGTCAATAAACGAAGGCACTTCTTCTCTTATTTTTTCACATACGGTTCTACTTTTTTATTAGTCAATCATCAAAAATTAAGTATGGAACCCCCTTAAGGAATACTGATAACTATATAGTTTCTTGTTCAAGAAAATAAAAAAATAAAAAATTATTTTAGGTTAATATTGAGGAATACATAGAAATTTGAATCTAAGAACTAGGAATTAAAAATTGGTAGTAAAGATCTTTTGATGAAACGCTTTTTTACCCATTTTCTAACACTTAATAGAATGACCATAACCTCAAAACATTCGAATAATATTTCAACCTTTCCAGGAAAAGTAAACTTCAAAATTCCTATAGTTTTGAATAGGTTTTTAACGTTTTCTTTTGATTTACAACTATTTTCTGTTATATTTCTAGTATGTACGAAGATAAATGCGATTTTATTAGATTTTTCACTTGTCCATTTTTAATAGACATTTAATAGCACATAACTAGACTCAAATTTGATCTATGTTTATAAGCTAACCATTAGCTCAAAACAGTAGAAAATTTATATTTTAATCTATTTAATGGTTAAGAGTTGGGAGAGAAAGCGTTTCACCGGGATGATAAAATTGAGCACATTTTTCGCCTATTTTTGACCCATTTTTCGAGCATTCTATTTAGAATATCTATTTATTACCTAATATTTAATGGAATAAGATTTCTACTAGGGATATGAAATAAATAATTTCTATCTTGTTTTTTAAAATACTATTCACATTAATCCATTCCTAAATAAAATTCAAATACTTTAGATTATGCGTAATAGATTTGTGTATATGTATTTTATTGCATTAACGTATATTCAACCCTGCTAGAAATTAAACCACTGTTTACGGGATGGTATTAATCAAATAGAAGCCGTTTTGGTTAATACCAATATTGAACATTTATTAAAAATATCTTTAATTAGGGTCATATATTCAATTAACAATATTACAATATATATGTACAAAAATAATTTTATTGTTTTTATTTGTTACACCGAAACAATAACAGATTGATGTTTAAAGTATCAAAATTAACTAATAATTAACTAATAATTTATTAACATTTCTAGCAGAGAATTTGAATATTATGAATTCTGTATAAATAATAATATTGATGTCCCGAGGAGTATTTTTTTAATAATTAAGAAAATAAATAAAAATATTTTACAATAACGCTAATTATCATTTCTACACGGAGAAAAAAATTTTTACCAGCGCTTACTCATTTATTAGACGAACGAGTACAATGTAATTATGTAGAAAAATTCTCTTGAATTATTAAACTTCCAGTGTAATATAAATAATTAAATGATATTGTTTCAGTATGTATTATTGTTATATATATTTTATATGCAATTTCACTTCTTATCTGTCATTCGATTCCTTCTCATATGTTTAAGTCGCGCGGCGATGTCCGTGATACTATTACACTTTCGACAGTTAAGTTTTCTATAGTAACAATAAAATAAAAATGTAATTATATAGCTATTATGCTTATTTAGAAGCAATTATATATATATGATACTTTTAATAACATTATTAATTTAAATGACGTTTGAGAGATTCAAAGCAAAATAATTCTACATGATTAATATTGTATTTTCATTTACAATATATTATATAACAACGTAATCAACATAAACATTCCTACTGTAAAAGTTTTATAGAATCTTATAAAACGGGTGCAAAAATACACATTTCTATAGGGTATTTACTCCCCGACCTACATGATTCTATATGATTCAATAAGACTTTTGCGACCGAGATTATTTATGTGACAAAATAATCAAAATTTTGAACATGAATTTTTTAATTCGATAATATCGATTAAATTAGTGAACATAATAATAAAAATATATTGTAAATTATCAATGTAAAATGGTAAGTTAAAAATGCTTGCGAAACGGTAAATTAAAATATATGTTATAAAATGATTTAATGATGCGTAGAGATATATTAATTATATAAAATGTGAACGTAAAAATGTAAAGGCACTGAAACATCTAGCGATTGTGTAAACCGAATACATTTCAAAGTATTATTGTAAGTATAGAGTAAATTTTAATTAGTTCAAGATAATATATTCGCCCTCTCTTGATACGCTGACACTCGTTCTAGTATATAGGTTTAAGCGTCAGAGTCTTAAAGACGACGAAAGAAAGACGTACTAAGGGAGAGATGAGGGGTGTTTTTGTTGATGAGTTTCTTTCTTCAACCTTAAGAGTTCACTTGAAATATTCCTTTTTTCACTAATCGTGCGTTACCAAGCGTTCCTTTCCTTTTTTTACTTTTTATTTTTAATATTGTTGCTTCCTCATAAAAGAAGCTTTGTAATAGTAAAATTTTTCGACTCGCCAAAAACGTTATAAATATGTTTTAAAATATCAGGAGTCAAAATCACGTGTATTTAGAAAATGTCTATATGGATGTGTGTGTGTGTGTGTACATATACCGCCGTATTTTCGAAACTACTCAGTCAATATCGTTCAACTTACGCGTATAGCTTGCTTTTCAGTTTTGCGTATTCCGGAAAAGACTTTGGTTATTTATCCCCCAAATCGTTTCTGTTTTAAAAACAAATTAATTTTTCATAAATTTTGATTATATTATTAATTTATATTAATCAGGCTAAATGCACTTGATAGAGAATAAAAAAAACTATCAGCTTAATTTTGGATTGACTAATTATCTCTATTAGTTTTTTGTTATTTAAAAAAAATTATTTTTTTTTAATTATTTTATATTTTGATAAATGAGCTGAAAAAATGTAAGATGAAGGAACTTTATAATAGTCATAAACTGTAAAAATTTTAAGTGATTATATCGAATAATTTTGATTTAAAAAATTAAAATATGAAAAATTTGGGGTGTTTATGTCGAACGTTTTGGGAAACAATAGTCTTTTTGGTAGTTTTGATCTGTATTGTTTTTTAGCTCAAAATATCTGTAATTACTTAAGTTATTAAGCATTATACATTTTTGTACAAAATGTTTGATTGCTTATATCTCTGAAAATAATTCATCAAATATGATGAAAAAAATCGAGAAAATAGTAGTCTAATGTGGAATTAACCATATTTTTGGAAGAAAATGTTTTTAGAAAATCGAAAGAAAAGCAAAAAAAGATAATCTTTTATATTTTGACTTGATATCATCAAGTTTTTTATGTCAGTTGCAAAAAATTGATTCTGAATAAGCAGCATTTATAATTATGTGTTCAATATAATAACTTTATAGTATTTTTGGAAGAAAATGTTTTTAGAAAATCGAAAGAAAAGCAAAAAAAGATAATCTTTTATATTTTGACTTGATATCATCAAGTTTTTTATGTCAGTTGCAAAAAATTGATTCTGAATAAGCAGCATTTATAATTATGTGTTCAATATAATAACTTTATAGTATTTTTGGAAGAAAATCTAAAAAATTTGAAAAAAAGAAAAAAGAAAATTTTTTATATTTTTAATTGATACCGCCTAAAATTTTCCATGCCAGTTGATGAAAAATTCAATTTGATTGTACACAATTTTGTTATAATAAAGAATAATTTTGATTTAAAAAATTAAAATATGAAAAATTTGGGGTGTTTATGTCGAACGTTTTGGGAAACAATAGTCGAGAAAATAGTAGTCTAATGTGGAATTAACCATATTTTTGGAAAGAAAATGTTGTTAGAAAATCGAAGAAAAGCAAACAAAGATAATCTTTTATATTTTGACTTGATATCATCAAGTTTTTTATGTCAGTTGCAAAAAATTGATTCTGAATAAGCAGCATTTATAATTATGTGTTCAATATAATAACTTTATAGTATTTTGGAAAGAAAATCTAAAAAATTTGAAAAAAAGAAAAAAGAAAATTTTTTATATTTTTAATTGATACCGCCTAAAATTTTCCATGCCAGTTGATGAAAAATTCAATTGATTGTACACAATTTTGTTATAATAAAGAAAAAATTTTGTAATATTTGAAACAAAAGATTATGAATAATATTAATTTAGAATTGAAGAAATGACCTTCATTTTTCTATTTTAATAATTTTTTTATTGCGTTCTTCAAATACATTGATTTTTTTAGCTAGTTACACAGAGAAAAATTTCGGATAAATTTGACCCTGCTGTTCTAGTAAAAGTGGGACAAAAGACACAGCAGGGTAAAAAATACCCAGTTTTGAAATAAATCTTAACCGATCAGCAGGGTAAAATTTATTTGAAAACTGGGTATTTTTTACCCTGTTGTGTCCTTCGTACCACCTTTACTAGACCATCAGGGTCAAATTTATCAGAAATTTTTCTCCGTGTATAACTAGGTATATATAAGCTTCAATCAGAAAAAAATAAAATGTTTAGAAATATTATAACATTTTGTTTTAAATAATTAAATAATACCATGTATTTGAGTAATGTATTACATATAGAATCGATATGTTAATTTGAGGAAGCTACATGCCAATTAATTGGCAGTGGTTTTCATTTATACCGCGTTTATTATCATTGAACTCACTTGTTTTTCTTTATGATGTAAAAAATTACGTATATAACTTTTAAAATTTTTATCGAGATAACAACTATTTACTTTTACTAAGTCAGATAGTAGATTGATTTGAATGCAAGGTGCAATATTTTATGAAATTGGTTCTGAATTCTACAATACATCATAATTTTAGTAAGTATCATGTAGAGAATGAAAATAAAATTGAAATAATTTCACTAACTTCACAAAAAAAATTTCCTGAACTAATAATTTTCTCTTAAAATAAATCTAACTTTAAAAAGTAGCCAAATTTACATTTTCTTCCAGCTTCATCATAATGTAAGTACTTCGTGTAACTTTTTTATTTACGAGATTTTTGAATGATTCTTCAAAATTTAATTTTCAAGTTTTAACTTACATTGTACATCGCTGTATTAATCTTTTAACCTATAGTTTACAAAAAAAATAAAATAAAATAATATTTTCAAATATAATAATACAATCAATTTCAAATTTTAAGGTTTTACTAAGTAGTGTTTCAATTTGTATAGTAGTATTTTATTGAATTATCTAATTATTTAAATTTATACTATATGAATTTGTTTAGCAGATTATTTTTAATATTTTACAGGAGGTGTAAAATCGTTCAAATCCTATCTTAGACTTACTTTAGATACAACAGTCGAATTATATAATATTGGTGGTAATACTACAAATTTTGTATTAATATTACGGTATATATTTATATTTATTTTGTAATAAAAATGTGAATGCCGGTCGCATTAAGAATAAACCCGTATTTTTAGTAAATTCTATAGAATTTGTCTAATTAAATGATTAATCGAACTGATAAAAATGATCTTTTTTCTTCAGGTTTTACATATATATTTATCCCCAGTATTCCATTCCATTCTCTCATTTACGTTTGGCCCAGCACAGAATTCGCTTCACCGCATTTAACCGCTTAATTTCTTCAACAGGGAATGTTTGCACAGGGGATGCATATTCATTTTATTTCTCGTGCACCCGAGCTCCTCCACCTCGTTCCTTCCGTCCCGTTTTTTTAGCCGATTTTTTCTCCTTCTCTTCTTTCATTTTATGCTTCCGGTCGTGGAAGATAAACACGCGGGGTGCTGCTTTCATGAGCGAGTACCTCAGTGTTGCCCAACTCCTTCCGCCTTTTTCGCGGAAAGATTCCTTTCTTTACCATTTTTTTCGCCCATGTTATATATACCAAGCTTTCTCCCTTTTTATTCCCCTCGTGTCTTTGTTTCAGGTATACTCGGTATCGCCCTTTCATAGTTTTCCATCCCGCTTGTTTCCGCTTTTTTTAAATTGGTGAATTACGTTTCAAGTGCGGGAAAGGTACTTTAACTACAATTGTGCACAATGATATAATGAGTTAATAAATAGGACTGACGACCACGACCAGGTAAACCTGATTTTACCTTGCCATTACGAAAAATCTTGCGATTCATTATAAAATAAAGCTACGCGTAAATGATATTTACATAGAGAGACAGAGAGAGAGAGAGAAAGAGAGAGAGAGAGAGAAATATATTTTTTCATATAACGAAAACAATTTGAAATACAAAGACTCTAAATATTGTTTTCTCGGTGGAGTATGGAATGAAAATTGAATTCTTGATTCACCGTAGCATTACTCGCACGATGAAAAAACGAGTTTTTTCTTTTCCGGGGAAACTTTTCCGGTAACGTCCGGCGTGCCCAACTCGAAAGATTCCTTTGTCTTTGACGGCGTACAGTAACTTTGGCTATATTATGTTTTTCCCCCGCGGCTGCCGCCGCGGATGGAAATTACTCGGGTGCTTTGCCGGAATCGTGCAAAAACTGCCATGCAAGCGGTTGGTCCACGCTAAGTTGGTTTTCCTCGTTCAACTTTTCTCTCGCGATAAAGCGTATAAAAGGAGGTCATTTTTTAAAAGCGTTTTGTTAGAGTGACATTCTTGAAGTATTGCCTACGACTTAACAGGAAAGGGATTATTCTACCCTTCCTCTCATTTTTTTCCTCAAATTTTCGGGTGAGAAGCCGACGTGAGATGTTTCGTATAATACTTTCGTATAATACTTTTCTGCAGCTTCAGAGTGACAAAACTCGCGCTCTTTGTGTTGTGATGATTTTACGTGAAAAATTAAGTTGAAATGAAAACTACAAAGAATCTAGTTTGTATATTTTACGCAAAGATTAGAGAGTCGCGATTCACGCCGAAATAAACTATTTGTTATATATCTATACTTATAATTTATTTTCCATAATATAACGGTTTGACATATTATAATAAATAATTTAAAAAGTATAACTCAAATATACTAAATACAGGTATTTCACACATATGTTACAGATAAAACTCACTAAGAGCATTTCTACGAAATAGCTTCAAAATTATCTTGTCATTTACGGTAGATCATGAGAAAAACGGTTGGAGAAAAAAAAAACACGCTTTAGAGGTACATGGACGCAGAAATGTGAAACGCGAACACGCGTGACGTGGATAAAGGCGGGGAACTTTTTGCACATCACGTCCCTTCGAAACGAGCAACCATTTTAAGTAATTACCAATCGCCATTGTTTCTGCTTCTTTCTCGTTTAACAAAATTACCACAATTACCCTGGTGAATTTATCTTTTTTTCTTTGGTTTAGAAATAGTACACGATAACAGTCACTTTAATTACGTAGTACATTCAGTAGTTTTAACACATAATTGTTTTTCCTACAATGTTGCTCAACTATTTTCATTTATTTTAGAAAACACTTTGCAACTTTTTTTTGTATATTATATTAGAGCAAGACTGTTTAAGCTTTTCCAGATTGGAAACTAAATGAATTGCACTTATAAAATCAGGTTTTTAATTTAGAAATTGCTGTAGAATACACTTGCCGGAGCTAAATAATTAAGATAAATAGATAGATGAATAGAATATCAATTAATGAATAAGTGTAAAATTTATTATAATATAGGTATATAAGAAATTATCTGAGAATGATATCTACTTTTGGCTTCCTCGTAAAGGAATTTTTGTAACAGTAAAATTTTTCGTTTTGTTAAAAATATGTTAGAAGTATATTTTAAGATGTCTAAAGTTGTGTTTTTAAAAAATGTCCGTGTATGAATACGTATACCGTTATATTTATTATACTTAAATATTTATTATACTATTATAGATAAACAATTTTAATAACGTTGGTTAATTTTGTTACTTTTAATTACAATAAAAAATAAATATTTGTTATTAAGTTCTGATTAACAAGGGTTCTAACTAACAAGGGTAGTACATGCACTCCGGGAAACGGATCTTATCCTAACTTTGGTATGTCTTTTGTAATATAGAAATATAAGGAAAGCCAAGTTATTGCTTGCCAATGGCCACATTGACGAAAGTTATTTGACATCTAACAATAATTTCAATGAAAGTTACTTCAAATTTAATCGCGTGTAACTCCGAAACAAATGGAAATAGACACTCAAACCAGAAATCAAAGAAAAATTTTGAATTGAAGAAGATGTGATTTGAAAAAAAGCTTAAGTTGTTCAATTTGAAGCAAAGTTATGAAGAAAATAAGAAAATGAAAAATTTAGGCTAAAAGAAACATTTAAGCTTCTTTTTTCTTTAAATCACCTCTGCATGAACTCAAAGTTTCTTCGGTTTTTGGGTATATCTCCATTTGTTTCGGAGTTGCAAGCGGATTTGTAAATTGGCCTTTGGCAAGTAATAACTTGGCTTTCTTCATATTTTTATATTACAAAAGACATACGAAAGTTAGGATAAGATCCGTTCCACGTAGTCCATGTACTCCCCTTGTAAGTTTCATGCATTGGCAAGTGTAAAAAATATAGTTAATAATATGTAATTATAAGGAATATACAAAATCAACGCATATAGTTACAAAATGTTTGTTTATCAAACTTTAGTCAAGATAACCACAAAATTTTTTATATCATTATATATACTTAGAAAAATATTAATAAAATACAATTTATTCGAAATTTAAATAGAAATTAATTTAAAGTGAATAAGTATGTAAATATATATCGTTTGATGCTTCGTTGGTATTGAAGGCTGTTGAAAAAGAATTTGATCCATCCATATCGGTCAGTTTAAATTTAATCCACAACAATTCAGTCACATTGTTTTCATAGTATCGATTCAAAAACATTTCAACGAAATAACTTCCGTTCGGATTGTTTCACTAAAACTTAAAAAAAAAAATCAAAACAATAAAAAAGAAAAATAAAAGAAACAAAAGCAAAAAGCAATCGATATTTATCTATTAAATGAAAAGAATATCGCATCTATTCGTTATACCGTGATGCCGAAACAAGCCACATATAGGTACTAAAGTTGGAGAATCGAATAGGAGTCCTTTTGGGAAGATTAAAAAAAATAAAAGAAAAAGAGTGTGTATCTATATATAGGTATACACGTGCCGGTAACTGGAGCGCTCACGATCATTTTCCAGGAGGAGCGCGTGGCGCGCATAAATCCAAAAGGAAGGCCGAGGAGTCGGATTGTATGAGCGAGGCCGGCTGTAAACATGAATCTGCACTTATGGGACCGACTCGGTCTGACGCTCGGTAAAAGGGCGCGGGAGGGATTACGCGCAGGATCGAAGGCTAAAGCTGGAGGCGCTGTGGCGAGAAAACAGGGATGGATTTGGAATCCTCGGTGGTGCAGTCGGAATACTCCTTGGCTATAAAACGACGCGAGTCTTGGAATATTTTCGCGAGAAGAGCTAGAGAGAAACGGGGATAGAGATATAGAGAGAAAAAGTAAAATTTTTGCGTCATACGATTTTTTTTTCTAGCTTCCTGAGCACCTATGCAGCTGTTTGTGTCCCGTTTTCACATGCGGGGATTACATTTCGGTGCGTAAGGATTGCGTAACGCTTGGAAGATGGAAATGGATTTTGCGAGGGGAATTTATTTTCACTCTTTTTTGGATTTTTTATTTTTACGGGACGGAAACGTATATTGCAAAGAGCGGTTACGTGCTTTCACTATTCCGCGCTTGCGAATTACGATGATTTAATGAAAATCTCGAGAAAATTATTTATTAGGAAATAGCTTAGTTGGATTTTCGAATTTCCTAATATTCTTTTGCTTTTGCATACTTTTAGATCTACTTTTTAATAATGATTTCTTACAAATATAAATTTAAAATGAGTATTAACTATAATTGAATAAATCAAATTGAAATATAATAAATATAAATTATTAATATGAAACGCAACAGATAAGTGATAAAAGCGATAGCTCCTTATTGAAAATAGTAATAATTTAAAATGAACGATTCGACCGTTTTTGAGGAATGTTTTAATATACGTATATGAATACTTTTATTCAAACTCGAAAAATGCTTTAATTACAATTGTTAAATTGTTTGATAAAATTTCTTCTCGGGGTAATCTTTTTTTGATGTGATAACGTGTATAGCCAAAATAAATCGAAAACCGTAGTTATTTCGCGCATAAACAAAGGAAGTGCGGTCAAAGTTGGAAAATCTGTTCGGGCGTCGCTCGTAAAGGACGGGACAGCTGATGCTAGATCCCGTCGCGTCCCGGATTCGATCGAAATCCGCGAATCCCCTCGTAAAAACCTCCGCGACGCTGATGGATTCCCCGCGCTTGCTGCCCGGCGACCGATGATAATAGGCGAATTTTAAATTTACGACCGGTGCCCAAAGCCATTTGCGAATGTAAAGTTATCGGTCGTCGAGCTTGTAAAGTAACGGAGATTTTGCTTGAGTAGTTACCTCTCGCACTAGGTGACGTGTTATTTTTTTCTAATTTTTTTTATCATTTTTATCTTACTTTTCGGTACGAATATTGATTTCTCTTTTGAAAATATAAGAAAACTCTATTTTACGAGTATTTAGAATTGGCGTTTTCATCAATATGGAAAACGGAAATTTATTTTCAGTAGAAAAGTATAAAGCGTTGTAATTTTTTTAACGCGCTTTTCTTTTTAACTTACTTGCGGTTCGTATGAAAAAGTACAAAAATGTATTCAAAATAATGTGTAAATTATCAGAAATAATCATCTCCTTTTTATATCAAAATGCGAATTTCAAACTTTTTTATTGCGACCACATCTATGTAGGGGTTATTTCACATGAATTGGTTGGATCAAATTTTTAACATGTTTAAAATTTTTGACAAAGGCTGGAAATATTTTCCTGATTACCGAGGAAAATGTTTAAGTGTTGAAAATATAATTACTTCAAGTTATTATAACTTTAAAAATTGAGTATTATTTAAAAATACTACTTTTGGATGTATTTATCTCAAAATCTATCAACTTTTATAATATAGTATTAAATAATACTATTTCAGCAAATATTTTATGAAATCTAACCATGTGAGTCAGAATTCTTAATTCAAAGTATACACAAACTATATTTCAATATATTGATATTTAACATAAGATGATTACGCTAACTGATTTTTTCATATAAAAGTCTAAAAACTATCTTGCATCATAAGATTCTGAATTGTTTTAACTTTGTAATTCTCCTACAATTAGGTAAAAAGTTATTGACAGGAATAATTCATTGTTTAATTATTTAAAATTATGTATTTAAAAGTCTGTGGCAATTATTGGCATCGATGCAAGTAAATAATTCTTTCACAAGGAATTTCAATTGACATTTTTATGTATAATGTATTATCACCCTATATGAATATTTAAAACAATTTTGGTATCGAAAATGCCCTCTTTGTAAATACGTTTATAACTTGAATCACTGGTTGATCTATAATTATTTGAAGATTTTTATACTTAAGATGAGAAAATTTTTAATCATTTGTAATGGTTTAACTTATGAATTCGAGTAAAACGAAGTGTCATGTAATATACATAAAATGCAGTAGTTGATGGATGTTGCAGCATTATTTCTTGCTGTCGACGACTTGATTGTGTTGCGTCTTGTGTTTTCGTTCCCGTAGTAAAAATATCGGGGCATCCCCATGATTAATCGACGTGGCTCCTGGTAAGTGTCGAGCCCTCAGCCGACGGAGTCTCTCCAGGTTGGGCGACTCTCTCCATATTAGTAACTTACTCCATATAATAGTGTCGTGCGGATAGGCTAAGCTTTAAGCCCCCCTCCAGCGAGGTTGACTCGGAGACGTCGGAGCAAAAGCCTCTTATTTTGTAGACTTAATTGTTATACTTTGATTGCCCTGCATTGATTGATCTGTCAAGCGTAGGCGACAAATTATCGTATGTCACAAGTTTATCTATGACAGTAAATTAAAAATGTTATAGCTTTTGGTAATAGTGAATTAGAATTAATAATACCAATAAAGAAAATAAAATTCTTTATTTATAAATATAATTATTTACAAGAGTAAGGTTTCTGACAAAATATTTTACTTCTTAAAAAGTAACAAATTATTATGCAATTAATATTTATATTATTTATATTTTTTACTATTACGTGAACATATATTTACTCTATTTGAACTCTTATTAAAGAGAAAAATCGCATATTTCTCGTGACACCTTGCATATTTTTATACAATATGTATGTATTTAATTTAATTACAAAGAATTAAAGGGATGTTGGACCCATATTACAAGAATCTGCTCCTTTCAACCCAAAAATTATATCTTTAATATTGAATTACAAATCTAAAAAAATTCGATAGCTTAAAACATAAGAAAGGACTTGATGTTTTGATTTTTTTAAGCAAAAAACATTTTTGAGTAAACAATTTTTGGTTGGTTATTAAATTAGTCCAAAAAGGCATAAACTTTCAATGCAAATATTGTAATCAAATTATGGATTTAAAATTCTGGAAAAATTTGGATATATTATTTAAAACATGCCTAATGTCCTGATGTTGAGAGTTTTATTTAAAAAATGTAGGTATTCATTTGTTTATAAAAAAAGTAAAAAATGACCATTTTCTGAGTCCGACATCCCCTTAACGGTAGGAGTAAATATTTTATTATTTTCATTATTGTGAAAGGTGATATTTTTTTATTTCTCACCGTAAATCCATCGAATGTGTTCTACTACGTTATTTAATAGCTCGTACGAAAGGTAAATCCGAGTACTCAACTTTACATAAAAGTGCCGAAAAAAGTAATTTAAAAATTCTACACTGGATTTTACAGTGGAGTCAAAAAATCTTGGTGAAATCCCCCCACGTCCTTACCACGTATCAGCGATAAAAGTCAAAAGCCACATACTCGTCGGCTATCCTCGTGTCTTTCCACTACACGTATACGAAAAATCCTTAAGAATCTGCGAGCCGTGAACTCCAGAATGTCTAGAGCGAGCTCCAGAAAAAAAGAGAGTAAGGGAGTGTTCGGTGAATACTCGAAAAATCGTTCCATCCGCGACGAAAAGACGCGAAGCCTCCTTGCACGTTTAAAGTCTCGGAGTAACATGCCTTCGAAATCCATTAAGGTGCACCACGTGTAGAGCTCGAGTAGCCGCGAGACGAGATAAATTCTTCCGGGGCGAAATCGGCTCTTGGCAATTCGGATTCTCGAGGCCCCCCTTCGAAAGTTGCACATACATAGACGAGAGGAAACCTGAGATCGTTAGTATTCAACCTGCGCGTCTAATGCTCGAGTTCACGAAGGAGGCGCCGGCCGATAACCGCTAACGAGTAAACAACGCCGTCGCGGCCCGAGTCAGCGGAATCTCGGGGTGGATCGTTGCATCGTTGGGAGTTGAGTGTGCTTTTAATTGCGCCCGCTCGAGATGTGTCTGTCGCTCCTTTAGAATACATGGGGACCTTTCGCTACCTCAGAATTGTTGAGGACATGTGTCTTGCCTGTTTATACCGGTTAGACTGACGAGAGAAATGGAATTTCACGACTTATAATGTTATAACGCTACTATTGAATTTAATTTTATCATTGTATAATTCATTAAACTAATGTTCCTTATACTAATTTATTCATTCATAATTTAATAACTATACATTTTTTTTATTCTATAAAAATTTAAATTGTTATTTTAATTATTTAAGAAAATTAGTGAAATTATATTCTGTATTGTTATATTTGGTATAGTAGCAATAAATGAAACTGATTATTATAATAAAATAGTAAACTTTTTATATGGATAAAAACACATGTATAATCTTACGAATCGGTTTGTATATCGTTCAGTAGCATATAACAAAGGAATTCATCTGAAGTAGCTCCATTTTCTTTAAAATAAAAAGTAAAGACCATATCTTAGTTTATTTTGAGAAAAGGTTGGCACAACCACATCATTGGGTTAATCGAGTTCGTAAACGAAGCACCGGGAGTAGCCATAGAAAAGCTTAGGAGAAAAATTACTGACAACCACGAATGTTCACGTATCCCGAGAAGATGCGAGCAACAGCATAGGAGCTAGCTGGAGAAAGAACAAAAAGAGAGAATGCCCGAATTGTCGATTACCGAGCGACGCGCCGCAAGATGCTTGCCAGGAAATTCACGCTAAAGATGTTGTGTTTCATCCTCGCTTTCTTCTCTTTTTTTTGTCGATCAGTTGGATTTTTCTCTTTTCTAGGTAATACTACCCTTTCTGGACTTTCCTTTCGGATTTTCGTATTTATCTTTTCTTCGCGCTTATTTCTCTCGATCTTCCCTTATTTCTCGCGAGGTTTTATATGTTTTTCGCGACTGTTGTTCTATTTGAACTTCTGACTCTCGGCAGAGCGTTTGCTCGGTGAATTTCCTTTCGACTACTTTCGAAGCTTTGATTCTTACTTTCGACCACGCTTTTTACGTGAGCCAAGGGTACTTTTGTTTCGACTTTCCTTTTGTCGATCTTGAACGGAAAGTTATTCCGAATGTTATTCCACATTTTTAACGTAAGATTTTTTTTACTTACGAATGTAGAGAGATACAGTTGCGTTATTACTATTTTCATTCATTATTTTTGTAATGAAAACAAATGAATTTTCGATCGGAAGTTTGGAAAATTATCCAAATTAAATGATACAGTGCTCTCTAAATTTAATCGTACGGAAAATGACATGCAAATCTGAGTGAATCGGGCTCGATTAAGAATTTAATTCTAATTAAATTAAATATCGAACACTATGACCTTAAACATCAACTCAATATTACTTTTCAACTAAAAATTTTCAAAAACGTATAGTAATTTTAACAAATGTGCAAAGTGAAAAAAAGCTTCAATATCTACATCCGAACGTAACGTATTAATCGTCCAGACATCTTAATACGAGTTAAAGGAAAGACGTATTAGAGGATAAAGATTTGTAACCGGAAAATCAAGAGTATCCGTACGTTCAAGTCGAGTTTGCAATTAGTCGAAACGGCTGCTGTTAAACGTATATTCGGTAAGCTCCTTAGGTTGTTCCAATTAAGGCCCCGGTCAATATAATACCAAAACTACACTGCCCCCTTATCGGCAATCGTGATTATTAGTAATAAATGTGTAAATAAAACAGTATGTGAAAAAATAAGAGAAGAGGCGCCTTCGTTTATTAATAATCTAACTGTGTGCTGAATTACAGATTAAAATTATATTGCGTTTTTGAGAAAAGTCTTACCAAAAATGTGAACCTAACCTCAACGAGGTGAAAAGATTTGATATTTTTGGTAAGACTTTTCTCAAAAACGCAATAATATTTAAATGTAAAATTCAGCACACAGTTAGATTGTCAATAAACGAAGGCGCCTCTTCTCTTATTTTTCACAGACTGTTCTACTTTTTTATTAATTAATCATCAAAAATTGAGTATGGAACCCCTTAAGTCCTTGTTTCAACCCATAAAAGATCGGATTATTTGATAAAATGGACACCGAAACTATACCAATTTCCTAACTATTTAAATGACACTTTAAATAGATTTGGAAAATAAATTGGAAATATTGTAAATCTGAATGATACTTTAAAATGACTGGTAGTAACCGAGTTTCAAGGTTGCATACTATACGTAGCTCTACGGCTGATGGTTCGTGAATTAACGTAAATAGTAGCTTGGCGAACTTTCGCGCGATGTTTGCAGGTCGGAGGTGAGACAAACAGCGAGGCCCGAGATTTAATGTTACGTCACCGGCAGACCTTGATTGCTGTTTCGATTAATTACTTCTGTTTAACGCTGCCCCTCCGAAAGGTTCAAGGCTCGACGCAGCTTAATTGCTTTTCGCTTCTTATTGTGTGTACAGGAAATTTGCTTCACGAGAGGTGGTTGCGCTCGTTTAACGTTCCGCATTGCCTTTCCGATTACTATACTATTTTCCTTTTTGTCGCGGTTGAGACCAACGCTTAAACTAAAACTCATTTTTATTCGAGCTAAAGTAACCTTCTTCCTCTCGCTTTTAATTATACGTAAATGAAAATTTTAGTAATTATTTATTACTATATTTGTACGAGGTTTGGTAAAGAAAGGATAATCTTGATCTACTTAATTGATATAAACACTTGGTGATTCCACTAAATTTATTTACTTTAATTTAAATTCTGTCAACGTTATTAAATTTAAAATAAATATTATAAGTAAAATACGTAACATATACAAATAATAAATAGCAATAAAAATATAATTGAAGGACGAAAGAGTTATATTATTAAATATTGTTATAATTATTAATCAAATTGTAATATTGCTGTAAAGCATCTGTTTTTTTAATACGCAAAGTAAAATCTAAATATGTATTTCATCTACATTTATGAGTTTGATCAACGTATTTATCATGTTTCACAATTTTTTGCAAAAATAATCCACCTATTTAAAAAAAACAAAAGAAAAAGAAAATGGTTGTATAAACAACCACTCGTTCTCATTTCTTTAATCAGATTCAAGTCGGATTTGCATCAGAGAATGAATATTTTTCAAGAGTAGAGCTGGTCGCTTGAAAAAAAAATAACAAGTTAAAATCATTGTGAAATCATAGGAAGACATGAAACGTGAACGAGCTATTGAATTTACAAACGGTATTAGTTTGCATGGGATTCGTTATGAAAACGTTATCCACTCCATTCTTAATGAAATATCAGTTTCCCTTTCATAATCCCGGGTTGGTAATTTATTTCAGTGAATGCAGAGCCAGTAGTCTCGCACACTCGTTCGAGAAAAATGCGGAAGGAAAATGGCTTCTCCGCGTGGAAAATTCTCTCTACCTCGGAAAAATCAGCAAGAGAGACGACGAGATTTGCGCTCGACAAAGCGCGAGGACGTAATATCATTTCCACCAATTTCGCAGCAGGACTGGGCGGCTCTCTTCGTGTATCCTGTGTGCGTTAGCGCATTACTTTATCACGGTGTGCTTTTTCACGGAGCATCCGAACTGCTAGATAGGGAGGGTGGAGAAGGGGAAGGGGGAGAAAGTTAACGCGATTTCTTTACCTCGTATTCCACATTAGCAATTTTATGTTTTGCGCATATCAATACTGGCTTTTGCGTAAAAATTGTTTACCGGCTTTTATTTCACATAAACAGATGGACCACGTGTTTTATTACATTTTATACATTCTTGCTGCGAAGCCAAAATTAACGTGCAATAATGTAGATGAATATGATAAATCGCTCTTCATTTTCTTACGTATAGATATTGTAATAGATCAATGGTAACCTATAATTCTTTATATTTTAAATTATAAATATAACGCATGTTATAAAAATAAAAACATACATTTTAAGCGATACATCGCTACCGCATGCTGATTTGTTGAACGTAAACCATTGCGCTACACGCAGGTTGAAATAATAACGATGAGTTTGATTTACGATATATCTATATTAAACGGAACATACGGAAGTTAAATCCTTATATATATCAATTTCTTAGAATAGTCAAAGGAGATTCATATATATAGACAATTAAAGGAAAGAGCATCTTCCTTCTTGTATTTATGAAATTATTCATGTTCATTATCTATGCAATAATAGTTAAGTGAGCAAAGAAACGTTGAGTGCAACGCCTGTATAGTAAGTTTATAACATACAAGAAAAACGAAGTTAACAATTTTATTAGTTTATCCATGCACTTGTTTACCTTGGAAGGCGGAATCAATAATTATATAAGAAGTTAAAACACTAATTAATACCTATTAATATGCAAACACAAGGCTAATTAAACTAAAACAATTTTACAAGGAAAAATGTAAGGATTTAGCGTGTTTAAACTTGTATGAAAAATAATATTTTAATCAGCGACTTGGTAAAGTTTCGGTACACGATAAAGTTCTATAAGCCTGCGATGCACTCGAGTGCAGGAAAAACAAGAGGCAGAAGGAGAGAGGTCTGGTACGAGAGCAAACAAGCTTGTAGAATAGCGAACTAAAGAGAAAGAGGGGCGAATAATGTTAATTTGCATGGAAAATACAGAAACGAATTACACGGTTCTAAGCCTCTGGCCTAATAAAATCATTGGATAGACGAGGGGTTTTAAAGAGCCAACCGAAAAAGAAGTTGTGCACAACGCGATCGTATATGTATATCAGGAATGCAGTTTTAAAAGATCGGTTTCGGTTCCAGTATTAAAGTAGATGAATCTCAACTCGCAGATCCTTCGGCTTTAATTCGTTATCGTTGCGATGCGTCGACATCGCCCTTGGTCTCCCGTTTTCCAGGACGGCATGTTTCGAACGCTGTAACGGGCGAATAATGGATGCAGCATCACTCGTTTTTTGTTCTCCATTTCCGTTATTCTCGAGTCTTCTTTAATCTCCCTCTTGCTTATTTCGACAAAATTGTTTGTTGGCTCGTTTAATGGGAAAATATCCTACTTCCCCCCTTTTTTTTCTTTATATGGTTCATTATTGAACTAATTAATTTTAAGAAGATTATTTTTAACAATCACGAATACTGCATTTAAGAATATAATGGTATTACTTTTTAATGAAATGGTTTTACGTTCTTGTTGAGTTAGTAATTGGGATTCGCGTTTTCGGGTCAGAGATTCGACTAAATTACTGACAAGTTTCTTGCCACTATAAACAAAGTTAATGCTTCAAACGTGTGAAGTTATAATTACTTCAGCAAAATTAAATAAGAGACATAATTGATAATATTGTAATTATTTGCTTCTCCAATTTGTAGCAGTAAATATTTGACAAAATTAAAATAATCTTTTACAGACTCTTTACAGTTCTTAATTACTGGAAAATTAAAAATTGTAACTAAAGGGAATGTTACGCAATAATCCAAGTCATTTACCGACTAATAAGTACTGTTCTTACAAAAATAATTATATTTAATATTAAAATTTATGTAAAATCACGAAGACACTGCCGTCAAATGCAGCGATTTTGACATACCAAATATCTGTTTTAACTGTCTTGTTAACACAATCTTACAATATAATCTTGCGTAACTAATATTAAATATCTAGAAATAATAAATTACATTTGCTCTTCAGAATTTAATACTTTGCATTTTATCAAACTTATTACACCACATTTCAAATCCAATAACAGCAAGTATGCGTAAGTTACAAACGAATAAAAACGACGTCGTCACTGTCGCGCGCACGAGTGAAAAGGCAGAACTCGTGAAAACTTTTTATCCGTTAAACGCGTTAAACCGCCTCCGGGAGGAAAAAAAAACCGAGAAAAAGAAAAAAAAAACGAAAATTTCCACTTCGCGCATCAGCGTAACGGTATATACACTGAAAACTCCCATAAAGCAAGGAAATAAACGGAGGCCGTTCGTTTATCCTTTTCCAGCATTAAACGTGCCCTCCCACTTGCAACCATTGGGGACGCGCACGAAAAGTTACCAAGCGAGAGAAAGACCTAGGCTGAAGAAAGAGAGTCACTTAAACGGGGCTAACTGGTGAGCGATAAGCGTGGTGGTGGCGGTGGCTGCGGTGCTTCTTAAGTAGCGCTCGACTCGCCCTTTTCGCGCGCTCGCGTCTGAAATATGAATGCGACAATGCGCCTACGGTGTATGTGTTTGTGTTCGCACGCGCGCACGCTCCATGCAGTTATGGATATTATTCCCGTGCCTTTTCGTGCTCACTCCCTTTATGTGCCTCTTTGCTTAATAATCCCCGATTTCAAATGCGCGCGAGCGTGCCGTATTCCCAAAGTAACCTCTATATCCGTCGTCTGAGAGTATGCTTATATGACGTTACTCTCTCAAAAATCCTCAATTTTCTACTTAAGTTTAAACAGCATATAAGCCAACTATTTTTTCTTTTTAAGACTATATTATAATGGCAGAAACTTCTAGTAGCTATATTCCCTTTGTCGTACGAACATTTCAAAGTTATAAACATTTATGAGTTTACATATAATATATATATATATATATAATATATATATATATCATCAATTCGAATTCAAAAATTTTATCGAAAAAGAGCGTTTCATCACGGAGAAAAATAATGTAGTAAATTCAGCAATGTTGATTTGCTACTTAGTCGTAACAATTATTTTGATATTCTTAGCGAAAAATTTGATTCCGTTTATTACACGGTGAACTGCAGCACAATTTTATAATTGTATTAGCAGTAAACGTATCGCTAAAAGAAAAATATTTTTTCATACAATTTTTTTGTTCGTGTAACATAATTAATTTTATTATTACAACAACTTACTGCTGAAAACGTCAATAACATGTATCGATGATTTGTTGTAAGTTTAACAGTTTCATTTCCCTAAAGCTGTGACATGAATTGCTGTTTCTTGCAAAAATGTGGTAATTTTAATTAAAACAAAAGGTTGCGAAATCGCAGACAACACGGAGAACGAACATCAATCTTAACCTAACATTAGTTTGAATCTCGGTTTGAACTATATTAGTATTTATTGTACTTTATAATATGAGTATTGAGAACGTATATAACAAATAAAATAAAACTATATTTTAAAAAAAGCTAAAAAAAAACCCGTACTTATGCACGAGTAATCATATATGTAAGTACGTATGTATTGCAAGTGTGACTATGCATCTGACTATGAGTTTTGACTAATCAATAAACAAAAAGATGCAACGATTACCAACAAACAGTCAGATCCTAACAACCTAAGTTTATTTTTATATTTGTATACATACATATTTGGCTATATCGCGCGTAAGTGCAATTCCCGGTAAACATAATAACCTAGCTAACCCGCGATTCACGTTGCATTTAAACCACCAATATTTTTAACCATCATTGCACGTAATCGTTAAATAGACTTTTTAAGCACAAAGAGAAATCAGATCATGATTTATAATACTTTATATTCAGTACTATATATTTATTCATATTTAAGTTCAGCACGTAAAAAAGCTGTTTACTGAGTATAAGTATGCTTCTTAATTATTAATAAACTTTTCCCGTCATCTTGAATTTAATAAAATGTTTAGTATTGAGTCGCAGAAAATCTACACTGAGAGAAAAAAAAGGTTAATTTTACTATAAAATTACCAGAAAATATAGTGCAATAACTATACTGCAATATTTTATGGTAAAACTATTTCTGAAAATTGTAAGTACCATTTACAAAAAAGAAATTGTAATTTAACTATATATTTAAACATATTTATTTATTAAAAATGACTATATTATATTTTTATTAAACACTACTATAAATTATAATAGAAATTAATAGAAAAATAATATTACAAATGCATCATAATTTTTAGTTTTACTATAATTTATAATAAGTTAGACTTTAAGATACGGTTGTGCGAAATGAAAAGATAGTTAAAATTTTGTTTTTAAAAATTTATTTTTTTTATAAAACGAGTTATACATATTATATATATATATATATCAACAATTCGAATTCAAAAATTTTATCGAAAAAGAGCGTTTCATCCATTTATAATACATTGCA
The DNA here is from genome assembly GCA_026168455.1 of Theocolax elegans. NCBI lineage: Eukaryota > Metazoa > Arthropoda > Insecta > Hymenoptera > Cerocephalidae > Theocolax > Theocolax elegans. The sequence goes on from CM047428.1 coordinate 25,272,229, forward strand.
AAAATGCCTTTTTTCGATAGAACTATTCAAGTACTAATATGCAGAAAGAACAAATAAAACGTAGAATCATATTTTTATTAAAATGCTTTATTTTTACATATTTTGAATTCATAATATAAATTTGAAAATTATATTACTTTATTAAATTTTTTAATCGTATAAAAGCGTGTAAAGATTTGTTAATTGGAAAGGCAGTACTTTATTACTTAAATGTTGCTGTAAATCAACAAGATACTATAAAATGTTAGTTCTTCGAATAAAGAAATATAATAATTGGTATATTTGTATATGTATATATATAAAATATATAAATCTGTCTTGCTTATACTTTTACGAAAAATACATTTATGCATGGGTGAATTTATATACAAGGTTTGAGTGCACTTTAATTTCCGAAGCAGTTTTGAAAAGATACATCAATGTGGAACGTGGTACAATATATTCATAAGAAACATGAATTGAAAATAAATTGACCAACTTATTTATCAGAAAAGTTATGGAAAATGTAATCAAAGTTGATTGAATAGCATTCAAAGTGTGCATGTACTCAACGTGTATATGTCTTACTATACTAGACTTACGCTACTTGCACCGTCTATTATATATATATATATAGGTATATATAAAATTATTCCACAAACGTATCAACTAGAAATTTCACTAAAATCGCATTATGGACTTTACACTACGTAATAATAATAAAATATTAATTATTCAAATATTTTGCACATTTCAAAATGATTATATTTTTGCGTAAAAAATAAATGTAAACAGTTTTATACGTATATATCATTATTACTTAGCCGGTATTATTTCGTTCTGGCTAAAACCTTTTGAAAGTTTAAATTTAATTTTCGTATATATTTAACATACCCTACTACCCTTTTGCATAAATGAATTTAAAGTCAGGTTAATATCATTTAAAAGAAAATAAAAAGTTTATTTGATCTATCCTGGTGTGCTACCTCGTGCCCTCAAGTTTATATATGTATAGTATAAATATATTCCTTTATACATGCTTTACGATGCATTCGTCAGTTTTGGCTCTCGAGTTATGCACAGCTTCGAGTTTTTAGCGTGATGGTCTTACAAGGGCTTTGGCTTTTCCGGAAAGTTAGACCTCGTGAAAGTAATGCGTCCTGCATTTAATACGCAAACGACGTTTTCTCGTTTGCGCCGTTAGCGAAATTAACATCTTCACCTTCTTTTTAAAAGCAGTTTATCAAAGTACTCTCTCTGATTTACAAAGTCCATTCTTAAGTTAAATTAAGTGCCATTGAGTGCATGCTATATTACCAGACCTCAAGGTGCTCGTATATTTTCATTTATTATTTCCTCTTTCTCCATTATTTTTCGGTACTCTTACACGAGAGTAAATAAACGATCTCGAAAAAATGTGTATTTAATAATAAATAATACATATTTTCATTGCGCGTCCTTAAACAATAGTTAATTTCTTTTTTTTCATTTCAGAGGAACAAATGCGGATTTGACGAACTATGGAATTTCCAAGCTGCGCCAATTTTACGCGATAGAGGTGAGTAAATGTAGTATGCACTTGGCGCACTGTCGGAAAAATAATATTGCTTTCAGTTTCATATAAACTTTTTATGTCACATTTAAGTCCATTTTTTTATATTACTTTTCAAGTACTATAAAAAAACAGCAATGAAACTATTAATACTTTTATAGTTTGTTTGATAATAGCTGGACAAAAATTACCTTCGGAATACCCATTGTATGATATTGCTCATTAAGTTAAAGATACAAACTTGCAAACTTATTTGTTGGTGAAAAATAAAAATAAAAAAGGTTACAATTTAAACATATAAAAAGAGAAGAGAGTAATTTTTGAGATAAGTAGAAAAACTATTCTCCTTCGGGTACTAAATTTTTTCATTCACCAAGCTTCGACCTAGCCAACTTCCTAATTGAAACTAATTCGAAAGATTGGCATAAAGAAGTGGTAGTCGAAAAATCGTTTAAAATTCATAAAAAGCCACGATTCTACAATCTCCGGGTGCAAACTTCTAGCATCAAGTTCACTGAACGATGAGACCAAAAAGGAAAGTAAAAATCTCCGAAAAGTTCCTATAGGGTGTTCCTGCGGGATTTTTCGGGAGCGTCCAACGGACCGCGAAGGTACAGCATTTCCCTGATGAGCTTTCTTGTCGACCGCGCGAACTTTTCCTCGACGACATTAAAATTCGCTGCGTCGCGTCGCGTAACTACCTCCTGCGTTGAATATATTTACAGCTCGAGGAAAGAAACGGGGTAAGGAACTCGAGTTGCTATATAGCAATATCGGCGAGCCCTTTTTCCATCAGCGGAACCGCTCGATGTTGTATAATGAATAGACCGCTGCTTCGCGAGAGGTCCTGAACGTGGAAGTGAAGATTTTATTAAAAATTGATGCGATAACTTCGTGTGGAAGGGCTCTCTCTATATACCAAGCTTGCATACGATTTTGCAGTGCAAGTTTCATCCTTGATGCGGGCGTCAATTACGCAGTTACTCTTGGTTCAATAACGTCGATAATGATGTTAACTAAATAACAATAATAACAACAGTTTTTATCATACGCAGAGATGTGATCGTAATGATAACATTTTTTTTTATTATGACAACGCTTTGTTAAATATTTACTTACGTAGAATTATTTTATGTAGCCTCTTTGATTGAAATAGGATAAATTGTGCACGGTTAATTACAATATCTTGGATTCCTGTACACTGACTTACACTACTCACAACTATGAAACACTTTGAAGAAGTAATTCTTTAATATTAAAAGTGAGTTATAGTAATATGTTATTAAAATTTAAACGGTATTATAATTATTATTTTGTAATAATTATATACAACAGATTTTAACATTAGTAATAATATTATCGATGTCGAAATTGAAAAATATTAAATATCATTATATTCTAACTAGAAATAACTATACATAAAATGTGATTGTAATTTAGTGTTATTATTAAGAACAAATGAGTTTATTAATTTTCTATTTAATATAATTATGAATTGAATGCATATTCGAATACATGTTATCTATAGAAGTAACAAAAAATAAATGATTGCGTAACTGAATGTTGATAAATAATACATAACGTGTATATGACGATAATATAGTTAAAATTTGTGTATCTCGTTGTCAGAATAGTATTTTTTGAATGAAATTCACATTTTTAGCGGATACTTTTAACAGTCGGATAGGTGCGAACGCACAATGGACCAGTTGCCAATGTTTTATAAATTATTAATGCTTTTTCGACTCCAACGGCATTTTGTACTTGGCTGATTTATGACTCCGAAACTTTTTGCATCGTTTTATTTTCCAATAATATATAATGTAAAGTAGCCGTCCTTTTTAATTGAAATTATATTCTTAAACTCGAGGAAATATGGACAAAAATATTTCACGTGAAATCTATGCAATACTTAACAATGTTGTTAAGATTAATAAGATTTGAATAAAAAGATTAATGGCACGCTCGAAGCATTAAATAGCTTAATGTGCTTTTCGAAGTTTAATATAATTACAATAATTGAATTTTAAACGAAAGGCGTAATTTAATAACCATTGTTTGATATTATTGACAAATCGATTACTCATCTAAATTAACATACACATATTTACTGTATTATATATATGGGAGATTCCATGTGAAGTGATCCAGTTAAAAAATAGAATTTTGTTTTAATGTATGGAATCAGTAAAAAAACTATTTGAATAGAGTGTAGCTAAATTTTTAGACCTGAATTTCAATTAGTACCAGAGCTGTAGCCAATCAAAAAATCACATTTTTTGAAAAAAATGACCTTTTTGCCATTTTTATCACTTAATAACTCAAAATCTAACAACTTTTTCTAAAAGTTTATTAATTTCCAGAAGAATCAGTTCAAATATTTCATTTATTTTATTTTAAAACTTTGAATATAGTTTTAATCAATAAAAACCTTTATAGTAAAAAAAAGGGTTGTACGATCAAAATATTTTATCTATCCAAAAATCTAATTCATCGATGATTAATTACCTTCAAAATGATGCAAAGTTGAGTGCGGCAGAGCATTTCAGACAAAGTTATGGTGTTTTTAGGTAAATTTCTTTAAAAAAGAGCGAATGGCAATAGCTGTATTAGAACATACGAAAATTTGAATAAATTAGAAGACATAATGTTTTGATAAACAAAAGAAGTTACACTTTAATTAAATCTTTGGAGAATGCACTCGAATCACATACATTTTTTTAATTTTCATTAACTGGGACATAATAATATATGAAGAGTTCTCATTATTATTTTACTGTAATTTTGAAAAATTGCTGACCTATCAAGTGAGTAGGTTAACAAAGTAAAAATCTAAATTCATTCAATTGTATTATTCCGATATTAAATTGCATATCAGCAATTTCACTTCAATTAGTGCGATAAAATAAAGTGAACTCTGCTTCATTTTAATATCGATCAATAATAATTAATATTTATATAGAAAAGTTAAAGCTAAAATTTAATAATAATAATGGAAAAAGAGGAATGTAATAAATAGACTTTTTATGTTAATATTTTTAATTTTAATTGTATAGCTTATTATTCAATTTAATATACTAATCTTTTATAAAGTTACTTTTTTATTAATTTTATTTTAAAAAGTATTATGTGCATACATAAATATGTATACCTATCACAAATATGAGAGAAAGAAAGACGAGTAAAAATATAATATATTTTATAATAAAAATATATTTGGTTAACATCTATTTAAATTAAAATATGTAGCTTAAATAATTATCGAGCAATTCTCTATAAAATATCGTCATCACATTTATTTTTCAAATATAAGACAATAATTTTTTTCATTTATTTAATGATTTTCCTGACACCTAAAATGGTCAATATTGTATATTTCACATTATTTAACACTTTACATTGGTGTAGACTTATAAGCTAAATTTACATATACTGGAGGAAGGACTCATTCAATCTTATAAATTAATATAAAAAAATTGCATAATTGTCCATGTATTTACAGAAATTTTAATACGGAACAAACAAACTTCCTTAGCGAATTCGCGATAAAAAAATGCAAATTCTACTGGGTTATAAAGTTACATAAGTTGCGAGAAAATACCGCAGTCATTATGTAAAGGTAAAGCGTCAAAGAAAGACCATGTTACAACATTCTAAGGGTGTTGGAAAACTCGAGGACACTGACAGTAGCACGAAAACGATGATTATTAACGTTAAGACCACCTTACGTGTATATGCTTTTATAAACTGGGTGTGCGTTTTTACGGGAATTAGCGTTGAGGAAATTCCCCTCGAGTAAAAAAAATGTGCCTTTGAGGGCAAAGTACCAGGCCGCAGTGAAAAAAAAATGAAAAAAAGAAAAAAGAATGCGGGGACTGGTAAAGGGGTATGTAGAGAATACCGCGCTTACGAGTTACAGTCTAGTGGGAGACTTTCGCGTACTTTTGCTTCAAGTACCGAGAGAAAGAGAGAGTTAACTCTCCCATCTCTCTATACATTCGGTTGTCACGGCCAAGTTTTATTCGCGGACGTTAAAAGAGACAGAGGGCGAAAACTTGGCGTTTTTGTAACTGGTGGAAAGAGGGTCAGAAGGGATGAGCAAAAGGGACATCAAAGTCTCGTATCCGCTCTCGAACATGCAACTGTGCCAGTTCTCTGGCACCAAGTTTTCCTCGCTCGTGCGTTGCTTTCTGAACTCGATGCCAGTCTAGTATATGTATTTCTCCTTGCGGAGATATTCGTGTAATCAGGATTCACGAATATGTTTTGCATTTCGAATGATTTTGTCCCTTAACTAATCGAAAATTATTTTATGTCGTTTCGAAAGTAGTAACGTTTAATTTTTATCAACATTTGTTCTCCTTAGAAATTTACGCAATTATATTTGTTAAAGTTTTAACCCTAGTAGAAATGAGAAAATGAAAAATGCTTGGTCTTGTAGTAACTGGGTATTAACAATTCATAAAATAAAAACTTCCATAACTTTGGCATTAAAGATTATTTAAATGTGTTTTTGTTCGTGAAGGTTAGTTATGCTTTTCGGATCGATTAATACAAATTCATATAAATTGATAAAAATTTATGAGTAAATATATTTATAAACAAAAGAAAGCCGCTTCAAATAAATATATAAAATAATATGTACAATTCGTACGATACGGCGAGAAGCCATGTTATAATATTTAATGCGGTTTACAGAATTCCTAGAATGTCATCGCTTCTTAAGCGTTTTTTCAGCGTTAAATATTTCATTTTAAAAAGTGCCTAGAAATGCTAGAAAACCCGTTTTATCACTTAGTAAGAGTTTGGTAGGTTTACTAGCTTTATACTTCTAAGCAATTTATTATACCTAGAAAGTGACTGTTAAATATTTTTGATTTCTGTTAGGGAAAATGTCATGAACATTTACGATTTATGTAGAATTTTTATTAATAATTAATATTAAAGAGGCCTCTGACATATAAAAATCGACATTAAACAATAAACGTATAAAAAAATATAATTTAAAATAAATTGGGTTACCATAATAGCTTAAAATAACGTTACGTGAAGTATTGTATAATGAAATTAAAAATTAAAAATTTTGAATTAATTACAGAATAAACATTAAAATATATTAAGTCACGAGCTTGCCACAATAAAATCTTTGTTCCTCTGTACAAAAATGTCAGTCACAGTACATGATCTATAGTTAACGGGGTGCCATAGTCAATATTTATCCTCCCTACCTTATCGGCAATCGTGATTATTAGTAATAAATGTGTAAATAAAACAGTATGTGAAAAAATAAGAGAAGAGGCGCCTTCGTTTATTAATAATCAAACTGTGTGCTGAAATACAGATTTACATGATTTATAGTTAATTCTCATTGTTAATTAAAATTTTAAAAACACAGTGAATTCAGATGTTGATGACTTTAATGTCGGTGAAAATATTGTTTATAGCATACACTATTCGCCTAAAATAAAGTATGGAGCTGACACATTATTAATAAAATTGTTTTCAAAATATTTTATAAAATTATTTTAAATTAAATAATCTACTTGATGACACAATTTATTTGATGGCCAAATATTGGTAAATTTACCTTCATTTATTTTTACATTTTAATATCATAATTCCAAAGTTATTCTTGAAATCCAGAAGTAATAGATCATTCTAAACATCCACAAGTTGTCACTGCAGGAAATCGAAGTCGATTTAGTACGAGTTATACCTAACTATTCTCTACAGACATATAATTGTAATGTAATAGAAAATTGTTCTATGATTATATAATAATTTATTTCCTATACCAAATATATTTATTTATAAACATTTTATTACACATTTTAAAATATTGTTTTTGACTAAAAATTTACACATTTCGATAAAACGAGTTGTAATAAAAGTTAGGTCATGTTTACACGACAAACTCTTCAAACATTTATAATAATTTTTTGAAAAATGTATTCAAATTTACTTTGCAAAGCATTTTCAAAATGGCAATAAACTCTATACTCTGCGTTAAGTTTTTCATGGTACCTTTCGTTAGAGTAACATTTTTACGCATGAAATATTTGTTGTCAAACGAAACTGTTATACGATAAAATGAGTCAGCGTAAAACAAAATTTTAATATTTAACCATTTCTCAATAAAATATTGCGATATATGAAAAAATATTTGGAAACTAGAGTACATGACTTTTTTATTATATGTATTATTTGTATTAGACAATTATTTAGATTGTTTATTTATAATAGATTCAATGACGAGCAGTTCAAATAATTAATAGTCGTTAACTTAGACAAGTAAACATATATGTATATAGAAATTGGTAGGAATGCGTTAAATTTTAAGAGTTTACGTGATTTTGTATTGTCTTGTGTAAAATCGTATGTGAGTTTTTAAAGTAAAATATAATACAACCTGTTGATTAATCTTTATAATCGAACAACTAGATTCCTAAGAGGTATCTTTTGGTAGCGATTATAAATGTAAAATAACTTTAGGTATCTCCGAGTATTTATAGCACCGTTTAAAAGTAGCAAGGATATGAAGATCGCAGGATGATCGAGGTGAAAAGGTGAAAATAAAATATGGAAGGTCTTTACAGTACCTTCAACAGGATTCGCTTGACATTCCCATTAGTTTGCGCGACTGTCGTCTGAAATTCGTCGAGGGCGACAAAACGTTATGGATCCCTCGCAGTTTGGCCGATCGTTCTCGAGGTCTTAAGGGAGCTTATCCCTGCTTCGCTTGGGAGCATAGGATATTCCATGGTGTATATGCATTCTCGTGTCAGTTTTATTTCTTTACGTAAAGGTGAAACATTTTAAGGTTGCCGCTACCCTGTGGAATGTAGGATTTCCTTGCTCCAACTGAGGAAACATGAAATGCACCTGAAACGTATAGATAAAAATGTTTCTCACACACATAGTGATATATTCCTTTCGAAATGCTATTCAATCAAGGTATCTTATGCGTTTAACGATGATTTAATAAATTTTCCAATATGTTGTTGCATTAGGTTAAAAATTAAGTATCTCTTAGTGATACGCAGTGAGCAAGTGTTTTTGTAATTGTGACGAGACTTTTGTTGTTTGAAGAAAATATTTGCTCTTTTTTAATAATATTTTAAAATAATGCAACAATAATACTATCTGTAATTTTTGAATAAGGAAATAAAAATTATATTTATTTTTTCCATAATTATATTGCACTTTTTATTTTTCGTGAATTGCGATAAAACATAACACGTTAAAATCTAATAAAGGACATACTATATATTTATTATGTAGATGTAGATATTTTTTAATAAATAATTATCCAATTACCTATAAAATATTGTTGTAATTATTTTGTAGATAACTGTTTATTGTTTCTAATGAAATAGCAATACTTAACGCATTTATCTATAGTTAATTATTTTATTATTTTTTAAATAATAATAAATAGGTAAACTTATGTTGTATCTCTCTGACTTCTTCTTTTTTGTCGTTTAAAGCATATAAAGTTATCGAATGCGTAAAATAAAAATTGGCTATTGAAAGAATTCGCATTTCAAAATAAAAAATTAACATTACAATTGCAGATATACATTTCTTTCGCTTCTACGTAACTACGCATAAGAATATTTTAACTTTACACGTATGTATGACCAAAATTTCAATAAAATTAGAATGTTGTTAAATTATTTATCTGCATGTAAAGAAAAAATGTTATTCAATGTTTTAAATTTATCCTTGCGTGGAGAGCCATAGAGAGAAAGTAAAAGGAATGAAACCAAAATCTTTTTCGAAAAATGGTTTTATGAAAGTGGAATTTTTATTCTTACTTTATATTCTAAAGACATCTATCAGATTTATACTGTTACATCAAAAGAAAAATTCTAATATAAGGAAGGGAATTTATTCGTCATTGATGAACAAACCCAGTAGTTTTATTTGAACTTATATCCTTATCAAGCTAGATTTTTTAAATAAATAAATATGGAATAAATTCCCTTTTTTCTAAATCAATTGCACGGATAATAAGTATTTCATCTCTAAGAAAAATTCATAATTATTAAGAATGATTTTTCTATAAATGATTATAAGATATATATATAGTTTTAATTTGCACAACTATTGCTATTCCTTACTAAATTAAAAAAAATCTGCGTTCTTAAATTAGTTGGGTAGATTTAAATTTAAATATTTTAATCAGTACGTTGTAAATAAAGTTTAAAGCTAAAAAATTCTCTTTATACGCAAAAACGAGTGATATATTTTTCTTGCGCATAAGTAACTTTAGGTAATGCGATAAGATTTTTCTTGTAGAAATTAACACTTTATGATAATTAGGTTAACGAGTTTTGAATAAACTCTGCTGTATTCTAACCGTTTTAATTAAATAAATTATTTACCATTAATAATTTTAAATAAATTAGCATATTCTAGTTCTTTCTATGAATAATAAGAAAACGCTGCTAATTAAAAATATGAAAAATATATAAAGAAAGAAATTTTTTTTAACTTTACGTATTAAATAAATGAAAGTTGAACGATAATATTTCCACAAGTTGGTCGATATTTCGTAAGCACAAATGTGAGAAAGCGCAGTACTGAGTATCCAGGTATAATAATAATTAAAGGAGAAGGTGTTGAAAAAAGTAGTTTTGAGATAACGTAAATCCGATCTTACAAGGGAGTATACTCAATTACGTAGAAAGCAGTCTATCGACATCTGCAGAGAGATCTGTCTTTCTCTCCGAGAGAAGCGAAAAAGACTGGAGCCAAGTACATATTCCATTCCATTTTTACTGGCGACACCGGGGTAGGAAATAAAGCGAGAGAAAAAGGAAGCGTAGGAAACAAAGAGAGATCGAGCGAGAGTATAGTAGAACCGAGTTCCCTCACGCACGCAATCCGAGGAGCTCAATCGTGCGATATTTCCCTCGTAATCCCGTAATACGGTAGAAGAAACCGCTAGACTATGCCTCGGTGCATCCTCCCTCTTTCCCCCCCCCCCCCCACCATTTTTACAACCTCTCTCTTCTTCGTTCGCCGCTCGTATGATTGAATGCGCTAGGCATAAAAATTGCTGTGCACCAGAAACAGAGAGAGTAAGAGAGAGGGAGCGAGAGGGGGGGAGAGGAGAGGTAGGAGGGCTCACGCAGGAGATTCTCGTGAATTATATTATGAAAAAGAAGAAAAGACGAGGGCTGATGCTGCCGTGGCGCCTTCGGCATGAATAATTCAATGAGGCGCCAGGGCGCACGCGCGAACTCCTTTCCCTCGGCCGTTGCCGGGAAACAAATGAAAAATAATGGAACCCAAGCGGAAGCTCACCGATACATTTGCCATTACTATCTTTGCGTTCTTCCTCTTATTCCCTCTCTCTCCCGATTTTTATTCATTTTTCTTTCCACATTACCCCTCCTCCCCCCCACCCCGTCCAGGGAGATCAGAACGAGAAACTTGTCTTTCCTTCCGTTGTATTTCTTCAATTGCTACTTCTGGCTGGTTCTTCTCTCTTCTCGGGTGTGAAAACTATGACTCGGTCTAGATTTTTCATTGGTAACAAAAGGGATTGTATCGGTATTTTCTTATAATACTCATCATTTACTTCTTTTTATCCAATTTCTTTTCCATTTCACAATTCCCCATATTTGCATTTTTTCTATCTCGGTCAGTGGTTTCTTTTTTTTATCCGCGATTATATTAACTTTCCAAAGGCAAATAAGCTATATATTACAATCGTAGTCGTAGTGTACGGTAAATAAGTATAGTATAACCTCGATCACGCACAAAAGTATTATTATTTTTTATTTTTCCTTTTCTTATTCAACTTATTTATTTCGGGGTTGCCAGCAAATCTTTTGTTTTACCTTTCTCGTTTCGTATTGTCGACCGAGTCGTGCAGTCAATCGAAGGTATAGAATCAATCTAACTACCAGAGTGTGAGCGCCAAAGAACGGAGCAAAGAAAGAGGGATATAGGTACGTAGGAAAGGGAAAAATGGGTTCTCGACGCCGAGACAGAACGAAAAATAATAAAGACGAGACGTGCGTCGAAACTCGCGAAATGAAAGAGTCGGCGGTTGGAGGATACATGTGTGCATTGTGGGTGAGTGTGTGTACGCGTATATACACGTACACGTGATGTTTTTCCTTAGACCACACGACGGAGAGAAATCTTCTCTGTAGGGTGCGCCGAAGTATCGCGAATTAGCGAGAGCGTGGAAAATTTTTATAAAGATGTGCGGATCGGCAACGCTCATTTTATTAGGTGGCAATGATTTACGATCCAGACGTGCATATTTTGTACTATTTGGCGTTTGATAAAAAAAATAAATATACGTTGTTTACGTCTGTCGGTCGCGTGCGCGTCGATAGTTTTCCAAATAGTTTACGAGGAGTCCAAACGTCCTCCTCTCTAGCCAAAAACTGTTTTTTTTTCCTTTGACAACGCCTTTTGTCTTCGTTTTGGAGGGTTATAGGTGAATAATGATTTTGAGAAGAACATGGTTTTACCCTCGTGTCGTATTGATTTAAGTGAGTATCGGCATACGCATTGACAGTCACGTTATTTACTGGAGTCGATCAAGTAAATGGTTCGACGTCGGTGTTTGGGAAATGTTACGCAAACAAACACATTTATAAAATTTATGGTACACAATAATATGTGTATATACCTATACGTATACATATACATATATATATATATATATACCTATACTACGGTTAGACTGCTTCAATCCGTTTTAGGATGAGATTACTTTTTAGTTGGAATGGATATACATGACCACATTGATGCGTCATGTTTTGTGCATACATGTACGTCACTGCGCCGTGTTGAAATTGAATTTTTATTTTAAAATATAAGCGCATTTGCAAATTTTTATTTACTACCCTCGTAGAAATTCTCACGATGAATTAATGAGAAAATGTTAATCACTACTGTTTAAATGAATTCTTTTTCGCAATAAGCATTTTATATTTCTGTAAAATACAATGTTAATAAAGAATAATACTTGCATTCTCGAATATGTATTACAAAAATAGAATACAAATTTTATGTACAATAAAAGACAACGTTCTTTTTTAATTATATTTTCTATTGATTTACGTGTGTGCAGTATATACTAGTTGATAATAATACATAACTGCATCTACTATATAATAATAAAGATTTTATGTTATGTTTCGATTACCTCTAAAACGCGGTAAATAAAAAAGGGTTAATGTTTTTAGAGGAATTACAGCGTTATATGTATATATATATATGGTAGAAGGGTAGATTTAAGTAGTGCACGTACAAAAGAGGATAAGAAAGCTCATGGTACATGGTCAATTTTTGTTCTTGAAAAGTGTCGAGCACTTACGGTAAAAATAATGAAACACTTTTCGGTCCGTGAGTAAGAAAAAAGAGTGAGAGACCAGCTAAGTACCGGCGCGGTATTTCTTTCATCGTGCCAAGAGCATGATGTTGAAAGTGTTTCTTTGCTCCTTGCAGTTATTAGCCACCCGTCGAGCGAGGGTTGCGAAGATCAAAGCGAATCAGAAGGGGAACCGCGGGAGGTTGACGTTTTTATCTGCGACGAAAGGAACGCAATAAGCAGGGATTCTCTCTTAAGTGACAGAAAAGTGGCTCCTATCTTCTTCTATCTAACTTGGAAAGATAGACTCGCTACCCGAGTAATTGAATTGTATCATAAAATAAGACTCAACTGCTTTTTGTATCATCCGAAACAATTTAATTGTCTCCTTTAATATTATTCACCCTGCATTTTACGAATATTATTCACCTTATTAATTATACATTACTTTTACTTTTCATATTGTTAATATAATATTCATTTACACATTGAATTTACTTTTATTTTTGTTCCGTTTATATGTTACCATCAACTATAATATATTCGTTGTTAAAACATTTTATTTTTGAAAAATTGATAACAACTTCATCATTTGAAATGACCACGTTCTTCGTTCGATACACGCGTGTGTACGAATATAAATTGCATGAATTATATGCTTTTATCCGTCGACATGTTTTTCAGTAATTTTTCATTTGAAAGCTTATATACACCAATGTAGAATTTGATATATCTTTGTCAAAGATAATAAATTTGATACGTCTGCAAAAGTATAGATTATAAATTAAAAATTATTTATTAATAATAATATCAACGACGTGTTAAAATATTAATAAATCCTTGCAACATTTGTAACATTTAACGAATATGTAGGACCATCGTCAATAATGCAATCAACCTGTATATTCAAATGTATTCGTATTACTTATTTCGTAAAAAATAGCTGAAATAATAATTAATTTCTAACTAATTGTCTAAAAGTTACATTTGAAATAGATACTGTACTAGAGGCGAGGTTAAAAGAGTGAGCAACATAATTATGCAAAGTAAACTTGACGTTAGAAATTTGAAGAAACTAGAATATAATGTAAATAAAAAGAGTTGTGTGCGTGTTATTAAGCGATGTAACCCGGGGATTCCAAGCGAGTTACGAATACGTACATCACGTGCCAGAGAACACGCGCTATTTATTCCTCATTTGCATGACGGAACGAGGAAAAAAGGGTCGAAAAGAGGAAGGGAAATCGAGGTGGACAGTGACCCGAATTGTCGGCTCGCCAGGAGCGTCGTTTATCTATATACACACACGCGCACACACGCGCACACTCACACATATACCTAGGTAAGCTCGTGAGCGAGTAATGTCACCAAAGCTGTCGTGGTCCTTGCGACGTCAGGTCCTCTGGAATCCTTTGTTGTGGGGCGCGGACAACAGGCTTCTGAGTTATTAACTTTGTGCGGCGAGCGAACATGAAACATGACTCTTCTCGCTCTGAGAGAAAAGAGGCGCGGCCCCCACACGCATATACTCAGACGTGACTCGAGCGAAGCTCCCTTATTTCTATGTAAGACCGACCGACCGACCGAAGAGGAAGGAGGGTGTTGGGATTAACTCGCGAGGCTAACGCGGAGAGCCAATTTTAACAAATTCACTGATGCGTCATGCGTTATCATTTATAAACTGAACCTGTACAACTTTTTTATTGATTTGCATTTGCATTTATTGTATATTTTCAGGCACGATCGTTATAAAAGAGTGCCTTACATTTTCACCATTGCAAAATGTGTGATATAACTTAAAATTCGATATACAACAACACACAAACAGAAATTAATCGGTATGTGTGTAATAGTGTTATTGCAAAAACACGTGTATTCATGTATGGACAAGTTTTTTATTGATTTTGCTTAAATTTATAGGACATTTTTCTCATAATATGGCCATTCTATTATGGTCCTATTTTAAGCTATGGCGTTAAAAAACTGTTAAAATTTTATTTGTCTCAAAATTCTAAATTTTTTACCTTTTGAGTCTTTCTTGATCAGAACAATATTTTGAGAGATACATAAAAACAGTAAAAACGCAATGAGCTGAAATGTATCGCTTCACATAAAAATTTAAATTTATAATATGTTCATTATATAATTACAGAACATTTTTCTATTGTATTATTTGTGATCAGAATAGTTCTTTTAAAAATGAACAGCTAACAACAAGTGTCAAACTTATGATTCTCAATAATCCATTGAAAACAATAAAGATACATTTAATTTAAAAAAATGTAAATGAATTAAAAGAAAATATTTTAATACACAAGTAATCACAGCTATTTAGTACAACTTTAACATGTTTTAGTTTTACTATCGTGTCTAAAATGTACAACATATAAATAAGTGATTGTATCCAAAAGAATGTACCCAAAGAGAAAAGTTAAATAAAAATTACGCAAATGTTTTTATCCACAATTTTATAGAAAAATTGAGAATCAAATTAAAATTTTTACCACACTAAATAGAAATTTTTCCGAAATGAGAACTCTTCGTGATTACATTGTTCTTTTAGGATTTTTACCAAACTATCAATCCAAAAAGATTTTAAATATTTTTCAGACGAATGTTTGCTTCGTGTAGTTAAAATATGCGGTTTTGCAAAATTAAACAAATTGTATTTTAATCCGGTAGAGAACATCAAAGGAAAACGTATTAGGTATAGTAACATATATTAGCTATTCTCATACTTTATATAAAATTTATAGAGCGTGTACTAGCTTATAACATGTAGAAACTTGGCTAGAAATCTGCACAGTTACAGTTACGAAGCATTATATTAATAGTAATAAGGAAATGTGTAAATTCGATTATTCAAAAGCATAAAATTTAATTAATCTTTTGGTACTATGCGGTTTGTATATAATGCTTATTATCACATCGAATTCATGGTAGACCACAAAGCTTATTTTAGTTGGTATATATACGTTCGCAGGTTCTGTTTCTATAGAACGTTCTAACTTTACTCTCTTATAACTTTTGTCTGGCTATACTTATTTAATATAAGAATAAAAACATTTAAAGAGGTCTAAAATTATTTGCTAAGTAGAATATCAAACTTAATCTACTAATAAAAAAGTATAATTTAAAAGTTTGATAGCAACGGATAGTATAAAACTAAATGTATCTAATTATTGAAATATTCACTGAGAGAATTTTCCTATAAAATTATCTGCGAGAACACAGTAACCTTGAGAAACTTGACAGCAGGTAAAAATTGTAATAATGTATTTTAGATTAACTTTTCCCGAAAAGATGATACATTTAAGTTTTACCGTGCTATAAGGGTAATCGATGATTTATGATAGTTAATATCAGAATTGAATTCTCTTCGTGTTGAAACAGAATGATAAATAAAACAAAACTAAGCTTTCACATTTGAGGCACGATTAGTCAGATATTGAAGTATTTACTTTTTCCCTGCTAGCAATGTTCTCGGATTATTAATTATTATTATTAATCAGCTGATTTTGATACTTGAGATGTTACTTAATTATTATTTCGTTATAAAAGATAAAAGTTAAATATTTTGTCACATAAAATATGGTAATGTTAGTAATTGAATAAATGATCATATGATGATATTATTAATAAGTTTTTAATATTAATTATATTAACCAAAAACGCCTTCTATTTGATTAGCACGTTAACCGTAAACAGTAGTTTTTCTAACCGGGTTAATGTAAATTAATATTTAATGAATCATTGAGAATCATAACTTGGACGTTGTTTATTGCCAGTTCATCTTTAACCAAATTATATTTATAATAAATTATACAATAGAAAAAGTTCTGTAATGTTGAGTCGAACATTTTGTATATATAAAATTTTAACATTCGAACAATGCATTTTGACACAATAAAATTAAAAGAAATTTTAAAAAGTCAAATAGTGTGAATAGTTTATTAGCGATATAGCTGAACATTGGAGCATATACTTGTCATATTATAAGAAGAATACTATATAATTATTATCTAAATCAATCAAAAATTGACCAAGTTTTCGCACTACTACTATGACTGCGGGATTCGACCCCGGGACTTCAGGGTGCGAATCGCGCGCTCTGACCATCGAGCTACCGTCCACCCGACGGATTATCGACGATACGACCTACACTTCTTATCTGTCACTCGACTCCTTCTCATATGTTTAAGTCGCGTGGCGATGTCCGTGACAATACATACGTACAGCAGATTCATGCACATAAATTTTAGGTATAGTCCCTTTAACCACTTTTGGGACACATAATTATTATTTGTACCTTAATATACGTATATCGAATTTTAAGGTATCACACATTTTGCAATGGTGAAAATATAAGGCACTTCTGTGTAACGATCGTGTCTAAAAATGTGCGGTTTATTCGGAAGATTTCCATTTACGCAACAATAGTATACACATAATGTACAATGAATAGGCACGATAACAATCACCTTGTAAGAATAATACAGATTTTATTAGTTGTTTATTAAACTTCATAGATCTTGGCACGAAATTCTTGTAAATTTGATTATTGGTATGCTTTAATGATATGCTTCACGCATTTGAGCAACTTCTATCTAGGGTATCTCGATAACTCAAGTTATGATAGAAGCTAACTTGTACGGCTTATTCGATTAGCTTCTACACACGCATGTGTATGTGTATCGTACGCGTGTATATATGTATACGTATGCATGAGTAATTATATACTTAATATAATAAGTGTAATAATACTATGTTTACATATAAATAAACTCTTTATCTTATTTTTAATATATCGACATTGTTTATCAAATAGTATATGTTGATTGTATTTTTAACTGATTGAATAAACCACAAGTGTAAATAAAATTAAAATTTGGTGATTATAGATTTAGTCTATTTTTATTAGCGGTTCAGCATCAATATTTACTTAGTCCGAAACATGTCTGCCCGAACACGCTTAATTCTACTTAATTCAATTACAAATTCAAATTATACGTTCCCACGAATAAATTAATCACGCAATATCATGAAATTCACATGCAACTACGATCTATATATACATCTCCCTCGTACTCGTAAAATTGAATCGTACCAGTAGGGAAATTGGTCGCGCGGATGTAAAACCGCTGAGCTGAGCTGAAAACCGGGAAGAAACGGTAGAACCCAAAATTGAGAAATGACCGTTATATGAAAGTCAAAAATAGAAATGGAATTTGAGTTGTGGGGATTCGGGAATCTCTGAGAGCGGTCGACGACCGTTGGGCAAAACCCGAAAGGATGACATTCCGCAACGAGCTTGCCTCGCGGTCGGACCTCGTGAAATTTCTCTCGGCGTGTGCCTTGGTCTAGCGACCTCGTGTTAGCGAATTAATGTCATTAACCGAGTTTAATCTGCAGCTGAGTTGCTCAAAGTTTTACCCCTTCTATGTACGAATCCTCCTATCTTTATACCTCGGCGAATATCTACGTGTGCTTTCGTTGCAGATGACCTCTACTTACTTTTTTTCTACTCTCCTATATGTAAATACATTTTATTTAGATTTCTAATTTTCGAATCTATATTACATTTTCAATCATTGATTATATTGTTTCGTAATTTTACAATTTTTTTAATGGTAAATATACGCAGTTTTCAGATTTATAATTAATACATGGAATCTTAATAAACTATAAGTATTTTTAAATTTTTCAATTGAACGAATAAATGATGAACTTATTTTACAAGTAAATAGTTATAAATAAATTTAATAGAAAATATATTTTTAGGCACTTTTTGTGAAATTTCAGGTCAGATAATGAAGTTGAAAGAAAATTTAGAGCTTAATTGAAATCCTTTTTCTCCGGAATGCGTAATTTTACTTTATCATTTTCGCTTCAAGTTTCTCATATTCCTATTGTTTCATCTCTTTTCATATTCACGCATTCAATGCATGATCGCGATTTTTATTCTGCATTTGAAAATCGTCAGGAAAACAGTTACACGAAAATAAAAAAAAATGTAAAGTAAAAGCATCACCAATACGCTTAAATAACAATAGAACATTTCACTCTCCATCTCTTTTTTTCCTCTCTTCCATTAATTCCCCTCTTTTCACTCCAGGTTTTTCGCCTCTCCCATTTTCTCTCGTTCCCATTGTCTCTTCTTCTCTCTCTCTCACCCTCTCACCCTCTCTTTCTCACTCGTTCTCATGGCCTGAAACTTGAGACCTTTCATTTCGGTATTTTCCCCTAGAGAATTTCCACGAGGTCGAACTTAACGCACGCGCCGGGTAAGCTGGAGCGCGCTCGTTAATCGTTTTGTTCGGATTTCGAAAACCACTCGGAAAGTTTTCACTCGCGGTCTACACACCCAGTTTCTCGTAGCCCACGAGCAGTTTTACCTTATTCCAGTGTGGACGACGGATTCATCTCGTCAGCGAGTTGCTTGTTTCGCATCGCGCGATCCATTCTCTCGTTAGTCGCTCGTTCTTTCGCGTTGTTGCTTCCTCTTCCTTTCTTTCTATAGTTCCAAGTCTATTTCTTTGTAATTTGTTTTAAAACGAAGGAAATGGAAATTCATCAGTATTGGGGACAATTAGATTTTACGGTTTGCTATTTTCAATCAATCCGTTCAATGTACATTTTATTGTCGACACTGCGCTTTATCTTTCTTAAAAATCGAACATTCAATTCAAGACTTTCTAGTTTTGCATTGCTTTTTCTCTTATAGAAGAACAGAACAATTGATATTCTATAATTTTTTATTTTTATCAAATTAAATGAAAGTATGCTAAAGTTTGAAAATATCCAATTTATATTTAGTTTTATACATTTTAGACAATATAGTTATATTCTTTTATTATTGGTACTTTAAACACGTAATAGTGCCTGCATAATCAATCAAACTTTTTTAACCAAACCTAATTAGATGATTTCCGTGAAAATTTTATTTTCATTTATTATTTCCAATTACTATACTTATTTGCGAAGTACATATATATAGTACATCGATATACTTAAACATTTTATTTGTAATAGTATAGATTTTGTGCTTGAAATTTATCAATTCCAGGAACTTAATGACTTTTTCACATTAATTCTTCTTATTTAAAATATCTTTAAGGTTGATTTTTAGGTTTAAATTTTTGCGTTCTTTTTGTAATGTTAACATTTTATTAGCAAATTCTCTCTTGTTATTTGAGCTTCATGAAATTTACTACATCACTCAATAATAATTGTATAAGTACTATTAATTTAGTCTTTGCTCGCTAACACTTGCTCTATTTTAAATTTATTTTTTATTATAATTTTAATTTTAGATACAAATATAGTGTAAATAACTATTTTCGTTGAATTTGTATGGAAAACATATAAACCATGTACCTAACTATTTTATTCGAAGTACATCATCTCTGATTTTCTTTTGTGAGTTAATTTAAATTAAACTTGTTAACTTCTCAAGAAACTGGGTTACTCTGGTCCAAAGTCAATAGTTTAACATGGTTTGTACTTTAGATTATACGAGTCTGACAGAACGAGGACTGAATGTACTATGACATTTGTACGCTCATCTTTTTTTTCATAAGAGCTAGAAAATATTTGTAGATTATATTTAATTTTAGTATTACGCATTGATTTCTCTATTTATCTAAGAAATAATATTTTAATCAATTTAAATTCGAAAAAGAAATGTACTAATATTTCGATTTAAAAAAACGGCCCGTGTATCATCAATATGGTAATGGCCACCGAATCGGAATTTCAAAACTTTTTAAATAATCCATCACTTATACAATCAAAAATATAATCGCTTTTTACTTTCAAATCGAATCAACGATCGCATCAATACACATTAATTTCCAGCAAGTTCATTCTTCTCTGACGCCTATATCGAAAAATCGAAGAGGCATTAAAAATGGATTATGCATGCCCAGCGTTAATCTGCATCCCTCTATTTTTTTGTCGATATTCCATAAAACAGTAACAAGTAGGTATGTGTCGATGTATAAAAGAGATATAGACGTGTATACACAACCGATAGGAGGTTGAGAGAATCAAAGCAAATTGGGGTTATACGCAAGGCGTCAACATCATACGCGTGTCCACTAATTTTCCTGGGAAAATCCGTATAGGAAATGAAATATGGGCTGATGGATGGATGATCTGGTAGAGAGGTTTCATTGCGAAAGAGAGGGAGCGAGACCAAGTGCGCTGGGAGTATAACAGCCCTAGTGAATATGGAGATGAGAGTCGAGGGATGAACGGCTAATAGAGAGATTAGAAGTGGCGGGCTCTTGTTATACTTGTATAACAGATAAAGTCAGTTACGCAAGGTTGCGTTTAACATACTCGCATTTGAATTTCCTGACAAAATAATGCGTCCGGGAGAGTCTGGAGGTCGGTTCATCTGCACTTTTGATCGTTAAATTTACGAGCTTTTCCAAATACACCTTTTGTTGCTTTCACTACGTATTCGCGTGCATTCAATTGCTGTACGAGGTTCCCATATGTATAAGTTTCAATGTCTTTTGAAAATATAAATACATTTCACTATCAGCAATTTAATATACATGTAAAGGTTTAATTAAAAATTTTTAATACAATTGACTGACCCTACAAGTTAAAAATTTATACATTTCGTAATTACTAAATATGATTGGGGTTTTCAAAATTTTAATTGATAAAATCGTATTTTTTTTTTATGTAGGGAGGGAGGGGGGCATACCTGATGGGTTACCGACTGAACAAAAAAAGATAATTATTAGATTTATTTAAAAAAGTATACAATTTTATGTAAATCCCAAATACATAGTAGTACTAGATAATTATTATAATTTTTCGGTGCAGAAATTTTTTAGGGTGCCTTTGTTGTATTGACCTGGAACTTGTAGAATGACCTATTATTTATTTATCTAGCACTTCTGTATTTGGGATTTTCATAAAAATGCGTATTTTTTAAAATAAATCTAATAATTATTCTTTTTTTGCCTGGTCGGTAACACACTGGGTATGCCACCTGCTTCATCTTAAGATTGCTTTTTATTGTATTGTAATGACAAAAGGTTTCAAAATTAATGTCTATATTTGATATTACCTATAAATGGTCACGTTAATTTAATATAAAATGTCAAAATTAAGTGAATTAACTTTTGATAGGTGAAGTACAATGATTAGCACAAAATTATTTAATACCAAATTTTCTGGCATATACTACAATTACTTATATGTAATACCAAATGAAACAAATTTCTTTAAAAATTCTTAGGATTAAAATACTCTCTAATTGCAAGAAATAACAAGTGATTCAATGAATATATTATAATTTTTCAATATAAAAATTAAATAAACTGACGAAATAAATTACTTTACATCAATTGCTATGCAGTAAATGTGCTTATTACAAATTTAAATATATACATTATTACATATGTATTATAGATAAATAATTCAAATTTAACTTTGTGCTATAGCACGAATGTAGAAAAATATTGAGCTTGCGAAACAAGATTGTGCAAATAAATAGAACAAATTTCTGTTAAAAAGAGGTGAAAAAGTTCATCAACCAAGAGAGAGAGAGAGAGAGAGAGATGGACACGAAACGAACGGCAAAGCGATAAAAGTGGGTAAATACGAAGATAGATAGGAAGGAAAAAAGAGGACGAATCGAAACTGTGGCAATATAAATATGGAATGAACCGATGAGATTGATAGAAGGAGATGAAGAAAGAAAGAAAGAAAGAAAGAAAAAAAGAAAAAAACGAATGAGTACTGCAATATATGTTGAGATAGTGAAAAGTTCAACTTTCACAGTTAATGCAGTAAAAATAGAGAGCTGCTCAGAGGCGAATGTTAGTTGTTTGTATATTCACCGTTTATAACGTTAACATACGTATATATACCTACATATACATTAAGTGCATCAAGAGCTTTCATCGTCCTTTCCTTTAGGGCCTGTATACAAGAAGGGCAGAATCGTCCGCTCGTCTCTTATGTGTGTTCGGGCGTGGAATTTAATTTTCGGGAAAATTTTGCCACAGGGTTGCCGTCACGTCGACGTGCTTTCTATTATGCTTTGCGCGCAGCTGCCGCGTTCGGCCTCCTCGGGTTCGGTGCGAGTCTTGTGCAAGAGAGACGACGCACCTTCTACAATCGAGTGTCTGAGTGGCAAATGCACGAGCCTCTAGACGTTCTGTCGCAGCTTTCGAATATTTTGAATATTATTCGCCTTTCTGAATTCGATATTGAATGAAATATTTTGATTTATTAATGGTTCTAACTCCCTCGAATATCATGAAAATTATTGAAATATTCTACATTTTTGGAAATAATTTATTTTTCAATATCTTATATTATTTCAAATATTTGCGTTAATACATTTGCTTTAAACTAAAATAAAATCAATTTACTTATAAGCGTATATGATGTAGAGTCGAATTTTGGCAGTAACCCGTTACACCGTGTAATGAGCACGCTGTTAATATATTATAAAATATATGGCTAGTGCGTATATCTTCATGAGAGTAGTCTCAGTATCTGCGTACATTGATAATAAATATTATTTTTCATTATTCGAAAAGTATAATCAATATATATATATATGTTTCTGCCCAAAGTGGTCGAATTATCAAATTTTAGGAAAATATGGGAAATTAATCAATACTAATTTGACGATGAACTGACCAATGGAATGTTATCAGAGAATTGGTTAAGCTCTGAGGTAAATGGACAAATTGAAATACGCACATGCTAGATACTGCAAATGCATTAATTTTCATGTATGCAGCAGATATAAAGGTTATTGGTAATATGCCTTACTCAAATTGAACTTCAAAACGTTTAGCTGGACATAAATTAAATTTTGGTGATGTATGAATTTAATGGAAATTCGGGAATATTCTATGATGTATTTTAGGAAAATATTAACACGCAATTCTTGGCAATGCAAATAAACATTTTCAATATGCTTGCTTTCTAAAATTAGATTCAGAATGTATCGTTTTTTTAATTACCGCAAATAGTATATACTGCAGGTAATACAATTCAGATTGAGTTAATTTAAATAAAATCAACTATCGAGTTACATGATTTTATCATAAATATCTACAAAGTTTTGTAATAAAAATTTTTGTGTAAGTAGATAAATTTATGGATGCTAATATGTGTTCCCTCTGTTAGAAAAATGAAAGAAATTATAATATAGCTAAAATGCCGCTAACTATCTACTATATGGTGTAGAACCATTAATTATTTTTAAATAAATCAGAAAGCAGAGATACACAATATAAACAACAGCTCCTCATTTCATAGTGATCAAAACAGATTTTTATTTTGTGCGCAGTTACAAAAACATGTAGTAATTAAAAAATAAGTTTAATTTTTTTTAAATACATTCTCAACATCAATAGATATATCTAATATTGTGTACTTGTCAGGAGAACCGTTAATATAATCACCCAGTTGTCAAACGATGGCAATGCAATTAAGGGAGAGATTATTATTAACCATTCTATCAAAGTTTATCCCTCTATAGTTTATGTTTTAAGGATCAAGGATCGACTAAACCGTGTATTTTTGTCAAATCACCCATTTTTGACGTGTTTTTTCATAACCGCATAGTCCCCATATCCAATAATTTTTGATACTAGGCGTCGAGGATTCGACATTTAACGACGGGGTTGTTTCACGTTCGATTTCTGGAGGGGGTGGGGGGGGGGGTTCGGTCGACTCGCGAATAACGTTTCATAAAATGACCGACCGAATATATACGTGTAGTTCAGTGTGAATACATCTGCGTAATTAACTGCTTTATTCCAGGGGGTTGGGAAAATCCGAGCTGTAAAGTTCAGCACGCGTCGCTGCTTTCCATTAGTTTAATGTTTTCACTGCATAATTATGAATCATGCAAACCTTTATTTTTCCAATGCACAATATTTTCGAGATAAACGCGTTCTGCTTTAGTAATGTTTATTTTAGGTATTAAATCAATTTCAATTCCGTGCACGTTGTTGCTCGATCTTGCTTATTACATAGATCTGATTATTTTAAAACAAATTTACTCTTTATTTACTTACATATATTCCGGTATTGTTTTCTTTTTCGCAAGCACGGTCGACCTTTACTAATTGAGCATATTGGTCAACTTATTGTTTCAAATATACCAACAAGATATTTAAATAAATATCCAACGATAATTATTGATTTATTCAAGAGTGCATAGGTTTAATTATTCTACTCATTGATTTTTCACAATTCATGTAAAGATTATAAAGATTATTTTTTTATATCAAAATTAAAGTTTTAAAATATTAATGTGATTTTTGGTTGAATGACTAGTTTTGAGAGGAATACATGTTCTATAAATGCGTTAATTTCTACTATGTATTATAAATTTTAGTGTCAATACTTTATAATATATACTTCTTGTTAAACTGTAACATAGTTTATCAAATCTTTATACAATGCAGCACGTAATCACGTAATAGTAATTAAAAATGACGCAAATTGATGCTCATAGTTAAGTTTCTGAGGAGGAGAGAGAGAGAAATACCGAATGAAAATAAAAAAGTGTTAAAGTCAGGACAGTGCAAAAAAATCACATTTCCATTACCTATCAAAAGGGAGCGCTCTCCCTCCGCGTTTCTGAAGCTATTGAAAGAGGCGAACGAATGACCCCCATGGAAATCAATATAGGAAATCGGCTCCTTTCATACCGATACAGAGAGACGCCATCGAAGGTCTCAAAGGGACGTCTCTCACCGTGATTCCGAATCTCATCCACTCTCGAGGACGCGCAAAGGAGTAGTACACTACGAGGTTTTCGGGAGAGGGGAAGACTGAAGTGCACTGGTTCGCCCGAAAAACTCGGCGTCCTTGTCGTCGGCCCGTTGGGAATGCGACCGGCTTCGATAAACGACGAAACTCCAAACCGGAGATTGCCATTTCTCGGGGGTTAACCGGTATCGTTCGACTCGTTTCTTCATCATCCCGCAGGGCGCGACTGCATATATACCTACATATATAAAGACGTCTTTTCTCGCGGAAGGTAAACGTAAATCGATTTTAAGGAGCATCGTTTTTGATAATTACATCTAGTTGATCATGCAATTTAGAGAACGTATAGCTTACGAATTGTAATATTTTATTTATGATGGAAATACAATAGGGGTTCAAACGGGGCAATATTATATATTAAATTACGTTGATAAATGAAATTTTGCACGCAACGTTGTTTTACCTTGATTTATGTACGCAGCTATTTTTTTAATGCAACGGCTTACATTGACCTATTACAGCAAGCTCGATTTATTTCGTTTTAGTTTACATGAGATTTTATCATGACTGTCTTTAAAGAAGACGGCTAGTGGTAAACAGTTTTTTCAAGTTTTACAGGGATTAGTTAATGATTTCATGATAGTGAGAGTACACTGAGAAAAATTTGCTAGTATAAATTACTATTTTAATGGTAAAAGGAAGACAGACTATTAATAATGGCAATTTTTACCATTACTAATAGTAATTTTTATAATTGTGTAAATCTGTCCTCCTTTTGCAATTAAAATAGTAAATTTTACTAAAAAATTTTTCTCAGTGTATCAAGAATATTTTTTATTCAGAATTACTTGATAACGATAACATAATTATGCATTTTGTAGATTAGCTAGTGAAATTCAATAATAAAAGACATAACTTACAGTTACCAAAAACTAACATGAGATTAACTTTACGTTTTAAGTTTTCTCGATCTTTTTACAGTACTTTACTATTACATTCTTACTCGAGTTTTCAACACAGTTATTTCATAATAGGCCTTCAATTGCTCGATAACATTGATTTTTAGCAACACAATAGAATTTTGTTCACTGCATAATAATTTCTTCTAACTTAATCTTACAATTACTGCATTAATATTATAAATGAATTGATAGACATTTTTTTAAATGTGCGATATTATATTCGATGTTGATGAACAAACCAAAAAATGTTTATTAATTTGCGCCGTTTCGGTGGATTTTCTTTATTCTTTCCATTATTAACATTATATTAATTGTCAGTTACTTACATTTATTCTTTAAAAATACACATTTAAGAGATAAACTTATGGCACTGATACATCATTCTAAAATTAATTAATGAGACATTTTGTATAGATGCCGATACAAATAGCGGGTAATTATAAATAAATTTAAAAACAAAATACATATTCTATCAAATATTAAAAAATATTTTAAAAAAGTGTTTATGTTAACGATTGAATAAAATCTGATAGATGATGACAATAAATCGGATTCTTTTTGTTTTTAGAAGCGCCATATAGTACTTTTCTCGTAGGTTTAATTGACAATGCTAAAGGTTTCGTTACAAATAATCCCTAGATGGGTTTAGGATTTATTTTATCCCAACTGTACTTCAATCTGTGTGTATGCGTATATCCTTACTCTCAAATTTTTGCAAAAATCACGAGTGTGGGACATTTAAATAAAAGGATCGAATAGCCTGCGTTATTCATATATCAAGTGAGTTTTACTCGGTGTATATATATGTACGTACCTATATAAAAATGTGTGTATGTGCGCGCGTGTGTGTGCGTATATCTATGAGTCGGGGGCTCAGTTTCTCTTTATCTCTTTTGCTTCCAACACTTTTATCTCTCGTACAATCACACGTAAACGCGTATTCGTATTGATCGCCACCGAAAGAATATTGAAATATTCCAGCTAGCTCGTTCGCTTGATGCTCCCTTTTTCGTTTGCCTTCATCTCGTCTGTATCTACGCGCTCATCTCTTTCGCGCTTGTTTTATTCTTTTCGAATACACACATATATACGAACGTCTTCCGTTCTCGCCCTGTCCCGTTTGACCTTATTCTCTCACGCCGTCCTCTCGAGCGCTCTTTTAACGTTACTTTTTTTTCCGTTTCCTCAACCGTGTAATCCCTCCTTTTCTTCTGTGTTTACACTCGTTTCTCTTTTCGCTATATCGCGCGTGCTACTCCCGCGTGTGCCATTTTCTATTTTCCTCCGTAATCTCACGCATAACGATGCAACGAAAGAAAAAAAAACCAGTAACTGGACGAACGAGCGAGAGAGAAAGCTTTGGTAAATCGCTTGCGCTTTTACATACCGAGGTTATTTCTTCTTTTGTCGGTGTTTTTTGATCTATCGTCGAATTATACCGCACATTATATTCCCTCCTTCTTACTTCTATTCTTGTCAGATAGAGAGAATATAAGATCGGAAGAGTATAACTTTGTCTTTTCACTGCAATAAGATTCGATGTATATCTGTATGTATATAAATAAATGATTAATTTCGCTTGGTGCAGTTAGTTAAAAAGTACATTCCATTCCATTCTATTAATTCAAGCAATTTAACTGCAGTATTTATACCTATTTAAAGAATATAAGTGCGGTCGCATTTCATAATACGGTTCTCCGGCAGTGCTAAATGAATTTTCCACCGAGGAAAAAGTAAAAAGACAAAGGTCCATCGTAAATTACTGTCGCTTCAACCTTGTATTTTGTACCGTATAGTGATAATCTTTTAACGCTTTTCCTTTCCGCATCAAAGTTCGCGCGCGCAGAACAAACTTTCCTCTCCTCGAACTCGGCGCGGAAAAGGATAGTTCTCTTCCTTTGGAAGAAAGGTGGAAAGGGGGGAAAAAAAGCTCGCTCAAGGGAAAAAATAGTAAAGTGCGAAAGTCGAAAAGAGGAGCAAAATAAAAGAAATTTCGATCGGAAGTTGGAAAATTTCTTGAGTTGGAAATACGGTGGTGCCGTGGTTCCTTCTTCTCTCTTGGAGAGAAAGGGAGTTTGTCTTTAAAGGCCACGTGCGCAGAAAATCAAACTTCCGTAGCTAATAAAAGAGTGAGGAAGCGGCACCGGGAAATAATAGCCAGGATAAATCATGGGGCGCGAAAGGGCGAAAAGCTAGTCTTCGGGGGCTCCTAGATGCGATACCTGCGCCGCGGCACGGCTTCTTCTAAAGGGAATAATAAATAGACCTCGAAGAGAGGTCAGTCTTTTTTATCTTCCTCTACCTTCAGAATGTAATTTCGAAGATTTAACGGTCTCTATGGCCGTGGAATTTTTCGTTAGAACGATTGTAATGCGATTATCAGGTATTTCCCCAATGAAAATAGTTCAATCGGTAAAGAAAATATTTTCGTTATTCAATTTTAATCTATTAATTTCGTTATATAATTTTCAACGATAACAATTGATTTATTGTAATAATACGAGAAATATATACGAGGTTTGTTTCGAAGGTTTTATGAATAATTTTTGTGTTAAAATTAATACACGCGAGAGAAGAACATTTATTTTAATATATATTAAAATCGTTTGGCGTTTAGTAAATAATTTCGCTTTTATAATTCATGCAAAACCTTTATTCACAAAATAAATACAAAGCCATCTTATCGAATTGAAGTTTAAATTTATAGCAACATCAAAGTGCAGTCGTTATCAAAATTTTATTATTATTGTGATTTGTGTATCTCCTGTATTTTAATGGGTATTTAATTAAATGAAAATAAATGCTGTAAAAATAATTATTATGTTTTAATCAATGTTTTCATGACATAATAATATATATTGGCTTCGTATAAATAAAAATAATATTATTTTATATAAAAAAAAAATCATTTTGAATGTAAAAATGTAAACATTAATATTTGAACAACTTTTCACAAATATATACATACGTATACAGACCTTTTTGCTCTTAGTCGACGATATAATATTTTTAGGCAGTGTCGTCAATTGCAATATTACGATCCTTACAAGATATTCACACATATACATAATGAATATCAATAATCGTTTGGAAGAGAGAATAGGGAACATAACAATAAAATCGAATTACGCTCGGTGGATATTCCCGATCCCGCATAATTCGAGTCTGCGTTTTCGATAACACGTAATAGAGAAAAGAGAAATTCGAGGTATCGCGCGGAGTAACAGAAAGAAAGCTCGTCGGTAGTCATTTTTTTCCAAATAAAACGTGTGAAATCGCTCGGATTGATTCGGCGCCTCGATTTCGCGACGAGGAAGAAAGAAGCTAGCGCCTGCGGCAGCTTCAGCTTGACTCCCGTGTGTACACGAGCTCGGCCAACCTTCCACGATCTTTCAGCGCTCCAACAGGTTTGATCAAGCGGAATCAATCCCGACTGATGGTGCGCGAATCCTTGTACAGGGCGACCTGCGGGTTTCTTGTTATTTTCTTTTTCCTCTTTTTTTTTTTAGTATGAGCCCTTGGACTCGATCCAGAAAATTCGGGTCCGTCAGACGGGTAGTCTCGTCTTTGTGAGATGGCGATGCTCTGGTTCTATGTGCTTCCACGTGAAAGCTTCCTTCAGAACCCTACTTCTTTGAGGAAAGATGCACCTTTTTCTCAAACTATATCTCATGAGCCAGGTTGATGTATTCCGTAGAATTACATATTTAAAAAGCATTTTTCCCTGTTAAAGATAATCAGTATGCGTAATATTAACTCCACCAACAATTTAAATAAGTACTTATCCAAAATTCTCTACTTATTAAGTCAAATTGGTGTTCATATTTAAAATATGCATTTGTTTAAAAAAAAAAGCTTAATCACTTAAATAATCCTGATTTATTTTTATAGAGTAAACGTTATACACGTATTTCAGTTTCGCGTCGTCGTTAATCCATTACACGAGTATAAATAACGCAATCGCATATAATATATAATGCATACCATAATATGTATAAATACAAATTAATATTTACTCAAGTTATTTATGTTATAATGAAAATTAAAATAAAACTGTCTCCGATTAAAATTTTATTAAACATAAAATTATCCTGGGTATTAAAAAATAAGCATATTTATCGACATTTACCTCGAGAAAGATTTTAATAAATTATTTATATATAATACCTCGGGTAATACACGAAAAAGAAATTTAATAATTAAAACGGTAAATGTAGGTCAACGCGTACTTTATCGACAAGCCGAATATGAATCAGAATTTTAATCACAAAATTGCGTCAACTATTACACGTAAAATATATGGGGGTACGTGTGTATAGGGAGATGGGCCTCGAAAAAGTACGCGTAAAAGTACGACGTCGAGCCGAACATTCGACGGAACGTCATCGAATTCCGCATATCGATTACAAACAAAAACGTTCATTCAACGGGATGTGCAATTTACCGCGCGCAGTCCTGATCGAATGACACTGCCTCGGCCCCGGCGCATCGGCTCTGCGGTAACCTATATATCTATATAATAGACGATGAGAAAAAAATTACGGTGAGCGTACATCGATACACCGATAAAAGGAACGCGATATGCATGTACTCTGCGGAAGGAAATATATCGAATCGAGATTTGAGGACTCGTAAAAGACAAGCGCGTGCGCTACATATTTCCCTTGGTAGCATAAAATATTCCGAGAGCAGAAATGAAACTAGTGCGTACTTTATGCTATCAGGAAAAATTTATTTCATACACCGATTATTATTATATCAGCTTCCTTATTTCATAATTGACGCTACAACAATAGTACACAAATAATTTATTTTACAGTGAAACACTGATAGAAATAATTATATACATAAACCGAGTGTATTTCTATTTTATCATTCCATTGATTATTTCCATAATCGTATTCTTCAACTGGTATATTCGTAATAATAAATAATTATTCAAATTTAATTCTTAATCGATATTTTTAATAGCATACTTATATTTATCAAACGTAAATATCATTTCGGTATTTCGATAAACATTTTCTTAGATGCTATGTAGAAAATGCTGACGATTTCAAAAATTTGAATAAAATATATAAACAATTATTATTTTGAATTTCATTTTATCAATTATTCATCAGATTATGCAATAATATTAAATTTATACATTCTTCTGTGTGTTAAGTATTACATGTAATAATTTATTTTAAATTACCAAATTTATATGATGCGTACTAAAACAAATTATTTTTAAATTATTATTATTATTATTAATATTTATTAAATTATCAAGAATATAATTGATAAAAATTAAATTAAAAAAATGATATGAGTTATTTTACGAAATGATTGTTAATAAAAATTGAAGTTGAAATGCTATATTTATTGCTGTAATGCTATATTTTATTTCGGAAGCGAATATATGTTATTGGTGCAACAACGACAAGCCGTTGAAGGAATTTACTATTACGACATAAAAATTTTCTTTTTCCCAATGTCAACGCAAAACTCTTGTTTTATGTATATGGAGGCTTGAGACGTGTATATATATGATAGAGTCGAACTTGTTCCATGAACTCTTTCAAAGGATTTTGGCAACTCCTATGAAACGTTATGGGAATTTGTTTATGGCCTACCCCCTTTTATAATAGCTTTTCTCTTTTCTTTTCAATAGCAGCGCGATCTGATCTTATATCCTTTCCGTACTTTAGATTTTCCACGACTCGCTTGGAGAATGAATGCGAAAGAGGTTCGAAGTTAGGTTTAGAAAGACACGTACGGAGAAATTGATGCAGGTGAAGAGTTACTTTCGTAGATTTTACCTTTTAAGAAGTTATGATGGTTCTTAGAGCTTTGGATACAAGCACTGCATACAATATTTTACTGCCAATCTGTAAAAGTATAAGAATATTTTTATTTATTTTTTGTCTATTATTCAATTATTAAATTTTATTGCAATAAAAATAATTATCTGTGAATTCTATATATTTTTAGAAGTTTGATAATTGTGTGCTGTTGATCACGCACTTTAGAAAAAAGTATCACTTATCAATTTATCGTAATATTTCATTTATGATGAATAAAATTTAATTATCTTTCTTTTTTGTACGTATACACACACGCGCGCATACAAACACTGTTTATTATAAATATAAATATGACGAGGTATGAATATCGAAAGTAGCTATTAATATTAATACAATTACATGTGATACTAATAATCAATACATGCAGTATGATTATTTAAATTCTTTTGTTAATTAATATAAAATTAAGCAAAATTAAACGTTCTCGATGAACATAAATATCGGCAATTAATAATAATTGACAATTTATTGGAGTACGTTAACATAGCATGTAAGTTGACGTTATAAAGCCATTAAATCCAGGTGCAGAAAATGTTGGAGCGCCATAACTCGCGCTATCAGAAATAAAAATCGAGAGATAGAACGAAAGAAAGGAAAAGGGGTTGAAAAAAAGCGAAATGCCACTTCGCATCGAGTTATTTCGGTCTGCGCGATGATTGGACTGCAGGCTCGCGCACCACTGCCTTCATTTATCAAAGCGTCAGACCGAACAAAAGGATATAGACGCGTCTCCGTGCAATGCGCTTCTGCAAATCCTTTTCATATTTCATCCTTCCTTCCGTCTCGGTCGAGCGTCAAAAAACCCGAGCTCTTCGCTACACCCTGTACAGTTGCCGTTCCTGAGGGTCGACATCTTCGACAAAGAACAATTCCATCCCGATGTCTAATTCGATGTGAGAACTTGGTTGCAAAGCTTACCTTTTTCCGCGCAATCTAATAAGAATGGACGATTATTATCCTTCGAGTTTCTACAAGAAAACTACATTTTTCCAAGTCCCTTCGGAACAAAATGAATTCCGTGCATGTTGATAATGAATAAATGATGATCAGATTATAGACCAAGTTTCTTTAAACTACTTTTCTTCGAAATTGATTCGTAACGTCTAGGGGAAAAAAGATCTGCGTATGTATTTTATATATTTATTAACAAAATTTTAACACATATTTCACCATATTTTATTGAATTTAAATACAACAGAATTTAAAGTACACATTAACTTGTAATAAATGGTCTTCCGATAGTTCAACCTGAGTTGGAGAGAGTTTTCGAAAAAGTTGAAAACCATTTTCGTAGATACTGGGACAGCAGAAACTAGTTTTCCGACTACTTTTTCTGTCAGAATGTAATATGCCATAAAAACCCGGGCGTATTTAATTTATTTCTCTTTTTATACTTCACAATTACGAACTTTAACAATTTAAAATTTGTGTGCTTACATTACTTTCATATAACATTCGATTATTACAACGTTCGTATAAGTGTTACTTTTTGTTATATATACTTGACTGTTGTGTACATGTATACGTTCGTATAAACTGTGACTAGCTGACATTTTTTATTTTAATATTTTTAGAAAAACAAATATAAAATTTTTAGAAAACACGCTGTGCGTTTTGAAAATATTGTAATACACCAGTATTTATAATATTTTTCAGATGCAATATAAATAAAAATCATTCGAATATTCTAGAAAAAAGAAAAATTTATTACAATTTTAATTCTCAACGTAGTTTAAATAATTTTATCAACATTTACTCTTATTAAATTTACGTTTCCTATCATTTTTCTTAAATGCTTATTTTCACAGACTCTAAACACAAAATTAAATGTTTATAATTACAATAAATATATAACTGCTTTTATAAGTATTAGAGTAAAAATTCGTCTATGTCCGTGAAATTTGGACCGATAACTTAAAGATACAAAAAAGCAAATGAGGTAAATTCAATCACTGTAAATTAATTGATTATTTGCCAGTGAAAGTAAATTTTTTTAGTATTGCCATCAATCAATCGAAATATTAAGAGAATAACTAAGAGAAAAACCTAAGAGAATAGCAGTTTTAATATTATCTTTCATTTAAAGATACAACTTTAAATGAGTATTCGTTTACAATTTTCCAGTTATTTTAATCAGTAAAAATATTGTAGATAACTGTGAAATATCCAGGTAATATACAGGTTTTATCTTGAAAAATTCGCAAAAATAATTACACGTTCTTCAGTAAGGAGAGTCATCATTATCCATCAGAATTTATCGATACACTGGTTCCAATATTATTCTGATACCGGATTTTAAATAAAAAGCCTGTCTATATCTATATACGCAGGAGGATAGATAGAAAGAAAGTAGTATATTGTGCAGAGCTTTT
Organism: Theocolax elegans; assembly: GCA_026168455.1. NCBI lineage: Eukaryota > Metazoa > Arthropoda > Insecta > Hymenoptera > Cerocephalidae > Theocolax > Theocolax elegans. The sequence continues at coordinate 25,307,049 of CM047428.1, forward strand.
CGACTTTGCATCAATCGATGGCCGATCGTGCAAACGAAAATACGTGACCTATCCGCTTGGAGGCTCTTTGTAAACTGTGTATACGATATCTTTAATGCGTATGCGCGTATACTAATACACATATATTTGCTTTTGATCGGCAAGTTATACACGGGATGTGCACTCGTCTGCATAAAAATTTTCAACATCACGATATCCGTTTCATGCGAGCCGGTAACATCTTTCCACTGTTTTTCTTTTACTTTGAATATTTAAATTAGCAGTGTTCTTATGCGAACGATTATTTTATATCCACAGTTTTGTCAGGCATGAAATTTAGAATATTCGAACGCAATGCATAACGTGAATTGTTGATATATGCATATAAAATATTTGCAATATGCACTGAAAGAAAAGGTTAGTTATGCTAGCCAATATATTATTGGTTAATTAAATATTTGTTGAAGTAACAAAGCGCGTTATAGGATCAACAAACTATAGGATATGTTTTGTAACATAAAAATATGAGGAAAACCAGATTTTTAGACCTTAACGCGTTAATTTACCCAAGTTATAGCTAGCTAAAGCCCATTTTGTAAAAAAATTACTTCTGCTTTGATCGCTTATAACTTGGAAACAAATAAAGATAGATACTCAATCCCAAATTCAAAAGAAAGCTGAGATTAAATAGATGTGATTAAAAAAGAAAGAAACTTAAATCGGTTAATTTGAAGCAAAGTTATAGAGAAAACAAGAAATTGATGAAATTTTAACTAAAATTTAGTAGTAAAAAAGTATTGACGTTTTTCGACAAAATTTCATCAATTTCTTATTTTCTCTGTAGTTTAGCTCTAAATTAAACGATTTGGAGCTTCTTTTTTTAAATCATATCTTTAATCTCAGCTTTCTTTGAAAATTGGTATTGAGTATATATCTTTATTTGTTTCCGAATTATAAGCGATCAAAGTAGAAGTAATTTGTTTACAAAAAGGGCTTTAGTTAGCCATAACTTGGGTAAATTAACGCGTTAGGCCTCTCCTAGTAAGTGTACTTTGTTGTTCAATTAATCAACTACTTGGTAAAAATAACTAAAATAAATAGTTACCTTTATCCAAATGTTGGGGTAACTAACGTTGTTGGTTAGAGTAATAAAAACATTTGTGATTTTAGTCAAAAATATTGGTAAACGTAACCAAATCTGTAGAAGTAAGTACGACTAATAAAATAGTTGAGTAAATCAATTTTATTAACGAAATATGTATTTAAATTATTAGTCTAGTAGCGTTTACCAAGTTACTTGGTTATCGTGAGCAGTATTTCTCTTTTTGGCCACAATATAAATTAGTTACGACACTCTTACATTCCTTACTTTTACCAAGTACATAGTTGTATTTAACAATAAATTTTTCTTGTACGTGGTGCACGTAACACAAATTTTTGGTTGCACCATCAATTTCTTGTTGTTATGATAACGAAATAATTGGTTATCCGTGCTATCTTTTTCTTAACCAAGAGCAATTGGTAATTACAACCTGGAACCGTGATGAGAACTATTTCTTTCAGTGTACGTATATAATTTTTCTTTTTTTTCTCTTGCTATAACCTGAAACAGAAAGCTTGGTGGAAACTACTTGTATACGAGTAGTGAAGGCCAAGTACCGTTAAGTGCAACCTAGCATTTCCGCCCCCGCTATGACGTCAATGTCATTAGGAGAAGGTGCACATTCCTTTGCGCGCTTTTGCCGATTTTTCGAGATGGTATGGCGTGAGCAACGAGTAAGTAATTGGCATGCATGGAGAATAGAATTTTTTCCACAGTTTTCTACATACAGCATGTTTATTGATTAAAACATTAAAACTAATTTGGGTGAGTCTGAAGGAGTATAGTGAGATATCGTACTAAGGTAATTAATAACACTAAATAAATGTAATATTTATTAAAGCAAATACCAGAATTAGAAATTCCAGTTGAAGTGAGGAAAAAGCTTTGGTATAAAAATGAAATGAGAATCACTATACAATGTTAGATATTGATAAAATAATAAACAAAGCTAATAAGAGTTATTAATAAATAAATAAATAATAAACTCAATCTAACAACACTCTTCTGAAAAGCAGAATTAATATTTAAGAATTAATAGTGCATAGCAATGGTCACACTGTTGTCGAAACTCACAACAATGTTTAGCAGTCGGCGCACTCTCTTCATACTGCACTATACTGATAACGATGACGCCTTCCATCGCTGTTTTTCTGTCCTAGTTTATTATGAATGCTCAAGATAGCATAATGTATATAAATAAATAAGAAGAAAAAGATGAACTCGTGATTGTTGCATGTATGATATGTATAATTGAATATGCAAATGAAAAGCGAAATATTATATAAATGTTCGAAAATTGTTAAAGAAAATACTTTTAGGAAGAAAAAATGAGTTTTAATTACCTATACAAGTCAATTATTCTAAGCGGTCCTATATCGTGGCAGGCTGGGCTTTACAAAGTAGCACTCTAAGGTTCATCGTTTTGAAATACAAATCGAAATTCTGTAAATTATTTCTATCTACTGCAATAAAAGCCGCTCTATTATTTTCTATTAAAGAAAATGTTCCATCGGTTAGATTCATTGTTGTAGAAAACTTGTTAACGTATGTATTAAACTACTTTTAAATGAAAATATTATTGCAGTTAATTTACTAATGCGATGTAATCTCATTATATAAATTATGCTATATAATACCGGCCTGTAGTACTCAAGTGAGAAATTAACCCGCCATTGCCTCAGCTTATGATCATTAATTTCAAAATCTTAAGAAGCTTAATGCAATCTCCTTCACTCATTTCCTCATTACATTCTAGAATCCTCTTCAGAGCATTTCGGGAATTCTAAGCTGCATTCACATAGCAGACGGTTGGCCTTGACGTTTAATTAGTTGTACGTAATCAGAGATAAATTTACCAAATTTATTTTAAAACGATAAATTAGATTACTACTTTCTCCAAAACTAAATCCATTGATTAAATATACTGTATTAAATGTAGCTGCGCTTGCAGTCACATAAATAAATTAAATGCTTTTCATCAAGATTATATGGTGATGGGTGCATCAAAGCAGTCATTGTAAATATCACCCGTCATAATGAAAATTGAACTTTCTAAGTTTCAGTCTTAATTTTGCTTGCATCGAATCGGATATGTTAATTGTCAAAAATAATAAAGTGTCAACATTTGTCATATAATTATAATTATTCTGCAGTGATATTGCAGTAATTAATAAAGTTGAACTTTTTTCATCGTCAAATATAAAATTCTTTTTATTATGAAAATGAATACCTATATCGTTCACAAAAAGAAAACTAGCCTTACTTCATTGTTGAGAAAGTAATGGATTCCAGTTCGCAAGAGTACAATAAAGAAGTAAAATGATGGCAAGTTTGAATCATCCTCAAACGACTCTGTAAAAAACGGAAGTCTTGAAAAACGTAAAAAAAAGTGTCAGCGGTTATCAGGCCTTATTCTTGGCAATTGTCAGGGTGACCTAATCCTGGTAAGGTCTATCTATACATCTGCCTCCCGAGACGCTCGATGAATATTCAGGGGGCAGCGAAATCAGTGAAGCGGACAAGACGTGAGAATTACTTTTCGAGTTGCAAGCCGAGCCTATGGAGCTTCTTCGAAAAGGGCTGCAAACTTTGCCGCGATCGCCTAACTCTTCCCACGAGACTCGTCCTTTATAACTTTTGGCTGGCGGCTCGGATCATTTATTTAATGGAGAGCCTGAGCTCGATAACTTGGCTTATCTCGATCTTTTTCAATTTCGTGCGATGCGGAATGTTTGCCCCGAGGCCGTTAATTAATTAGCCACCACTCGAAGATGAGCGATCTCCCTTTCCCCACGAATTATTCTTACGGTTCGAACTGTAAAATATAATTTCACCTAAATTATACACTTTTTATTTGTCTTCGTAGTTTCAAAGATTGAACTTTCCGATAAATTTTCCTAATTTAATGGTTATATACACCAAACCGTAAAAATTACTTAAAATATCTCCACTCGACCAATCGTGATATTAATTATTAAAAAAAAAAATACATTAGTAAAATATAATATGTGCACATGAAAACATTGGATGAGCCAAATAATTTCACATCGTAAATCATGACGAGGAACAATTTCAACAATTGGTTTTACTCTGCATCTGATGCACAAAAACATTAAACAGGTCGAGGAACGTTAATGAAATTCAACGAATGAAGGAAACCGTGTCCGATGCACACTCGCACACACGTAAGCGCATAGACATCGAGGAGCTTAAGCCAAACAGCAGCTGCGGACGTGACGAGCCAGTAATTCATTGGCGACTCTAAGGACTTAATTACGGCAGTTAGTTCCCTTCCACCTTCCGACGATTCTCCTCTCCACTATATGTCTGTATAGATACGCGCGCGCGTGTGTGTGTCTCGAAATACACACATATACTACCGTTCGGTATAATGTAAGGAGAGACTTGAACGAGCGAAACATTATTCATCGCGGGGATTGGATTAGTTTAGCGAAATTACCCCGGAGGCTGAGATGCGGGAAAGATAAGGGCCAGGTGGGTAGGAGATTGCGCGAGGTCAGCGTGGTAGAGTTCACGCGACGTTTACGGCCGTGTAAACCACCGACTCGAGTTTTGGCCAACCTCTCGATTTAGGAGTCCACGCCTCGAGAATTATGAACGATGGATACTTTTAGGATCGGTCTTACTTTCTACCTAATGCTTTCTAAATTGCAATATTAAACCTTAACCCACCGATTTTACGTACAACTGCAATCAACCTATTTTACCTCCCCGCAGTTGTCAAGTTTCCTAACTTTTATTTCGCTTTTTACTCTAGGTCAAACAAAATCGAACATGTATTGTTAAATTTTCATCCACTGGCAAAGTTATTCCATTATAATGTGCAACATTATTTAAGATAAGATAACGGATTAATTTATCTTTTGTTCATCATTTAAAATAATTTGTGTCTGGCACAATACGCAAAATAGTTAATTATCTTTATTACTCTATCAAGAAACTGCTACAATATTACATTATTCTTGTACAAGTTCATTCAGTATAATGTAAATGAAGTAACGCATTTATGTAGAGAGGAAAATAAAAATAAATTTTATTTGAAATTTGATGATTTAAGTTACGTGTATATATACTATATACGTTAATATACGAATTTTTAATATATCAGTTTATCAATATTTTGTTCATTTAAATTACATAAACACACATCGTACAACGTATGCGATATAATCAAATTTTCATGTAAATAAACAATAATAATTCTTTGTATATATTTTCAGGTTCGCAATAACCTCATGACAACATTTTCCATCGTCAACATACCTTCCACGTAAGTAAAATATTATTAAAAATAATTATTATTATTTAACGGAATATCGGGCCCAAATTACAAGAATCTGCACTTTTCAACCAAAAAATTATATCAAAAATATTGAATTAAAAATCTGAACAAAATTCATACGGATAGGTTAAAACATCAGAAAGGTCATAACGTTTTGATTTTTTTTAAAGAAGAAATCATTTTTTAAGTAACAAATGAACAAACAATTTTTGGTCGGTAATTATCAGTCAAAAAAGGCATAAACTTTCAACCCAAATATTGTAATCAAATTATAGATTTAAAACTCTGAAAAAATTTGGATATATTATTTAATACATATCTAAGAGCCTGACGTTCAGGGTTTCTTTAAAAAAACTTATTATTATTTATAAAAATACAAAAAATTACCATTTTCTGTGTATTAAAATTGACTAAAGAAAATTATATAATGTTAGTATGTGCCTCGATATTCGACACAGTTTCAGTTTTAAATTTCACTATTTAAAGTATGGCGTGGGTAAATGTACCAATACCTGCGCGTGTACGAAATCCTGCGGATTTTCTTTTTTTTCTAAATAAATAAATAAAATCAATTTTTTTCCTTAAAAAAATTCATGCGATTACTATGGTTAATTGGTACCAGAAAAATAATAATAAGTAATATATATTAAATTTATAATTAAGTACAGGTCTTCTAAAAATACAGTGTCAAAATTGAATAAAATGACTTCATTTCCAAACGATTTCGACCCAAATTAGCTAGCTTAAAAGTCACTTAAAAATTTAGTAAATAATTTTGTTAAGTACGAAAAAAGATTTTTCCATACTTAAATATATTATTTATTATTTGAAATATTAAAAAAGTGTTAATCTATTTAACTAATATTTAAAAATCGTCAGTAGCATTTGGGCAGTATCCGCAAAGTATGCGCGCATCGCGCGGCGAAAATTTGACGCCATTGTCCGTATTCCTGCGCAGTAACGTGTCAGTACATAACCTAAAAACTACACTTACCTGCAGGAAACCTACCTTTATCGCAGTTAATTTCACGTTTAGTGTTAAATATATTTTTAATAACTCCAAAGTAAAGAAACTTGCAGGCAGAAACAAAATAAAACAAAAAGGAAGCAGGAAAGAATATAATGAGTGTAAAATATAAAATGTATATATACTGCATTAATGTTGTAATATATTTTTTCTGTTAAACAATGTTGCTTATAGCACACTGCTGTGATGCATCATTATTTATTATTGGAACATTAAATAAAATAATATATATTAGATTTAAGAATAAATTAGTTATAGGCTGCAGAAATGCAGCTAATCATTAACAATTAGTTAAGTTGTATATAACGTATGTACAGGTTAATTAAAATATAATATGTGCACATGAAAACATTGGATGAGCCAAATAATTTCACATCGTAAATCATGACGAGGAACAATTTCAACAATTGGTTTTTACTCTGCATCTGATGCACAAAAACATTAAACAGGTCGAGGAACGTTAATGAAATTCAACGAATGAAGGAAACCGTGTCCGATGCACACTCGCACACACGTAAGCGCATAGACATCGAGGAGCTTAAGCCAAACAGCAGCTGCGGACGTGACGAGCCAGTAATTCATTGGCGACTCTAAGGACTTAATTACGGCAGTTAGTTCCCTTCCACCTTCCGACGATTCTCCTCTCCACTATATGTCTGTATAGATACGCGCGCGCGTGTGTGTGTCTCGAAATACACACATATACTACCGTTCGGTATAATGTAAGGAGAGACTTGAACGAGCGAAACATTATTCATCGCGGGGATTGGATTAGTTTAGCGAAATTACCCCGGAGGCTGAGATGCGGGAAAGATAAGGGCCAGGTGGGTAGGAGATTGCGCGAGGTCAGCGTGGTAGAGTTCACGCGACGTTTACGGCCGTGTAAACCACCGACTCGAGTTTTGGCCAACCTCTCGATTTAGGAGTCCACGCCTCGAGAATTATGAACGATGGATACTTTTAGGATCGGTCTTACTTTCTACCTAATGCTTTCTAAATTGCAATATTAAACCTTAACCCACCGATTTTACGTACAACTGCAATCAACCTATTTTTACCTCCCCGCAGTTGTCAAGTTTCCTAACTTTTATTTCGCTTTTTACTCTAGGTCAAACAAAATCGAACATGTATTGTTAAATTTTCATCCACTGGCAAAGTTATTCCATTATAATGTGCAACATTATTTAAGATAAGATAACGGATTAATTTATCTTTTGTTCATCATTTAAAATAATTTGTGTCTGGCACAATACGCAAAATAGTTAATTATCTTTATTACTCTATCAAGAAACTGCTACAATATTACATTATTCTTGTACAAGTTCATTCAGTATAATGTAAATGAAGTAACGCATTTATGTAGAGAGGAAAATAAAAATAAATTTTATTTGAAATTTGATGATTTAAGTTACGTGAATATATATACCATATACATTAATATACGAATTTTTAATATATCGTTCATTTAAATTACATAAACACACATCGTACAACGTATGCGATATAATCAAATTTTCATGTAAATAAACAATAATAATTCTTTGTATATATTTTCAGGTTCGCAATAACCTCATGACAACATTTTCCATCGTCAACATACCTTCCACGTAAGTAAAATATTTTTAAAAATAATTCTTATTATTTAATGGGATGTCGGGCCCAAATTACAAGAATCTGCACTTTTCAACCAAAAAATTATATCTAAAATATTGAATTAAAAATCTGAACATAATTCATACGGATAGGTTAAAACATCAGAAAGGTCTTAACGATTTGATTTTTTTAAAGAAGAAATCATTTTTTAAGTAACAAATGAACAAACAATTTTTGGTCGGTAATTATCAGTCAAAAAAGGCATAAACTTTCAACCCAAATATTGTAATCAAATTATAGATTTAAAACTCTGAAAAAATTTGGATATATTATTTAATACATATCTAAGAGCCTGACGTTCAGGGTTTCTTTAAAAAAACTTAATTATTATTTATAAAAAATACAAAAAATTATCATTTTCTGTGTATTAAAATTGACTAAAGAAAATTATATAATGTTAGTAACGTGCCTCGATATTCGACACAGTTTCAGTTTTAAATTTCACTATTTAAAGTATGAGCGTATAAGTTATATGGAGTTAACGAGGCTGTTTGGTAAAATGTGTCGTACTCACGATTACCTCTATATCATTAGCGTATATGGGGCATATTCTAGCTACTAATTACGGGGGTTCAAAGCAAATATTTATCTAATAACTTATTAATGAGGTTTAACCGTAATAGTTTACTCAATGGACCTCATAGACCAAATAACTTTGTTTAGTCAATTAAGTACGATATAATTTTCTGAGCTTCCGTATTAATTCTATTTTATTTGATAAATATGCAAAAAAGTTCATGGAAATATATATGCAACTATAAAGACGTAATATAAAATGTAGGTTGCAAATCTATCTATTCACTATAATTATTCGGCATTATACAACACTGTGTTTTAACCCTTAAAGTTTAAAAATCGATACCAAAATGTGAAAATTATCAACTTTATACTTAAAAAAAAGATGAAATATATAAAATTATATTTTTAAAAATTACGCTATAGAAATAGCAAAATATAAGAATTACGCATTTTAAATACATAAAATGAGAAATTATACTTTACGAAAGTGAGAAATAAATAATTACACGTTTGAAAGGCATAAAATATGATAATTGTATTTTTGAAAAGTGTAAAATATTAAAATAAAAATTTTAAATGTGTAAATATATGGTATTTTATTCCATACTTGACTAAAATGGCCATTTTTTGACTCTAAAAAATGAATTGTATTGTACTAACGTATTGTATTGTACTAAGTATGTATTTACTACTAACGTATTTGCGAGGCGAGAGTAAAATTAGCGTAGCAATATTAAAATTAACATGGTAAAAGTAAAACTTGCAGGGTGAAATAAAAATTAGCGAGGCAAAAATAAAAACAGCGGGGTGAAAGTATAATTTACGGAGTGAAAGTAAAATTGGCGGGGCGATAGTAAAAGTAAAATTTACAGAGCAAAAATAAAATTTGCAGTGCAATAGTGAAATTTGTGGGGTGAAAGTATATTTACCGGAGCTAAATTAAAATTTGCGATGTGTAAATTAAAATTGAAGATATGACAGGAGATGCGGTATGCATGTGTGGTATACGATTTGAAAAGCATATCGACCCCGGTTCTAAAGGTGTAAAAATGTCCACAGTCGAATGTGAAATTAAATATTATATGCAACACATGGCGAAAGCAGATTTATCCTTCAGGTGATTATTACTCTTACAAGAAAATTTTTCTTTTACGTGATTACTGACCCTAAACCCACATCCTCGTGAAAAATTTGCTACTTTTGCCTCATGCTGCATAATGTAATATTATATTTTAGTTAAAGATTAAAAAGCTAAAATTGACTCTGGTAGAAATTCGAGTAATTTGAGGTAAGTCGAAACCATTATTCGGCCATTAATTACAGACTTATTGGTAATTTATATTCAAAAGGGCACTTTATAGCAATCTTGGTTCATAACATTTTATTAAAATATAATATCCATTATTTACACTTTTGAAAACGTTTAAAATCTCGCACTTTTCAACAATGTAATATTTGGTTTGTAAACTTTTATTAAAGTGTAATTTTAGGTTTTTATCTTTCCTTATAATGTAAACTTGCTAATTTATGCATTCTAACATAAATGTTTACACTTTAGGATTTAATGTGATAGACTACAGTATCAGAATATTCTTAATTCGAAACACTTAATACGCGTAACAAAATCATAGCGGTTTGTAAAGCTTCTGCGGAGGTTGTCGGAAATTTTACGAGCTTTTTAACAATTGTCGGTGGCGAAAATTGTCAACCACAATCTCGGGAGTCATATACGCAGCTCGAGAGAGGCTTACGTAAGAGCCGCCCGTGAAACGAAATTGGCACACGTGTTAAAATTCATCATAAATCCAGGTACAAGACGTGATGTATGGTTGTGCTAATTAAAAAGAGAATTTTACTGGAATCTGACGTTGATTTGCATACACCTCTCATAATTCTTTTAAATTTATCCTATTTAAGTAGGGTTAATTCTTTGATTTACAGAGGTATATTCACACTTTTTGTTTAAGATCCTAGTTCTGTAATTTATAGTTTGCAAACTTCATTTTCATTTAATTAAATTACGAATTTAAAATTTCCCATTGAATAGTTTTGTACAACCTAATATCGTCTAAAAATTCTTCTTACTCTTTACGCCACTTTAAAGGGACAAGTCTGAGCTGAAACCTAAAAAATAAGGTAGTGATTTAATCATACATAAAATGTTTCAATTTAAATAATCGTCTTTCATACAAGCCCTGGTTAGGGGAAATTCGTGTTCAAAATCATTCAATCCACTTGAAACAAACAACGAAAAAATTATTTTAATCAAATGAATCAATTTTCATTTTTAATTGTTATTTTTTAATGGAAGTTTTAAAATTTACCTCGAAACAACTTTTAATATAATAGTCTCCATTTGAGTGGATACAAGTATATGTAGGAAGGTCTCCTAAACATTTGAAGCTAATTGAATAACTCAAACGACAGATATCCTGCATTAACTGATCTAAAAAAAGAAAAAGAAAAATTTTTGAATATTTAGTTTTAAGATTATAATGGTATATACATATATGGTATGTACACATGAAATATACATGGTTTGTTTAAAGTTTTATGTGATTTATGTATTCACTTTTTATATTACGTAAAATCAAACTCTAATAACAGTTTTCACTTAACTGTCTTTGCACAATGAAATCACATTGAACCATGGAGCTTAGCGACTACACCAAGGTTTACATCAGGGTTGGGTAGTCGCCAACCACTCATTTTCGAATACGCTTTCATTATTTGAGTTTAAAGATTAAAAACACAATCGACTTGCATAACATCTTATATAGTATATATACACTAACTAACGCTAAATAAAAAAGTATTCAAAAAAATTATTTTTTTCAAATACTTTTTTATTTAAAACATATTCTTAAAAACCATTATTTTAAATAAGCCAATAAAAAAATCGATTTTATAACCATTTTAATTTAGACTTGTCTCCACTACATATGTACATCTATACTCAATAACTGACATAAAATTCAGATAAATAATTAATTTCATTCGGATATTGATCTATACACATATTTTTAGTTAAATAATGATAATTATAATTAAATAAACATTTATCCTCGTATCATTTATCTTAAATTTACCTTAATTATAGTTTTATGCAAATATGGCATACATTTTTGCACTTATTCAATCGCTCCGTTTTTATTGAATCAGCCAACCTTATTCAAGAAACGTATTCTACCATATCTTTTTCCATTATTTCCGAATTTAATGACAGAGAATTTACGTTTTTTTTAATATGACGGCTGAAAGCAGAAAAAAATGTAAATTAAAAAAAAAATTTTTCAAATAATCGTAAATTTGAGCACAATGATATTTACATGGGAGGTTAATACTTTGATATTATAATCACATATTTTTTACTATAATGTTCATTCTCTAGTGTCTGTTTTCATACTATTGCAGTCGCCCTATTTTCCTACAATACCATCGTCACAAAGTGTTAAATCAACCAATTTTGCTAATCGATCCGTGCGCACATTTATATTTAATCAATCTTTCATACGCCTGTCTCTGTAATAAAATCGCAAACATGTCAGTATTAAATGAAAAAAAAATTAACAGTAGTCTTTCGTTCATTATGGTAACGTAGTCATGAATGTGCCTGACGTATATGTAACATTAAACGTAAAAAGTAAATACAGATAATTATTCGTGAAAAAATATAGATAGATTTCTGTAAGAAAAAATTAATCATACATCTTAGAAACACCGTAATGTATGAATCACATTATATAATTGACTGTTTTACAGAGCAATGTTTACATACATTTTAAATTTCAAGCAAATTATCGTTTTCGTAGACACACTTATCTGCTTTATTATATACATTTACATGAAATAACTACTATGACTTACTTTAGTTATGATATTGTATAAATTTTTGTTGTTTAAATTTCAACTTGACTATATATTTATCCGTAAGTTTATTAAATACAATGGGTTTTCGTGCCCTTTCAGAACATATTTACATGAATACGTATATGTGTATGTAACATACGTAGATATCATATAACCTATATATGTAATATCTAGTAGTGTTGTAAATGCAAGTAGTTCCGTTTATAGAACTACTAAATTGAAATATAATTCGTTGCTGGATAGACCAGTTTGTAATTTATAGTAATCTTTAGTTAGCGAATGAGAGAATAATACAAGTATTGTTGTATTGAATTGGGTAAATGTTTGTGCAGGTAGGTAGGTAGGTAGGTAGGTACGTAGGTAAAAACTAGAAAGTAGAAAGAGAAATAAACAGAGAAACAGATGGCAAGAGAGCAGTGCATATCAAGTTGGTTGACGCGCGTTTACCTTCATTAGCGTATACCTCGGAATTCACCGGGGAAATATCGCCGCGATCCCAGACCGCTATACACGTGTATGAGCGTGTGCTCCTAGTTTCCGTGTTGGTTTGAACACGTGTGTCGAGAACCTGCGCGTAACTAATATGTACTTCGACAATTCTCTGTCCATATGCATGTACCAAGTCACTGACTGAACCTTAAGATTAACTTATTTCTAGTTTGCATTAATATCGTATTATATTATTTACTCACCCTCGGTGAAAGTTAATTAACAATCTTTTACTTATCATTCCACTTTTATAGTGTAAAGGATATTAATTTTCACAAATTGACTATATATTACAACTTTATTTTTTTCGTTGTAAGATATCTTAATATTTTCACAATTTATCGTTATGCATATTACGTAGCATAGAAAAAGGTTCCAGTTAAAATTAGTATCTATTACACATAATATTTACAGTAGATATTAATATTTACTATAAATTAAGTATTTTTTCTTGTAACAGATGGTAATTTTTATAATTTATTAAGTTTGTCTACCCATTACTCAATAAAATATTACTAATTTTTGGGGTTACATATTTTAACTTTGAAGAATAGCAGAAACTTGCTCAAAATGTAAGTTAGAAAATTCACGATTGCGGTCGTGGTTTTCAGTAAGTGTTTTGTGGCGTCGGTAGTTTGGAGATAATAATTTAAGTGGTGTGGCTTTTTAAAAGCAGAGTTTTGAAGAAATTTTTTTCTGGCCAGCCATATTAATCTACGGGGATGATTATAAGTCTGAGCGGTGCCCAGAATTTTTTTTATTAATTTTTTTCTTTTTCGTAAATTTGTTTGATTTATTAGCAATTTTTTAGGTGTTGTGTTTTTCTATATATTTGAGAATAAGTGTTTAATTTTGACTGTAAAGACCGAAATAATTGGAATGGTAACCGAAAATGAAAATCGATAAAGGAATTGATTATATGAATTAATGGTAATCTTTATTACATAATTTTTTTTTATGTATCGTGTCATCTTTCTTGACATTATTACGTTTTTATATTAGTTTTATATTTACTAATATCGTCTAATATATTTTAATAATTATATCGTTAGTATAGTTTTGGGGTATTATAAGCACAACAGCGACGAAATAATGTGGAGAAGTATCGTATAAGGAATAAATAAATTTATTTTCTTTATACGCGTAACATATATTTGTGTAATGGGAATCTTCTTTTCCCGAATGCAATAAGTGGAAATGAAAACAAGAACAGCTGACGTGCAGGATGAAATTGGAGGAACATTGTTAGACGTGTAAACTGTCGGGAATACAACTAGACAAGGAGGACTAAGCAAACGAGTTTACTGACTATATAATAGTTCCATGCACTACAATGACAATTTGTACAAAGTTCGTTTACCACTGATCTTAATAGAACTGGAAAATATAGAAAATACATATCCTATTAAATCGCAATTAGAAATTATTTATTAATATATATAATTTTACATAGCTACATGGAAAGAAAAAGTACTAACAGTCATTAAGCTTACTGTATGGATCAGTAACAAAGATTTCATCAATTTAAACGTAACGACGAGATAAGTATGTTAATGATTAATAAGCGAACTTATAATTAGTAAAAGGCGAATTATGTCACTAAGTTTTACACTGGCAAGGAGGAGTTTCACCCTCCGGGTCACGACTTCGTTGCAACTTTGGGAACTCATATGAAATTTAATCTCATAGGCCATTTCACGAAAGTTATTAAAAAATTGTAAAAAAATATGTTTAAGCTTAATTGCTAGTAACTAGAAACAATTGGAGACTTAAATCTACAGCAGAAAACTGAGAACAAGTAGATATAATTTGAAAAAAGAAGCTCAAATATATCAATTCGGTTAACAGTTATGGGAGAAATAAGAATTAGGCAAAATTTTAACGAAACTCTATCCATACTATAGATCAAAATATTCTAATTGAAATGTTACATTTTCTGTGAATATCTCCTTATAATGTAAAAATATTTAAAAATAAAAAAAGTAAAACTATATTTTTATAAGAGGAACGTGATCGCGCAGCCACAATAAACACTTTTCGACCATTATAATATGCAAGTGTCTTTTTTTTTTAATTTTTTAAGCTTTCAAAGTAAAAACAGTTTATCCGCCCGAATACAAATATTTGTATACTTAATTATGTATATATATATATATACATATTTTATATTTATTGTTTACTTACGGTCATCGAAAATGTTTTTAAAAATATCCGTGCAATCGACAAAATATTTACTTTCTTGCGGAAGAGAAAAATTTCAGTAAAATTGACTGAACCTTTGCTAACACTATAGACTGCCAAAACGCAAAAAATCACTGAATCATTGGTACAATTATTAAATTTACAAATACAAAGGCTTTTGGGCCCAAATCCCGCAGATCACCTCTTTTTTATTATTTTATACACGCAGTAATTATTTTTCAGTGTATTCTAAACTTCTTGTTTATTTAATTTTATTATTACTGCACTAACTACATCAAATAGATTATGTTAAAATGATGCATGTCCATTTGTACACACAACAATGCATGGTATTTGTGCATAAGTTATGCATAGTTTATTCATATTTTTTTCACATTGGAATTTAATTGCTGGAATGATTGAGTGAATCCAATGCATACTCACAGTAAAATTATCTGATTCCTCGATGAAACTCACATTAATTTATTTTATTTAGTTTATGCTCGCAAATGGATTTGACGACTAGTAAATTCAATAACAATATTACACTTGGTAATATATCTATTTATGTAAAGAAGAAGTAGTAATATAACAAATATAATTAACAAGATTTTCATAGTTCGTTTTTACATTTATATTTTAAGAGTTCTGTTCTCTTCTTTGAACGCACTAAATATTTTAAATAAAAAATTATAAAATTATATTTCGAATGAGTAATGAGTATTTTGCACTCTGTCGTAGATAAATAAACATAATATTATTTTCACACATTATTCAACTTTATTAATCACTATAGAATCTTCCATTTAACCAGTTATACATATTGGTGTAACCAGTAATACATATTGTACAACTATTAGTATTTTTTTATCCGTACACGTTCTAATAAGTAGTAATTTCAATTGTAGCATATAAAATCTCTAAAACTATGTAAAATGATAATAAATTCTTTTAGCAAACATAATTCAAATGAAAATATTATAAAATGTTTGAATGTATACGTTTAATAACTGATTTTCACAGCTATGCGTTGGAGAATACCTTCATTTTCAATTTGTACTGCATTGCCCAGGTCAGAGATTTTGTAAATGACCACGTTTTCACGTATATTTAAAGCATATAAAAGTCACTACTCGACGCTCGGAGAAACTTTTCTTTTAAATTTTCTGCACGTCTGTGTCGGTTCTCTTACTTCTCCTGGTTTTCTATCTCTCTTCGAGTCTCTCAATCAACCAAAATTTACTGGCCGTAGACTTGCGAGACTGTACGTGGAATTAATGATTTAACAGCAATATACTTTGATGCCCGAAACGAAATCGAAGGCAAGAGAAAAAAAAAGTTTTTATCGCTAGACGCAGGATATCACTTTTGAACGAGATCACGATAATTGATCTCTGATGGATTTTTTACCGGCAGGGCATTTTTGGGGTCGAAGTTAAAACTTAATGGGATTTCGAAGGTATATGAATGAAAAGTGCCGAAGATTTATAAGCCCTAGTTAAGAATTTAATTATGGAACACATTACGCGCATCGATGAATTTCTATCGAATTTGCGATATTTCGCTTTATCTTCGAAGCAACGAACGAAATAACGACTTTTTTTATTTCGTCCTAGCGGGAATGTATGGAATGTTCCGATTATTATATTTTTAATTTTCAACACGTTTTTTTTTATTGGACGGAAAATTTTCTTTTTGAAATAACTCAATCATACGAGGCTGTGGTTTCTTCTGTTATACTTTTTTATGTGAAATGATTATACTAACGGTTTGTTTAACGTCAACGTATATTTTTATTACAGATCAATTGAGTGTATCGTTTTTAATTTAAGCAATTAATGCTGTATTACAATGTGGCCGACCAATTTGATTCATTGAAGTGTTAAGCATTAAAATGCGGGGACAATATTTATTTTAAAACCATATCAGAATTGATATTGCGTATCGATTTCAAATAAAGAGGTATATAGGAACATTTTAAATAATATTTTTTAAAAATATTATAAGCGAATTCCAGTGATGCTTTTATGCCTGAATAATTTTGTAACCTAAAAGATTTTCAATTTTAAACTTACTTTAAAATTATTCTCTCAACTGTGTCGATGCTGTGTGTAAAAATATTTTTCTAGAATATCGGTTATCAATTTTGAAATAGTTACCGACCTCAAAATAACGTTTCGTACATTGTTACAGAAAATAAAATATTTTTTGTTGAAACAAATATTATATGGGATAAATACTAATTGTTTCAGTGCAGAAATATATGGCTTTAAATTAGTTGTATAATACAATTGTAATAATATTGTCACTAAATAGTATTGTAAAAATACATATCAGTTCTTGTATAAGAAAAATGAATGCTGGTTGTACGTATGTATAAATATTAATTTAATTGAAATATAAACTTAAATAAATAAGTAAGTAAACCAACTTATTGCTATTAAGTTTTATAGATTGCTAGGGTTATTATTTTTACATATCTCTTCTTCCCTCGATCTCTCTTTTTTTTCTTGACCTCCATCTTAAATACTCGTAAAAGCACCGGAAGTTTCACTCGGTTTTCTTGGAATATGTATATGCCTCGTGACTAGTTGGGCTTTATGCTCGGAGTAGTTGAGAAGCTCATTTGGCGTCTTGGTATCGGAGGTAGACGAGAAACTTGCGACTAGAAGACGAAGAGGCGTGGAGCCGAAACGGTGAAATACTGATAAAGGAAGCGAGGGTAGGAGTAAGAGAGAAGCTGGGACCGAGAGAAATGGCGCGCGTCAGTTACGCAACGAGATAAAAGAAGTAGAGGGAAGGTCGCCTCGGGCTTCCTGGGAATAGACGAGGAGGTAAGAGAGGAGTCGAGCCGTGTAAATGCGAAATTACCCCTGATGATAAACGTGAAATTGGAGGTGGTACGAGTTTTATATGGGCGCGATAGAGGTGAATAATGCTAGCGAAGATACGTATAAGAGTGCGGTGTACTAGGTCAAAACTCCGTCGAAATTGAAATGCGCTGTATCTGCTCGTGCCGTATAATATTTTTGTAAAATACGCCTCTAACGATGCGGTTCCATTCAGGACAAGTATATCCGAACGAAAAAAGGTATGTACCGACTTACATTTCGAAGCGTATATAAAATGCTTAATCCGCCCACGGGGAAGAGCCAGAAATGTAAACATACTTTGGGAAAGGAGAAACGCGAGCTTGAACGAAAAATCCCTGAAGGCAGGGGACAAAAAGTGAGACCAAGACGCTCAGCGTATATAGCATGACATTTGCCAGAGGTTCGGGCGCACGTCCCACCGTATCTTGTACCTGGTCGCTTCTATTTTATAAGAACCCGCTCACCCCGGCCGCTTAAAATACTGCCTCGATACTTTACCCAACGGCTGCGCGCGGCTTCCGCTCCCGTTTTATTTGTCTCGCCCTTTTCTTTTCTATTCCCTATTTTCTATCCCTATCTCTATCCACCCCCACCCCCCGCTCTGCACCATCGCTCTTTACATCTTTCTATTTCGCCAGCATGTTGCACACCTCTATCTATTCTTCGGTATAACGACACCGATTGTTCCATTGAGTTGGTATTTTTTAACTGTATATGTCCAGTAGGTAGTAACAGTGATCAGACACGTTCGCGTTATTCAAATGTTTTACGATAATTTACAAATTGTAATTGAATTATAAAAAACGTAACGTAAATTACTTGTACGTATTATATCTATCGTTATGGAACTAATTCTTAAGTATTAAAAATTACTATAGCATAGTTTAAAAAAAAAATTACGTAGTATACGTATATAAAAAAGGTAATAGTTAAATGTTAAATATTTTCTCGATAGTAAATACATCGAAAGACTAATTTTCGACGCACATAAAGACGAGACACTGCAATTCCCAAGAAAAAAAAAAAGGTTTGTTTATCCCCCTATAAATCTCATTCCAGTCGTAAGTCGGACGCGCCTTGAAAGTATAAATCGCAGGAGTTTTGTGTTCGTTTCATCAGTATAGTTGTTCTGAGATACGGGTGTGCAACAACATTTCCTTCTACTGGGAGGAATCGAGTTATTTTGAATGTAATTAACTACTCGACTCGTCCATTTGTCTCCTAAATGAATTATGGTGCGAACATACACTTTCATTCTTCTTTCTCTTCAAGTTCATCAGCCCCGGGTAACCATTCTTATATAAATCCCTTGACTACTATTTTCTTCCTCTTCTTTCACGTACGAGAGAAGGAGAGAAAATGCTCAAAAGAACGGACTCGAGGTGACAATCGAATTGCGCAGCTGTAAATGTCTCCGAATGAGCACAAAGCGCAAAGAAAAGGAATTGATAGGAGTTGATATAGAGGGCAGTGTAGATATACTAGTTAGAAAAGAAGGAAGGATAAATATATAAGTTACTGAGAGATGGAAATACTGCTTAACGATAAGATTAAACGTTTTTTATCTGGTAAAATTAGTTCGTTATTTAAATCAGGTGACAACGATATATCTCATGTTTACTAAATATTAATCAAAATCATTAAATCGAAAATACACACAGATAAAGGTTATAGTCAAATATATCATTGCTTAATTGAGAGACAGAATTGACAAACCATAAAAATTACTATGGCGATATATCAGGATGGAAATATCTTTCAGAAGATAGAAAAAAATTTTAGATGTTAAAAATAATTTGCCTAAGAGTTATTCCACCATGAAAAAATGGAAATTTTTCAATTTTTTAGAAAAATTTCTATTTTCAAAGCCATTTATCTCAAAATCTATTGATTTTTTTGAAAAAAACATTAAAAACAACTTTTGTTCAAAATAATCTTTAGAACTTATCTACCTGGGTTACAATTCTTAATTTTAAAATCACGAAGAAATATAACGCCCGGAAATATTGAATATCAAAAAAAGGCGACCACGCCACAATCGATTTTGATCTAACACCGCTCAAAAGATCACATTTTCGCGAGCTTTCGAATGGCGGTGGTTAGATTATTGCCAAGACCGTTGGTGTAAGTTATACCCCATAAACCTCATAAATCACTCATTTTCATGTATTTTAGGGCCTAACTTACACCAGCGGTCTTGGCCAATAATCTAACCACCGCCATTCGAAAGCTCTCAAAAAATGTATATATGTAGGAGCAATATTTGAGAAAACAATCTTTCTAGTAAATATTAATAAAACTGCGGGATATTTTAGTATACAACATAGTGACTGTATCGGCGGTTCTCGAACATAATGACTTGTTTGAAAATTTTTTTAAAAACAATTTATTTCGTCATTCCAAAAGTTTTGGTGGAAAACAACCTATTTCATTAATTAATTTGGATATTACTTATTTCAGATTTTTTTAAACAATCTAATTTTAGACGCACATAAAGACGAGACACTGCAATTCCCAAGAAAAAAAAAAAGGTTTGTTTATCCCCCTATAAATCTCATTCCAGTCGTAAGTCGGACGCGCCTTGAAAGTATAAATCGCAGGAGTTTTGTGTTCGTTTCATCAGTATAGTTGTTCTGAGATACGGGTGTGCAACAACATTTCCTTCTACTGGGAGGAATCGAGTTATTTTGAATGTAATTAACTACTCGACTCGTCCATTTGTCTCCTAAATGAATTATGGTGCGAACATACACTTTCATTCTTCTTTCTCTTCAAGTTCATCAGCCCCGGGTAACCATTCTTATATAAATCCCTTGACTACTATTTTCTTCCTCTTCTTTCACGTACGAGAGAAGGAGAGAAAATGCTCAAAAGAACGGACTCGAGGTGACAATCGAATTGCGCAGCTGTAAATGTCTCCGAATGAGCACAAAGCGCAAAGAAAAGGAATTGATAGGAGTTGATATAGAGGGCAGTGTAGATATACTAGTTAGAAAAGAAGGAAGGATAAATATATAAGTTACTGAGAGATGGAAATACTGCTTAACGATAAGATTAAACGTTTTTTTATCTGGTAAAATTAGTTCGTTATTTAAATCAGGTGACAACGATATATCTCATGTTTACTAAATATTAATCAAAATCATTAAATCGAAAATACACACAGATAAAGGTTATAGTCAAATATATCATTGCTTAATTGAGAGACAGAATTGACAAACCATAAAATTATTGAAAAAACATTAAAACAACTTTTGTTCAAAATAATCTTTAGAACTTATCTACCTGGGTTACAATTCTTAATTTTAAATCACGAAGAAATATAACGCCCGGAAATATTGAATATCAAAAAAGGCGACCACGCCACAATCGATTTTGATCTAACACCGCTCAAAAGATCACATTTTCGCGAGCTTTCGAATGGCGGTGGTTAGATTATTGGCCAAGACCGTTGGTGTAAGTTATACCCCATAAACCTCATAAAATCACTCATTTTCATGTATTTTAGGGCCTAACTTACACCAGCGGTCTTGGCCATAATCTAACCACCGCCATTCGAAAGCTCTCAAAAATGTGATCTTTTGAGCGGTGTTAGATCAAAATCGATTGTGGGTGGTCGCCTTTTTTTGATATTCAATATTTCCAAGTGCCCTATCTCTTCGAGATGTTAAAATTAAGAATTGTAACCCAGGTAGATAAGTTCTAAAGATTATTTTGAACAAAAGTTGTTTATATATATATATATATATATATATATATATATATGTAGGAGCAATATTTGAGAAAACAATCTTTCTAGTAAATATTAATAAAACTGCGGGATATTTTAGTATACAACATAGTGACTGTATCGGCGGTTCTCGAACATAATGACTTGTTTGAAAATTTTTTTAAAAACAATTTATTTCGTCATTCCAAAAGTTTTGGTGGAAAACAACCTATTTCATTAATTAATTTGGATATTACTTATTTCAGATTTTTTTAAACAATCTAATTTTAGATGCTGGAGCACTTACAAGGAGAGGACCAATCCTGTGGGAAACGGATCTTTACCAAACTCTAGGATATTTTTCTGCTATAAAAAAATGAAGAAAGCCGGAGTTATAGAATATAATGCCCTTTCTTACCATAGATATAAGCAAACAACTTACCATAGATATGTAAGCAATCGTCGAAAAAACTCTTTATTTTGATCGCTTATAACTCGAAAACAAATAAATATATATGCTTTTAAACTCAAAATCAGAAGAAAACTGAGATTAAGTAGATATATTTTGAAAAAAAGAAGCTCTAATATCTTAATTTAGTCAAAAGTTATGAAAGAAATAAGAATTAGACGAAATTTTGGCTTAAAAAAATCATTAAATTGTAAAGATAAATTTTCGTTAAAATTTCGTCTGTTGTTTATTTCTTCCATTATTTTTGACTAATTTAAGATATTGGAGCTACTTTTTTTCAAAATATATTAATTGATCTCGGTTTTCTTTTGCATTTAAATTTAAATGTATACCTTTAATCGTTTCCGAGTTACAAGCACTCAAAGTTCAGAGTATTTTTGGCGAGATTTTTCGTTATTTGCTTATATCTTTGGTAAGAAAGGACATTAGATTCTATATCCCGCAGTGTTAGTCTGTATACTGTGTTAGTTTGGGCACTAGAAAACAGTACTCAAAGTTGCAACAAGATTCTTTTCCCGCAGTTACAACACTCTCCTTATAAGTAAAACAAATTTTGTTAAAAAATTACTTCCACTTTGATCGCTTATAACAATAAAACTGAAAACTGAAACTAATAAAGATCTATACTCAAGCTAAAATTTAGAAGAAAGCTGAGAACAATACATACGATTTGAAAAGAGCTCAAATAAAAAAACGTCAATATTTTTTTACTACTAAATTTTAGTTAAAATTTCATCAATTTCTTATTTTCTTTATTACTTTGCTCCAAATTGACCGATTTAAGTTTCTTTTTTTTCAAATCACATCTATTTGATCTCAGCATTCTTTTGAATTTTGGATGATCTATTACTATTTGTATCCGAGTTATAAGCAGTAAAAGTGGAACTAATCTTTTTGCAGCTTTAATAGGCATAACTTAGGTAAATTAACGCGTTAGGGTCAAAGCCAGATTGCTTTCCTCATATTTTTATATTACAAAATATATCGTACAGTTTGTTTAAGATTCGTGATCCAATGGTCTCTCCTAGCAATCAGAAATTTGTAATTACTTAAGTCTGTAGCAGTAAATTCAAAACCGTTGATTTCTATCATTATCTCTTCTCAGTATATTTTTTACATAATTTAAATAAAACAAACTATTTGACCAATTTTAATAATTTAAAACATCACGCAGACCAAAGTTGTAAATACGAAAAAAGAATTGAAATAAATGTAAACAGTCAATTACTATGAAGACTTAGAACTGCATTCTAAGTGCAATCTTTTGTAACGCGCAAAATTGTGCGTAAAACTCAATTTTATACATATTGGAATACGTTCCCTTAAGCTATAATTAATAATATACTAAATAATGTTACATAATCTACAACTTTTATGACAACGCATTTACAGGGATCTACCACCTTGCAACATAATAATTATGTTTGAAATAATGAATAAAAATCTGAAAAAATTCATATGGGTAGTTTAAAACAAACGCGAGGGCATAAAGATCTGATTTTTTAAGAAAAATGTTAATAATAATTGATTAAGCTAAGTTTCGGTCGGTAATTACTTGTCTAAAAAGGCATACATTTTCAACACAGAAATCAGAATTAAATTACAGATTTTAAAAAATCTGAAAAAATTTCAGTATATTATTTAGAAGATGCTTCATAAAGTTCAAGATTTTTTCAAAAATTTATCTTTTTGTTTATAAAAAAAATATTAAAATTTATCATTTCTAAGTTCGACATCCCCTTAAACTACAGGAAACAAGAAATGCACATGAATGTAAAACTGTTAAATAAATACATTAAAAATTAGACTAAAAAATAGTTGTGTTAACAAATATTAGGCAGATTAGCCATATCTAGTAAATTTCAGACAAACGGGTAGCACAAAAAATTATTTTTTCTCCTAGAAAAGATATTTATTGATTGCAAAACATCGATTTTGTTCTATTTTTAATTACTCAAGGTATTTCCGAAAAAGTAACTCCGAAGGAATCACTTTTCTGTATTTTAAATTCAAAGAATATTTTTACAATTTTTTATAAAACTTACAATTTTAATTATAAAAAATAAAAAAAAAATACTAATATTAAATATTGTGAAATAGGTCTGACCGCATTAAAATTTACATCACTATTTATCGAAACAAGTCGTATTCAAGCAAAATTTGGAAATAGGTCGTTTTTTAATAAAATTTTTAAATAGATCATTATGATTGGAAACTGTCGATATTATAATTTGTCAAGTCTATTTCTCAATTACCTCAATAACATTTTCAATTTAATGGTTCACATTGTATTAATGGAAAGTTTATTTCCAGCGGGACACTAAGTACCGTATTATCTCAATTCACTTCTCTCTGACTATATTTCCTTAAATTCTATTATCAAATCGTACAAACGAGCTAATCGAATTCAGTTTGCCTTGGATATGGTCAAAGTTCTTCCAGAAAATGAAACATTGTAATTTTGCATAGGTATAGTTGCACTTGTTCACTCGTTAATCGGAAAGTTGAGTATTTGTAGCTCTCTCACACTCTCGAGATCTAAGAGCTCTTACTTTGAATCCTCTTTTATAGAAATCGCACGCACACGCATGGAGGTATAATAGAGAGCGGCTAGAAATGTCCAGAGGCGAATTTACGAGGGAGACTTTACGTGGAGCTGCGGCGTTTCTACGTTTCGCCCCGTTTTACGATCCACACACCGAAGAGCCAAACAACTGCCTCTCTTTCTTTCTCTCTTTCTAGCACACGTGTACAATATGGAGGACGATACCTATATATTCCTAATGAAGACCGAAAGACATATCCGGGACACATCCTTGCGCGTGCTCGTCACGTTATATATAAGTACATCCGCTGTAGAACAAGAAAATTGGCTTTTTCGTTCAGAGACATAAAGTATCTTTGTTTTCCGTCCAACGATCGGACAACTTGTTTCACTCAACATTTTCTCTCACAGATCTTTAATCAAAAATAAAGATACGTTCATTATAAATTAACAACAACGTACGTTTTACTTACCAATTATAGGTTACTTAATTTTTTATATATTAATTTACTTATTTCCTTATTTTTTACTTACATCAAGACATTCTTATTTGTTTTCATTTCACATTGTCATTTTTGAACAAATTTAAACAAAACAGTAAATATCCGTAAAAAAATTTACATAAATTAACCTCGAAATCAACGCTTAGTAACTTATCCGGATTTTGTTTTTTTATATGTTAAGTATAATAGAAAAAAGAAAATCGGGTCTGGTATAAGTAGTCCCTAATAAATTTCTTTTAATTTATTAAATGTTTAAAGGCCAAACTTTGTTGCTACAACAATTTTTACCAATTTTTTGTTACAGAAACAAATTATTTCAATCTTTTCGACGGCATTCAAAAAAATAGTTCTAAAAAAATCAGCATTAAATTAAGGGGATATCAGAACCAGAAAATAGTTATTTTTTACTTTTATTTATAAACAAATGAATACATTTAAAAAAAACCCTGAACGTCACGCTCTTAGGCTTGTTTAAAATAACATATCCAAATTTGTCCAGATTTTTAAATCCATAGTTTTATTACGATGTTTGGGTTAAAAGTTTATGCCTTTTTTCACTAATAATTATCGACCAAAAATTATTTGTTCATTTATTACCAAAAGAATTATTTTTTCTTAAAAAAATCAAAACGTCGAGCCCTTCCTTATATTTTGAGCTATAGGTACGATTTATTTCAGATTTTTAATTCAATATTTTGGATATAAATTTTTAGTTATACCGTTAAGTCGTGATTTATACATGAAATAACGACTGCGAAAGTCGGAAAATTTTTTTGCAATTTCAAGCGTTAATGTATTAAACATAAAAGTTAGACTGAATTTCAATTTCATAACATTAAAAATATACGTTTTCAAAGTCACCTCAATTGCTGTCAATTATTGTAAAATACTTTGTATATTTTATAGGTAGTTCAACAATCATGTTGCAATATTGCAATTGAAAAAAATCGTTTTATCGTTAAAAAAGAATACAAATCGATAATTCCCATATACACTGATAACAAGTACATTTTATTATTTTATAGAAAATCTTCGTAATAAACGATAAAAAATATTTACTGTGCGAGTTCGAAGATTAATAACGCAAGTGCTTCCCTTGGTTTTTAAGGTACACTGCAAGTATATCTTCCGTCGAGGAATTTAGAAATGAGTTTTATAACTATTACTTCGAGGAAACAGCTACGATATAAGATAGCCATTAAAACGATAACGACGAATCAATACACGAAAGAAAACAGCAAGGGTTGGAATTATAATAGGTTATTGCAGGAGTATTATATGAAAATTCTTGGGTATACGTTAACTGGGAAACTTTGAAGCACTTTCGTTGTTAATTTCGAATCAGTTGGTACATACAGAGATAAAGAGAGATAGAGAGATAGAGAGAGAGAGAGAGATAGAGAGAGAGAGAGAGAGGAGAACTAGAAAGTCGGTGTGAACGCGCGTTTTTATAATGTTTCGAGGAAAGTTTTAACGCAATAACTTGCTAGAGCAATCCAAACTCAGGGAGGCGCCGCTGGCTAAGCTTACTTTGTCTCCGTTGCGCTTCCCGTGCGTACAAAGATCTGCATTTTCCGCGCATACTGTCCGCGGGATTGCTTCGCGATGAAAAGTTAGTCCAAGACACTTGTTCTCCTAATGGTAGATTTCTTTTTCCGACCGACCCTGCTGAGAAAATATTTAACAACGCAAACTCCCTCTCCTCGAGACATTTGTTCACTCGGTTCTGCGCTTCAGATTTTAATGGTTTTCAAAGAATACACATGAATACGGGCTTCCCCGGTAATTATTTAGTTTAACTTCCTACTTAAAACTCTCTTAAAACATACTATTCCCTTGACTTACAAGTATCTGTTGACCTTCTAATTTCTTAACTTTCCAGTTATTATATTGTTGTCAAATAATTAATCTAATCAAATGATACTTGTTGTTTTAACTATTAATATATAATAACCAATGATAAGTGTAAAATACGTATTTGTCGTATAATCGTAAACCCGACATTAATCGGATAATATTCACTTCGTTTCTACGTTAGCGGGCGCATAAAGTGGTGTAAAAATACCGTTAAATCGATAATCTCAGTTAGAACAGTAAGAGCACAGAGTAAAATGTTGGGCAATTCTTATCAATGCCGATCGTTATCAATTTTGCGGGAGGCTATATCACCGAGACCTCTCTAGGGATTTTCATCTGCGAATATCCCGAAACACACGAACTTTCAACACGGTGCGGTTTGTGCGCATAAAAATTAAAGGTATTGTGTCTATATACACTACAACATGAGGGATTTATTTTATGCACCGTAAAATATATTATAAACAATATAATAAGTATTCCTAACAACGTTACAGTTAATACATTATTATTATACATAAAATTATTAATATTAAATTCAATTACAATTTTCGTTCTAAAATGAGTTTGTTATGAGCTGAACTGAGACATTGATCAAATTATCTCTTTTATTTATGTCTCAGAATATTTTATACTATACTCATTTTACTTGACGATTACTTTGTCAATAAATAATGGAAATGAATTATGGTGATTTGTGATAATTCACAATCGTTATATAATAAATTAATATATAGGATATATCTACAGTACGTTGATAATTATATTTTCATTAAATTATCGTATAATTAAAGGAGGAAGTAAAGTTATATTATGAATTAATATAGAGAGATAAGAAAGGTAATGATGAATTAAGTGACATAAAAGGGGGACACAAACACAATGCTATCATAGCAAAAAATCGGTGAAAAACTGTGCGGTAGAATCCAGCAATAATTAATAAGGGATTTCCTTTAAAGAAGACGTGGAGAAGAGCCTGTACAAGTTTTAACGATAGCTTAGTCTGAAGCTGACGAGGTAGTTGCGTGCAAATTGAATGGCTTTAAAGGAGAACAAGCAAGGCGATTCTGGTCTTCTCGGAAAACTTAGCCGAGCAAGATCTCCAAGCCCTTATACCCATTATTCGAAGTGTCTTTTAAAAATGATAAACATATAATTTTGATGCTTGAACACAACATACAGTCTATTACCGCAATAGTAGATTTTGCACTCGAAAGAAATTTAACAAGAAATCTTGTATAATGTTATATAAATTTACAGGGCAACCATATTACAGCATCTAAAAATATTA
The DNA here is from genome assembly GCA_026168455.1 of Theocolax elegans. NCBI lineage: Eukaryota > Metazoa > Arthropoda > Insecta > Hymenoptera > Cerocephalidae > Theocolax > Theocolax elegans. The sequence continues at coordinate 25,335,419 of CM047428.1, forward strand.
ATAATAACAATTGTAATTGTAGTATTATTAATTATATTTAATGCGTATTATGTATAAGTAAATACGGTGATAACGCAAAATTGATTATTTTCGTTGAATTGTAACTTTGTGGAGGTATACATGAAAGGGATAACACTCGTTATATGTTACCATCCGAATCATTTACTGAAATACTATAATAATAATACCGAATTTAAAATTAAAATTTAAGAGAAGTCACGAGTACGTTGTCAATTGTTGATTGGAGCAGTAGTTTATGAGATTAATTGTTTTGACAAATTTAACCGGATCTAAAAATTTTTTAAAAATTTGAGTTTATTAAATAATCCAGTTATTTTGAACTTTGTATAATTCAGATGGCATTGTAACAAAGAGCATTGTTTTCACCATGTTCTTTAAATTTTCATATAAAATATTAATTTACGTAGAAGTAGCGGTTTTCAGTTGGTAAATAGCTCGTAACATCCCTTCAATATACTAATATTTATAGAGTAATATAATATTATAAAACACAGTTTAATACTAACTTAAATACTTATTCAAAACAATTATTTATGCAATATTATTATTTCCACATGCAAACAATTGGTGATTATAAATTGTATATCCAAAAAGTATTTTGAAGATTGAATAAATCTCACTAAACTCGAAGGGTACATATAATCGATATAAAGGATGAATAGATAAATACGAGGATTCTTTTGCATCGAATGTAAGTAAAAGTGGGGTGCTCTATTATACTTAACGTCAGACGGTCTATACTATTCCATAATTCTTTCAAAGAACCATGAAAGATAATGAAGATAGAAGGGAAAGGGAGACAAGTAAAGTAGAAAAAGGGATGGGACAAGAGTAGATTACTCGAGTAGTTTCTGTCTCGAGGAAACTCTGGCCCGGCTGCCTTAGTTTCTTTCAGTTCGTGCTTTCAATTTTACATCCGTAATTAGGGATCTTTAACTTCTATACGGCCCGCAGCACTTTAAAGCTAATTTTCTCGTTTGACACTGCGACTCAATGTTTTTTTTTTTCTTCAACTTTTTTTTTTCTTTCTTGGGTTTCATGGAAAACGATTTCATGCTACCGTTCCTTGGTTTTAGGTTCTCTTTTTTTCTTCTTGGTGCGGAAGTGAGATCCTAGTTTATTAAATGGGGATTTTACAAGAAATTTAATTCTATTTACGTTTATCTTTATTTTTCTTTGGTCACTTTGGAAACTGTGTCGAGATCCAGCTTTACTTTTACCGCTGGGGATAAAAAAAGAAGGTTGTATTGCATTATATCAAGAGAAGGAACTTGGAAATACTTTAGTTAAACTGTGCATATACTTGCACTATTTAACGTGGCTTCTCTTATTCAACTTTTACAATCATACGACATTGCAAAAAGACAAGCTGCTTTATGTAATAAAATGGTAACTAAATTTTATGTTTTATTAGTAATTCTCACGTTTCCGTTGGAAAAAATTAATACATTAGTGCAAATGTTTATGAGTAAACAATAAATATGTATTTATTTTACTTTCTAACATCCTCCACCTCATTTCGAATTCAAGAAGTTATATTTTAGTATAGAATATAAGAAACTATGAAAATACATTATTCCAAATAAATCGCGAAAAGTCGTAAAAAACTGTAGACTAAAGACAATGCATACATTACCGGCTTATCCTATATTGAAACAATTCTGGCGAAACGGGGCATAGATATAGATGGACTACGTATAAACCATCAGTCTATAGAGAAAATCGGATAATTTCTGGAGTGTTGTCACTGCATACACATATGTCTGAACTCGTGGAATTGAATACCTCTGTGTGTGGGTATCCCTTCCCTCCCCTCTAACTCCTCCCTCCTTATAATCGAGGAGTACACAGAGGCCCGAACTTATCGCTGCATAAGGCGAGTTTATAGAACGGGGTATGGAATAGTGGGTGGTATGCGGGTGGTAGAGAACCTACCTAAACGCCCAGTGCAAATTGAATCGTGTTAACCGAATGAGAGAGGATGGAGAGATAGAGACAGTGTAGAATTCACATATGCCTCTTGGTTCGACTGATTGCAGGCGTCGCAGGGATATAATGTTGCGCGTGCTGGGAGTTCGGCTGCTGTCGCGGCTCTTGGTCCTCGTCTGCACGCTCTCGCTGCTCTCGCTACTCTTCCTTAGCCGCTGTGGATTTAATAACCTCGATGCAGACCTCGTCGATACCTCTGGTAAGCTAATACTTCACTACTCTACTACTCGTCTCAATCGTTACGCTTAATATTATTTCATAACAAATTACCAAGAGTATAAATTGCCAGCATATACCTTTCCTTATTTAATATAACTTGTGCATTGGTCACTTATCCCGTTTTTTACATGTTTAGAAACAACCGAATAAATATGATGATGATATTTGTCCCTCCCCCCCCCCTTACACCTTCATTTAGGCTTTTTAATTTAAATAGAAAAACGATTTTTACTAAATAAACCAATTTTCATTATTATATTACACAAACGAATGATACAAAGTATGCACAATCAGCGAAAGCGACAGTTTACTTTATTAATCTGAATATAATTTCATCGTACTAAATGTATACATTCGTTTTGCCTATTTATATTACTAATCGGTGTCAAACAGGTACGAAATATAGACACAGCTTTTGTTTTCAATTTCTTAGAAGAGAGGAACAAGGTTTATTCAGTGTAAAAGCTCTTTCTTATTTATACTATTTTTATTATTTTCAATGTGAATTATGTGAACAATGTAATAACGTAACAAAACGTTTTTTTCTGTATTTAAATTAAAAAACTTACCTGATCCGCAAGAAGTTGAATCGGTGTTTTATCTTTAAAAGTATACTAAAAATTGTTTAATTAAAACCACAGTTTTTGATAAATTAATAAAATTTGTTCATTTGGATATATTCAAATTTATTATCAAATACTTAGGAATTCAACGTGTCCGAGATCGTTAACACATCTAAAAATAAAGTAAATAAAACTAAATCGTTAATATTCCGAAAGTTTAATGATTAAATTACCTCGAAGTTCGGAGGTATTATTTCAAGAGATTATTATGTAAATCCTTATTCCAAGTATAAACACAATACTGCATTTATAAGATAATACAATTACAAAAGCAATTTTCAAGGTAATTTAATATTTGTTGAACAAGAAGATCTTGATAAAAATATCTTAAATTCAAGGGGCGTTAAATTATTTATATGTTTGTACACTGCAAAGAAGGAGCATCAAAACCTCCACAAAAGACATAAACGGAAGCGTGCCTTAAGGATGTGGAATAAGGTGCAGTTGTAGGAGCAAGAAAACACAGTATATGTGTGTATATATATATATTTATCAGTATTCACGTGTACGCGAAAACAAAGGGGAATCTTTGGGTAGTGTGAAGTAGCAAGTGCACTGCGCGATGTAACTGCGAAGGTGTCAAAGACGTTGGAGGCCCGGGAAAGTAATTAACTTGGCTTTTGTCGCAGTAGCAAAACTCGAATGGAAATCGTCGCCTCCGTGGTAGATTAGAAAGCTAGGTGTACGCACAAAGGGAAACCGTATCGAGAGCTCGTATACGCATTTCACTCACTAGTTACGTTTTGCGGCAATGCCTTTACTCTTTCATTCGCGAGTTTGTTAGTTTTTAATCAACCTCAGCCTTTTATTGATTATTCTATGTATTTTTAAAGAACTTATGTCGATTCAATATAGTTTTTATTCGATATAGAAATTATTTGGTTAGTTATATTAGTTATTATATCAATGAATAATACCAAAAACACTGAAGATTAGAAAATGAATATAGGGAAGGAATACTACCGCTATTCTATAAACATATTTATTTCAGTATGTATTTACTATTTTATGGGGTAAAAGTCCAAGTTTTAAATCAATTAAAACACCATGAGTTATTTACAAAAAATAAACGTTTTGTCTGTTTATTTTATATGAGGAACTATTTATTAGATACAAAAAAAAAACAAAATTACATACAATTGGCAAAATAAATTATTAAACAAATTACAAAAATTAATTTACCAGAATGAAAAAGAGAACACAATTTATTATATTGCTAATAAAAAAAGCGTCAACGATGACATTTTTTGTGTCTAATAAATAGTTCTCGATCAGATGATCTATAAAACAAACAGACAAAACGTCAACTTTTTACATTTATTACTCATGGTATTTTAATTCATTGGATATTTAAACTTGGATTTTTACCCCATATAATCGATACTTACATTGGAGAGTAACAAGGAACTAATATATAATGCATAATATATAATAGCCCTTATACCTATATATATATATATATATATATATATATGTTAGTTCTTTGTATATGTAGGTATAAGGGCCATTTCACGTCAACTGGTACGATAAAAATTTTAAAATGCACTAAATTTTGGATACAGACTGGAAATGTTATAAAAAAAAAAGAAAATATGTTTAGGTGCTAAAAATAATAAGTTTAAGTTATTCCAACCTCAATAAATGAGTTATTTCACGCTTTTTAACAACCCGCGTAAAAAAAATTATGTTTATCTAAACTTTATATAAAGTTAAAGTTCGGAGAAAGTTCATATCAACGTGTCCAACGCGACATTCCTAAACTTGGAAAAATGTTAATTAAGCATTTGTATAAAGTTTATACAAACTTAAAATAATGCCTTAGGTAAGATTAAAAATATTATTTTTGAACTTGTGAAATTTGAATTAATAATAATAAAAAAAAAATTTATTCCGAGATTCGAAAACCTCCGATCTTCTACTTCGAAGTCTCTCGCTCTACCATTATTTTATTGTTTATGTTATTAAGTTACATTCAGGTTGTAAAGTTGGAAACATGTTTCAATTGTTCTTTATAACCAAAAGTTAATATTATGACATAAGCAATAAAAATGGCTCAGTTGGTAGAACGAGAGACTTCGAAGTAGAAGATTGGAGGTTCGAATCTCGGGATAAATTTTTTTTTTATTATTATTAATTTAAATTTCACAAGTTCAAAAATAATATTTTTAATCTTACCTAAGGCATTATTTTAAGTTTGTATAAACTTTATACAAATGCTTAATTAACATTTTTCCAAGTTTAGGAATGTCGCGTTGGACACGTTGATATGAACTTTCTCCGAACTTTAACTTTATATAAAGTTTAGATAAACATAATTTTTTTTACGCGGGAATAGTTGATTTTATAGCTATTTATCTCAAAATATATTACCTTTTACTGTATACCTATGTCGTTATATATAACATTGATTGCTGGTTTTCTATAGAATTTATTCTTTCGGGTTAGAATTCTTAATCCTAATATCGATGGTTTTCTATAGAATTTATTCTTTCGGGTTAGAATTCTTGATCCTAATGTCGATGACTTACAAAGTACAAGTCAACATTGATGTTTAAAATAAGGTGACCACGCAACAATCTAACTTTTTACCCACAAGTCTTAAAAAAGCTTTAAGTAATACCTTTCTAATGGTCTAGCTTGTAATTGGCCTATAAGTTTGTCAAAAATTAACATGTTAAATTCCATTTAAATTTTTGGTAATTTTTTAAAATACCATAACTATATAACTAAAATTATATTCTACATATATATATATATGGGGTATTCCACGTGAAGTGGTCCGATCAAAATTTTAAAATGCACCAAATTTTGGGTACACATTATATGCCCATTTTCATGAATTTGTAGCTTCCAGGGGATGCACTTTTCACTAAAAACATGAATGAAAATATGACTTTTTTTGTAAAATTTTCTGAACTTTTCATTAAAAATACTTTTAAAGACATAAATGTATGCTGTCACATTCTTGTAAACCATTTAAACCTTAAATAGTGAAAATTAGCAATTCTGTTCCGGACTCTGGAAACCTAATACTGTTTAAAACATGTCTTTTTATATAGTCAGAATTTACCTATTAATTTTCAGAGTGGGTCTAAACCATTAAGACCACTTTTAATCAAAATATCTGGGCAAAATATCCGAAATATCATGTTGATACTTTTATAGTAAATCTTCAGATTAGTATCATAATTCTTATATTGGTTGTAAAATTGAAAATCCAGCATTATAAATGTTTAAAAATTAATTTTTTATAATTGTATAATAATATTTGTATTTTTAGCAGCTTCCAGGAGATTAGATTGATACTGAAAAACGTGGAGATGCTTTTCTACCACTGCAAGGTAAATGCATAAATTTTTTTCAATGATCATGCTAACAGATTCATCGTTATAAGGAAACATATATTCATCTCTATTGATATTTTGGGCACTTTTCCCAGATATTTTGATCAAAAGTGGTCTTAATGGTTCAGACCCACTCTGAAAATTAATAGGTAAATTCTGACTATATAAAAAGACATGTTTTAGACAGTATTAGGTTTCCAGAGTCCGGAACAGAATTGCTAATTTTCACTATTTAAGGTTTAAATTGGCTAACAATGGCTTACAAGGGTGTGATAGCATACATTTATGTCTTTAAAAGTATTTTTAATGAAAAGTTCAGAAAATTTTACAAAAAAAAGTCATATTTTCATTCATGTTTTTAGTGAAAAATGCATCCCCTGGAAGCTACAAATTCATGAAAATGGGCATATAATGGAAAAAAGTGCTAAAATGTCAATTTTGACTCTCTGTAACTTAAAATAATGGCCCCGAAAAAACCTGAAAAAATTCAGGAGAACTACTGGATACCTCTAAAACATATTCCCACAGTTATAGCAATATTAATTTTTTTCATCTTCGATTTCACAGAGAACCACCCATATATTGGGTGTACTTTCTTACACTTTTTTCAATTGAATGTTGACATGTTTATGTGACACTGACCTGGAGATTAGAAATTCTAACCCACAAGAATAAATTCTAGAGACAATTAGTAACCAATGTTACATGTAATATTCTATAGTAACAGTTTATAGATGTTGAGATAAATAACGGTAAATACAGCTAGTGTTTACAAATACTTGGAAAAACTCATTTTTTGAGGTTAGAATAAATGTTGAATAAATAAATGGATTCCAGTATCTAAAAAATTTTTTGTTTTCTGAAAAACATTTCAAGTGTGTACCCAAAACTTGATACATTTTAAAATTTTGATCGGACCACTTCACAATTCACATAGAATGTGGATTCATATATATGTATAATATATTAATTATTAATTTAATAATGTTAAAGAATTTTGCGGTTTGAATAATTATTAAATCTGATTTATGGGGGTGGGGCTGATCGAAACGTCTGAGTTTCTTTATGATAATATTTTAATCTATATTAATAATTATACAATATGTACAACGACCCCATGCTTAGAATATTAATATTACTTTATAAATTCATGCAAGTTGATTGGGGTTTAGGTGGGCTAGCGCACAAAGGCTAATCCGCGGCGATAGAACAATAGCGCAAGTTAGTATACCGCAACGAGAAAAAAAAACTTTATTTGTGTTTTTTCGGGGTGATTAAGTGAAAGAAAACAAATTAAATTATGTTATGACACTTGATAAATTCGAACATGTGTACGTTAAAAAAGCACGTGTAATTGCCGGGAACAAATACAGTTACATCATTTAGAATCATAGAAATTTCTTTGCGAACGGACGTTAACAAATATTATACACTTACAATTTCTTTCATGTATTATTAGTATATTATATGTATTTTTTCTACGTGGTTACAATAACACCCGCGTTAGTGGAATTGATGTGCGTTTAGTCAGACTAGATATTTTTACTTTAAATTGCATCTTTTTTTAAATATTACATTAATGTTTTTAAACAGTACTATAGTTTATTATAAATATTTTTTATTTTATGTATTCAACAGTAATATTTAATTTGCTAATTTTATTAAATTAGTACAGTTTATTACAGACCCCCGTGTGAGTTAAATTCATTGGTAAAGCAAATTACCTATTCTTCTGAAACATAAATTCTCATGTTAATACTGTGATATTAAGTGTAGTAAATTATAATTAAAAGAAGGTATTATTTTATTAAAAAATTCATATGAGCTGTGAATCAATTATTGCTTTATCATAATTGGTTTGTAAAGATGATGATGAAATGATATTACCATAGTAAAATAGGATCGCATTAAATTCTATACTTTATTAAATACTATCCCTCTTTCATTTCGTGTGATAAATCATGGTAAAGGTTGACTTTTAATAAACACATTTTATACAAATGCAAAAAAAATATATATATATAACAGACTAACGTGAGAAATAACACACACATACACGGAGAAAAATTTCTGATAATTTTTACCCTGTAAGAATAGTAAAAGTGGGACAAACTGTCTTTTCTGGAAAAATTTACCCGGTTTTCGGTTAAAAATTACAAGACTTAGGATAAATTTTACTATGCAGCAGGGTAATTTTTACCAGAAAAGATAGTTCGTCCCATGTTTACTAACCTTACAGGGTAAAAATTATAAGAAATTTTTCTCCGTGTACACACACATACACACACATACACACACAGACACACACAGACACACATATGTGTTTCGTTAAATATGCAGACTCGGTATGATAAATAACGCATTGTATTATGCGCGTTATCATTGAAAAAAATCAGATCTTTTAAAAAATTGACGTTATAATTATAAATATTCGAATAGCATAAAACTCTTAAATCCCGCCTACTTGTTCCCGCGAAAATTCATATTTGATTCAAGCTCTACAATTCAATTGCAATATTCATTAATTCTCAAGTGTGCACCCGAGGGTTTTATTCTTTCGTAATTAAAAGTATAGGGAAGAAAAAGGAATTCCAAGCTCATAATACAATCAACTTTCAATTTAACGTTTAACCTCGTAATACCGAGAAAAACCACGAGGTTTTTTAATTACAACCATCTTTCCTATAACGAATAAATAAATCGCATTCGTTGGGAAATGTTTGAAATAAATATAATTCAATTGCGGAGCGTTCGCTTTACATTGCACCTGCCCGCTAGATAAACAACTACGGATTAGAAGCATATTATTTAACTCGACGCGTTTTAATTAATATCCCAGTGTCCTGCCGAAAAAGTGGGCATTTCGCGCGTGCACGACTTCCTCATTTTCTCTTCGGTTATTTTACGAGTTTCATTATTGCTAACAATTGCGCGCTCGCTGTGCTTTCGCCTACCTCTGTCTTTCTCTAATTCTCTCTCACTTGCTCTTCCTCTTTTTCGAGTAATTAATGTTATTTCTTTCCCTTTTTTGTTCTCACTTCTTTTTTTTCCATGCGCGCGTAGGCGATATGAAATTACGCTCCCAGTGAAAAGGGTCGTTTAATTTTCATTAAAAGGGGCCGCAAGCGCGCTGTTTGCTTGGTCATTTCGTATGATGCCAGCCTACCATTAGAGAATGCACAAGTTACCTCTCTTGCCTGTTCATTTATGTCCAGTTGGAATTTTATTAGGCAGTTAATATTGCTATTTTGTGCATTTTCGCGCGACCGGCATATATAAAGCAATTTTGAACCAACTTTCGAAGATACATCGATAATTCCGTATTCATATTTCGGATAACAACTTATCTTTCTCGCTAAACATTGATGGTTGTATATTTTTATTAAATATTTATAATTTTTCCTTCATTAGGGAACTGATTAAAGAAATTATGTTAGATTTTTTAAATTATTTTCTGTTGTATTATCACTTTCCTACTATTTATAACTATTTCTTTTTTTATATTTCTTAAGTGTAACTTGTTCTTAACGTTTTTCTTAATTTGAGTCTAAAATATTTACTTAAAATTATTCAAAGTTTAATATAAAGGACAAAATAAATTTTGTACTGTAAGTATATAGTATGAAAATAAATATGATTAAAAATAGCAAATAAATGAATGCCGCTTGATAAGATAAATAAACAATTGAATACAAACGTAATTTGTTTAATGGAAATTCTGAATTACGGCAACAATCTACAGTATCGCAAATGATTTCAAATAAGGTAGAAGGTTCAAAGGATCCGTTTTACCATTCCGAAGCTGTACTTATTTCTGATAGCCCTTGTTAATTATAACGATTTACGCAAAGCGATCAACCGTCCATCACCAAAAAAAAAATTGAGTACTGCTTCGGAAAAGGGATTATCCACCAAAGGAGGTAATTACCTTTTGAACCGACATCTCCCACTTCCATTCCGCCATTCTCATTTTACGATTACTCCCAATTCTTTGTCTCCCTTTTTCCCTTGTTCCCCTTTCTTGTCAATTACGTATATTTTTTCTTTTTCCTTCCAACTGACTCTTACATCTTTTCGTCCAAACTGCAGTTTCCCCCAGATCTTCCCCGTTGGGGCTTATCAATTTCTCAACCCTTGTTTCCGCCTTCCTTTCCCTTGGCTCTCTACATCTCCATTTGCTCGTTCGAGTGCTGGAGAGCGTAAGAGACCGATCGAACTGGAGGAGGTAGGAGCTTCATCCAGATGTACGGGCCTGCCGGGTAGGGGAGGTTACTTATCTTTCGCTAGATTTATTTCCCTGGAAAATACTACTGCGGAACTTCCACTTTGAAGAGCTTCGCGTTTCGTTAGTTATACTCCTACATTCGAACGATTTACTTTACGATTACTGGCGGGAACCTCGTTTGTGAATTGGTAAACACTTGCGGTTACTTATTCTCACCACCTTACCTTTCATTTTTTCGAGTCGCGCTCATTCATCGTTCACGAAACGGAATGCTTTGTGAACGAAAATGTTCCATTTCATTTTTGAGAGGTAGGTTTTGATATAGAAAATCATAACTTTGAAAAAGATTTTACAATAGTTAAGTGTCAAATAAACTAATACAATAATATTTGAAATACAAAATATTTACATCGAAACGTAAAAAAAAGAAAGTGAGTTTCTTCATCCCTGTATATATCGCGTATTTCCGTGGCGTAAGGAAAATCCATCACAACGAGTCGACAGTAATGTTTAACGTCATAATATTTGCTCGTGCGGGAGCGAATCCGCGGGCGCATCAGTCCCAGGCAGTGGTAATCGCGAGGCTGCACTAAAGCGCAGGGAAATGCGTCCCACAACGCCGGAGAGCAAAGGGAATCGGCCGTTAAGTGCTCCGCGTTAAACTTGAATGTGAATAACGCGCCCACGGATGAATAATGAATTCGCAGTGCCGTCTATTAAGTGCGCGCACGCACGGCACCCGCAACTCGACGGATATTTAGAAGTGTATATAATAATGCAAGTAAGCACAAGGTGTTACATCCTACTGTTGATGACTCCCTCGTTACGCGTTTCTACGAATATCTCCGCAACCAGAGTCTCTTGATGAGAGTGGAGAGTATTCAACGTTTTATTTTTCTACTTTTTCCACGATTTTACAATTCAGAGAATATTGCAGGTTTGTATTAGGGATTTGAATCGTCGATAATTGGGTTAATTAGTATTTCAACATATTTTATTCCACAAATAAGTCAAAAACATTTTGTTGAATTATATTTACACTTTTTAAGATAAATCTTCGATTTTCAAGAGAAAAGTGTTTATAAAAATATTACAGGTTTTACTAATTTAACCATCTGCATTTTATAGTAGATACTCAGCATAAGCGATATCCATAAGGAAAATTTATTTGAAATGTTTACATTTTTTAGTTTCATTTATATACAATTTTATAAATAATCTTAAGTTCCTTAGCGCACACTTTCATTTTATATTATTATTAATTGGGTTAAATTTGCAACAATCACCATAATGTGGTGGAAAAGTAATATACAACCAGTTTTTTCTAGATACTCATCTCGAATCCATCATAAAACATGTATCGTTACCACAAAATACACGAGCTTATATTCTCGCTGTAATATCTCAGTGTAGTCAAATCTACGTATAAGCGTCTACGCAAAATCCGATCCTGGGAAATTCAGTGTAACGTATATAAGTAAAGTTTCGCCACGCATATGCCTATACATGTCGAAAACGCGTTGGTGTCCGATAATACTGGAGAAAACCGAAACCGCAACGTTTCGATTAATTACGAAAGCAGATTATAAAGGAGATAACAGAATCGAGTGAAACGTTAAGTACGGTAAAGGGAACGCACTACGTTTAATTCATTATAATCCTAATGAGCAACGACGCGTCGCAGACTCGTCAGAACCGATAAATACACCCGAGCCATAAACATCGACAATTGAATGCTCTGGGATTTGTTCAATGAATTTATGGAAGACGCGTGCGGTGGATTAGTTGCAGCCATTGTGTATCGTGCGATTGTAATGGCGATTATTTGACGGGAATTTTGCGCTTCGGAACTCGGTCGCTTATTAATTACAAGGGTTCGGAGCTAGGTCCACGAAATGACAGACACGATTTTCTGGTAATAGAGGCAAAGACCAGTTTCCCGATGATTGTAGATCTTCCGTAATTCAATTTGTGCCATTAATATTCACCGGACGTATACGAGGTTTCTCTTTTTTTCCCATTTCTTCTGTTTACTGCGCGATGTCGTTAAGTTATATTTTATATGTACTTGCGGTACAAGATAACAACGCCATCGTATTTTATATTTAATTAGCGTGAAATTTAAACGTGTCTATAAGTTAAACTTTGGAATTACATAAGTTCATTATAGTATTCATGTGCGTACTCTTGCATGTACCAAAAGTCTAAAGTTTCAAGCATAACTCATTACCAAGTGATTTCAAACTCACAGCTTGAGACATTTTGTAATGCACGATCGCTCATAATTTTCAACTTGTGCAATTTTCATGTATGATATTTCTGTTTGAGTAGATTATGATAAGGACGTTCAAGTTTTCAACTTGTTAATCTCCATTAAAAATCTCTTCATTATCAAAAACATCAAATTTTCTTAATCATTATAATTCAAATCAATTAATATTGATTATCGACGTGAAGAAACGAGGAATAAAACGTTTGTATATTGAATCACATTTTAATTTAAATGAACATATTTTATCAATTACTGATAAGATGGTTCACTTAAAGATAATCAATGTAAATTAAAATACAATGTATTTGAAAATTGGGTATTTTTTACCCTGCTGTGACCTTCAACCCACTTTTACTAAAATAGCAGGGTACGTACAATTAATCAAACATTTTTCTCCGTATCTGTACAGCATATGGGTTTAGATCCAAACAATACCTTTACTCATTACAGTATATGCTTTCATTCTATAGATAAGACTAGCTTTAAGAAACAATCTAAACTTGATTTATAAATATGTTATGCGCGTACTTCATATTTATAGTTCAATCACAATTGGTGCGGTGCGTTTATAATAAATGCGTTACCAGTAGAATTTCCTTCGCTAATTTGACCAAACATGTTTCAAGTTCAAACTGGAATTATTTTTACATAATGGCTTTAGAAATTTATTTGGTCGAGATCGTGTTCGCCAATATTGTTGTTGTCGTTATTGTTTATTGTTGTTGTTTATTATTTATTGTTACCTATATCTATGTATTTATTTATTTAGCGTTTTAATCTGTTATTCACATTGGGTTATCATTTTGTATTTATATCCGCATGTCTTCTATTATTTTGACCTATAAGTAGTTATTGCACTTTCCAAAGCTCATAGGCCCGACGTCTTTCGGGCACAGCTCTTTAATGAATCGAGTGCAACCACAGTTGAATGCAGATAGCTGTATTTTTTCATCTACGTTTATTCAGTTATATAAACATTCTTTTATTATAATATACAATGAGTGGGGTCCGATTTGTCGAATGCTCATTCAAAATGTGTGCATTGTTTCGAATTTCAAAAATTAGAAATGTATTTTTATTATTTAGAACCAAGAGAAATAGAATGGTTGTTATTTCGAAAGTAATGCACTCTTCAGTTTTTACATATTCGTTCCAAAAATTCAAACTTTATAGTGTAGAGAAATAACTTTTATAATATTTGTCTACTAACACCTTGATAACAGACAATAATGTTGAAAATTATTTATCTACTATTTGGAATTCGAAATATTGCGCCTAATACCAAATATCTGACGATTTTATTACTTTCGAAATAATGATCATTCTATTTTTTCGGTTCGAAATAACAAACAAGTTATTCTAATTTTTAAAATTCGAAATATTGCACACATTTTGAATGAACATTCGACAAATCGGACCCCACCCTAAAATAAAATCTAATTGTTGATCGAGAAGACAGGTTATAATAAATATCTTTTCATTATTAGATATATTAAAATAATATAATTATAATTATAATAAATTTGTTGTGCAAAAAATTGTACGTTGCCGAAGCATCTGTTGATAATGAAAATAATTTGTATGATAAAATAAAGGGTAGAAAGCGCGTACGGCTCAATGATATTCAATATCACGGTATAATGAAAGATAAAGCCCCGCAACATACGAAAAGGTATACATTGCTAAACCCAACGTAGTCGCATATTTCCAAGCATATTTCGCACGAGGTGGTAACGCGATCTACCGTTAAAACGGGTGTATCATGTTTTGTACAAAAGCGACGCATGCACTTTGCCGTTTATAAAGCCAATGCACGCGAAACAGGTGTGCAAACGAAAGAAGATAGGAAAAAAATAGGGGTGGTCGCAATAGCGGGTCCCGATCGTCAATATCCACTTTAGTCGCGGTCAAGTGTTGCCGCCATGATTAAATTGCTGGCCGTGGGTGGAAAGAGCAAGTGCACTCGGAGCTGGTATACCTAAACCCGTACCAACCCATGCATATGCCTCGCGCACGAGAACCCCCAGACACGAGCTCAGCTGTTTTTCGAGTACCTCCGCGCCACTCGACGGCCCGACCACTCAACTATACCCCGAGCCTGTAAACATAACCGGTCGACGTTATGGAATTTCTCGATTGGAGATTTTTTTTCTTTTCGAGTGAAGCGCTTGGTTATTACGGACCGGCATATTGGTCGGGCCTTTGTTCGATCCATGAAGATCAAGAACTATGATTCTAAGTGGGTTCAAATCGAATTTTAGTAATTGGTGTCAAGCTTCAAAAGCTTAAGGTTCTCAGCATTTTTTTAATTTCGTTAAATATGCACCTTTTTTACTTTTATACCTATATACATATATCTCTTTGTTTATATATATATATATGATTGTATTACTTATTGGAAAGTAACGGCAACTACGATAATACGAGTTTTAATTTATAAGTTTGGTTTTCTTTTTTTCCATGAAATTATAAAAAAAGGAAAATCCAGTAAAGTTAGCCTATTTTTTTAACAAAAATACTTTTTAATTTCGGAACGAAATTTGTGTTTTGGAGAATTCAGTATCATGTAGTGTTTTATAAACTTTCGATATTTCAAAAAATAAATCAGATTTGTAATCGAATATAATTCAATTCAATGTTCAAGTCTTCAATGGAAGTTCATAATTTACGCAAATAAAGTTTCTATTATTTATTTAATCATTAAGCTCATACATTTACATTCATTTCTTAATTTAAGTTTATTTAATTATATACGTTTTTATATTCTTCATGTAAATAAAGCAAAACTGTTTCAGCCAGTAGTCAACGTCAACCCTGAAAATAAGGTTGCATCTATATTGTATAACATAATACATATCAACGGCTTAGAGGTAGAAGGTGCTATCTCGGAGGCATTTTATTTTCTTAAGTTTTGTACTGGTAGCCCTGCAACATTATAAAATACTTTATTTTCAAATTGAAAATATCTTTCGAAAAAAGGGAAAAGATAAGGAATATTAGAAAATTAATGAGATACCTCTATATAATACATATATACGACAAATTAATTAGTCATATGGAAAATAAAATTTTATATTTTTCGCACATAATACCACATGAGGCATCGTTTTTATTGCATATTTCGCTTGCGGGTTGAGATGAGTCATCGATTAAATGGCATTTCTCGCTGATGGGGCCATATGGAAATACTATATTATGCTACTAGTACGGAAAATGCGATTTTACCTACGCGTAGTGATCGAGTGCACGAGTGACCGGTGAACCCGGAAAATTCATAACTGGACTAATCATTTTATCATTAGGTTTATAGAGAAAGTACCTGAGATTGTGGAAAGGAAAGGGGGAACGTGGCGCGGAGGTAGCCGGTTCAGGGCCGCAGGCCTAGTGAGGGTGCAGAAGGCGAGAGAAGCCTCCGTCGGGAGGTTGGGGAGGCGGAGCCCTCTCCTCGAAAAGAAGCTTTAACGTTCGTAATAAAAAAATTATAATAAATATATACAATTTTGTAATAATGAATAATAACATAAATAACGAAAACAAAATATCGGTATACTAAAATGAACGTATCTTAATTTATTTGAATATTTGTAGCTATGATTTTAAACTTGTTTTGTATTAAGTATATCAATTGAATAATTTATTATTTTACGCATACTGAGCGTGGTGTTTAATATTTTATCATACTATGATGTAATACGTCGTTTTACGCACTTAAAACGATGCGTAATATCAGAGTTAACGCATACTATGATAAATAATAATTTTACTGTATTTCTCGTACGCGGGGCAATATGAGATGCTTATGGGGCCATATGGAAAAATAATTAAACTGCATTTCTCGCAGACGGGGTAAGATGAGTCATCGATTAAACAGAATTTCCTGTTTATATGGCTATGTGGACAAAAAATTTTACTACATTTTTCGCAAGCTGGATAATGTAAGACATTTATTTCATTGCATTTCTCGCACGCGGGGTGATATGGTTAATTGATTTCACTGCATTTCTCGCACGCAGGACAATATGCGACACTAATTTTATTGGTCTTCGCGCAAGCGGGTAAGACGAGTCGTTGATTTTGCAGCCTTTCTCGCACATTGATTTTGTTGCATTTGTAACTCACAGGGCTATATGGTAATCGCAGGGCAGAGTTGAGCAAAAATTATTCGAATACGAATAACGAATAAAATGAAACGAATAATTATCTAACTATTTTCTACGAATAAATTTATTTAACTAAAATCTTATTCGAATAGTTATTCGTTATTTATATCTATTTATTTGTAATTCGGCTATTCGATTATTTATTTATTCGTAATTCTATATTCGATATTCAAATATTCGTTTCTAAAATAGATATTTATCTTTCCGTATCAGAATTTTATTGAGATATTTTATTTACATATTTTACTTAAATACTTAGATAATAATGTACATTTCGTTAGTGCGTAAAATGAAGTTTTTCGCCTCGAGTGCAATCTGCAAATAATCTGAAAATATTAAATTAAAAATCTAAAAACATTCATAAGGGCAGCTTAAAACAAAAGCGAGGGCATGGCGTTTCGATTAAAAAAAATGATTTTTTTCAATAATAATTAAATAAACAATTTTTGGTCGGTAAGTATTAGTCAAAAAAAGCATAAATTTTCAACGTAAATATCATAATTAAATTATAAACTGAAGGGATGGCATTCAGGATTTTTTAAAAAATTTATTCTTTTGTTTATAAAAAAATATAAAAAATGGCCGTTTTTTGAGTCCGACACCCTCTTAAAATTGTATTTTCATCCATGGTATCAAAAAATATTGTTATTACAAGTGTGAAAGCTGATACTTGACTCATGCGTGTGTTACCTACGTACCACTGTTCTGATAAACTCGCACTCGTTTGAAAACCAACGCTTTCACACTTGTATTGAAAATGACTATTATGGGCGCTTATTCTTATACACCTATTTAATATTTGTTTGAATTTTGAACAATCATCTAGATAATATGACGAATAACGAATATTGCAGATAGTAGATATCGCGAATAACGAATATCCCGAATAATGAATAGAAGGAAAAACGAATAACGGTTTCTATTAAATACGAATAACGCAAATAACGAATAATACGAATAAGAATAAAATTTTATTTAGATGAATAAATAGATAATTTTTAATTCGAATAATGCTCAACTCTGTCGCAGGGTAGGTCTATTTGCAGGCCCTCGGGGTCAGATCATTGTGTCTCTGCGAACCCCAATAAGGCCAGCAATAGGGGTGGTACGACCCCACCGGACCTATACCAGGACATAAACGGTACTACGGGAGATCGGGTTGGCCCACTAGGATTCGTCCTCGTCCCGGTCAATTGAGGTTGGACTCGTAGTGGCAGTGGTTGTCATCCCAGATCGCTTAAGGGGTAGAGGTCGGAGTTGGGTAAAAGAATCCTTGGGTGTTCTGCGTCATCGGATTTTGGAACCCATCTCTGACTTTGATGTGTGAGTTGCGGTTAGTAAGTCGGCTAGCGGCCTGCACAACCCTTGGGGATTGAATCGGTCCCGTTCGCAACCGCGGGTTTCCTGTTCCTTACCGTTCGGAGAAAATTGGTAACATTTACTGCCTCCGAAATAGCACCCTCTTCAATCGAGCTACGAGGTAGCAACTTCTTCAACCGAGCTTCGATATAGCACCTTCTTTCACCGGGTTCCGAAATAGCACCTTCTTCAACCGAGCTCCGATATAGCACCTTCTACCTCTCAGCCGTCGATATGGTGTATACGATAATTAATTTATATGTATATTTGAGACATGAATAAAAAACTGATTTTTCTGACACTTAAAGTGTACTTTACTAAAGTTCGAAATTTGAAAAACATAAGACACATCCGATACTTCAAGTCTGTACATAGCAAAAATTAGTCCTACAATTGGCATTAATATTTCACTTACTTTGTCACTGCAACAATGATGTTGCCATGGCACAATATATTTTTAGATTTTGAAAATGAAATTTTTTTCCCGTTTATATATAAATTGAATTATCGTTGCGTCAAAGATTAATTTCGGTCCGTATCATATTGCAACAAAAGTATTTTTATAACATTCTACATATAAATTCATTCTTCGAGAATTCAAAAACAATGTTTTACACGCAAACCCGCGAAAAAAATTTATGTTTATCTAAACTTTACGAGCCCGACGCCCTACCGACCGAGTCATCGCAGGCCGCTTGTGTTCATTCCCGGTTCGATTCCCGGCCCCGGCCGATTGATACAAGCACCACTGGGGACTGTATTTTCAACAAGTGCTTTCTTAACAAAGACATCGTATGACCTCCGTCGCTGATTTGCACCGATTTGGGAGCTTAAAAAGAGCGACGTTAAAATCATAATAAATAATAAAATAATAAGGAAAATAGTCATTGCTAGCCGAGTGTGATCATAAGGCCCACGTATGGTTACCAGCAATGGCCCATAGTATGGCGCGTAACGGGGCGTCAACCGGGGCAATGTATGGTTAACCCAAAGTTAGGCTCGCCTTACTCTTGCCTTTTCGAAACATAATGTAAATATTTTACACTTTCATTTAAAAAGAAGTAGGGGCTTCGAATGGTACGATACAGGCAAACCATGACACCAAGAAATCGGCTGAAAGAGTTGAGGTTATTTCTTTTTGAGATTTTCAGAAAGTGTATTTATATACATTTCCGAGATGTATAGTTAAAAATTTTAATAGTTTTAATAGAGACTTGTGAAAGAAAGAAAAACAATTATATAATCAACTAGTAAAGTCTAATATACACGAATATTTATACATTAAAGAAAATGTATTTTAATTCGTTTTATATTTACGTATTTTTATTTTCATAATATTTCATTTGACGATGACAGTTTCGCCAAACAGATATCTAATTGAATCTCTGTCTAGATTTATCAAAGTTTTTACACAACTAAATTTATAGTAAAAGTTTCAAAATGAATTTATTCACTTACATTAATTTAATAACTAATATATTAATTTTAAATAAAAAAGAATTTTTAAGTATTTTATGGCTTGCCTTATGTCGGCCTTTTATAAAACGTATTGCCAAATAAGGGCTTCTTACCGATAAAAAATTTTTTTGCCACATTAGGATCATGCTACAAGCCCGCTGCGATCCAAAAAGGGCCCTCGTCCGATGCCATTGTAGGGCCGTATCATATTTCTAAGGCATCATAGGCGGCCTAGATAAAAGCCATAAGTTTATTTCTGATCGAGCAACTGAGCCATTATTACTCTTTATGTCATAATATTGAATTTTGGTTATCAATAACAATTAAAATAAGCTTCCAATTTAATATTCTGAGTGTAACTTCGTAAAATAAATGAACGAGAGATAAATAAACGAGAGACTTCGACATAGAAGATCGGAGGTTCGAATCTCGTAATAAATCTTTTTTTTAAATTTTTTATTCTAAATTTTTACAAGTCCAAAATGAGTATTTTTAATCTTACCTAAGACATTATTTTATGTTTGTATAAATTTTATACAAATGCCTAATTAACATTTTTCCAAGTTCAGGAATGTCTCGTAGGATACGTTAATATGAATTTTCCTCAAACATTAACTTTATATAAAGTTTAAATAAACATAAATTTTATCATGCGGGAAATTATCAAAGAAAATATCATTATTTACTGCCCAGCAAATCTGGACATTTTCCATATATAGCTGAAAAAAATATATATGTATTCGAGATATTGTTTAATTTAAATAAACATTTACGATTGATTTTAAGAAATTAAATTAATGATTTACGTTTATTCGGGAATGAAAACAATCTTCTTCACAATTCAACATTCGTTTGTGAATTGAAATATTCCAATTAACAACTAAATATTTATTTGTGAATTAAATGTAGTTTTAATTCAAAATTAATGCAATTTACTGGGTTAAATTAATTTAATTGAAAACATCTTGGACAATCTAAAAAACTCTTATTTCTATAATATAAAGCCAGAGATGTCAAAAATATCTTCCAGTTTGAAAACAGTTTGGAAATATTTTAAATTTTACGCAACATAATGTCAAATATGTTATAAGCCATAAAAACTTTCCCTACAAATTAACTCTTCACGAAAAAAAACTTTTAGTAAGAACAAACTTTAAATACAAAATTTTAGAGTTACAATTACAATTTGCTTATAAACTTGAAAGTTAAATAAAAATATAAACTACAGTAAGAACTGCTTCAATTGAAAAATAAATTAAATCAAATGAATTGAATTCCATTATAAATAAACGAATTTTCATCATTTTAATTTGTTTTATTTAAAGCATTATACATTTAGTTATTTATATAAAGAATAGCATTATAAATGAAAAGCGGATTCGATCGCTGTATTCAACGAGGTAGACATACACACACACACACACACACATATATATATATTTAGCGCTGTAGCAGATCGACAAAAGTTTGTGCTTCAATTTGCAATTTTCAACTTCAACAATCTTGCCTCACTTTTATTAAGCGCATTCATTATTCTGTTTTTCGTTGTCTCGAAAGTAAATACACAATCGAAAACCAAATAAAATAAAATTCACGGTGAAATAAAAAATTCAATAATTCATGGATATGGAGCGGAAATCGTTACGATTATAACGAGTTCAATTAAAAGTTAAATAAAGCAACTTGAATAGATTTCGGTGTAGAAAATGAGGATCCGATACTGCAGTGTATACGTTACACAATGACGTAACGTACAATTATAATGGAAAATAATTGACTCTAGACTTTTTATTTAATTATACTTGAATTAACTTTAAGTTATGCACAATATTATTAAATGTATATGAATTTTTATTGTAGAAATATATACAATGGAAGGGTATTTGCACATTGCATTAAACACGTGTTTGTTTTCTGTATGGTACACATGCGTTTTATCAGGTATTTGTATCGAACGATAATTATTATTTATTAATGGTGATACTATACGATTATTGTCATATTGTCATTATAATTGTATATAACGTTATTATATAAACAATCCGCATGGATTGTTTTATTAACTAATTGTATTTATATCTCATTAGTCGTTGGGTAATTTACGTCAAAATAGCTGGTAAACCTAGCTAAAACGATATTAGAGTGTAAAATATACGTTGTAAGACAGTTTAATTACAGAAACGTCCATAATATTGACAAACATCGAAAAATATAAAGGGTCAGAGAAATGTTGAGAAAAAACTATATTTACTCGTGGTTATCGATGTTTATCTGAAATCGCGATTGGTATTGAAATATACGCGGTATGTGCATATCAACAAGCAAGTTATAGGGTCTACCGGGTGTACCGAGAAAGACGTCCGATTCACATTCACCTTGCACCACAATAGAAATCTAATTAGCACGAGACCGAAGAGCTTCCTACGAGATAATAATAATCTCGGCAACGTGTGTACGTGCGTACAACCGTCATGGTTATAGTTGGAACAAAACTCGCCAGGAAATAAGTTTGGACAAAGCGGTCACCTCCTCATCCCTTTTCTCCTATCCATTTATTGCGTTTTTCATGGTTTAGTTTTTCATTGTTTTTTGATGATTAAATAAATACTCCTGTAGCTACACTACGGTTGTTGTTTTTATACCTTACCTCTAATTGCCATGTTCGCTTTTGTGCGAATTTACGTTGTAAATAACCAACGCGGTGTTGTTAGATAAGTAGTACTTACACCGTTCTTCTTTTTATTTAAAAGCTACCCGCGGCTAATTAAAATTTTTTTAGCTTATATGATTGAAGTGAAATCATGCGCTGTTTAACCGCTTATGTGCTTTGTTTACTGAAATTAATTAAGCTTCAACCGACTAGTTGCTTTTTCTTTTTAAAGATAGCGCATAGATTATTCTGTAAAAACGTGTGATTGGTGCGAGTACGCAAATGTGAAAATAATAATAACAGATCTACAGAAGTTAAATAAACCAATGTAATTATTTGTAAAAAATTTAAGTATAATAATACTGATCGTTGTAAATTGTTGTTTCCTTGGTGTCACTTATATTGTTAGTACGTACATGAGAAAATGAGATTTGAGAGAAAAAAAAATAGGTAACAGAGTTTGAATCCATGGACCAAGTGTGACGAGTCCTCCAGCTCGCAATAGTTACTGCTCTTTTCGATCACTCGATATCATCTTTACGTAAGTTACGCGACAAGTCGCGAAAGGGGCTACCTTCGATCACGCTTGTCCAACTTTAACAGCTAAAGTCTATTCTCATTTTTATAAATTACTCAAATATTGTTCATGTTTGATAAATTACTAGTTTTTAATTTAACTAGCGCATTTTTTAGTTAATAATGTAAATCAAATTATTATATTTTAAAATGATCATTTTTACACAAACTTTATTCCATTTATTTTTAACTCAATAACCACTTTACCTAATATATTTCTTTGTTTATTTAATCCAGGGAACAAATAATCATCACAAAGAATCTTCCCACTACTCTTATCAGACAAATTCTTATCACTCTGGTGATTTACTGGACGCAAAGAACAAAATAATAATTTCAAAAGCTTATTTCAGATATATTATCATACTCCTCTGGGACAGCGAAACTCTAAATAGAGTGAACAGCCTTAAGTTTTTATGTCGAGTTAACTTTCGTTTATTTTTTATTTTGAATAGTAAATTTATGTAATACAAAACTTAATAACTTTTATCTACTACTTTAGATTGGACAAAATTAAATAATTATAAATTAATTCAACATATTTCCTATTATTAAAAATGACATAAGTATGTATATTTACTGAATCATTCCTAATGTAATGCGTAATACGTACGGATTTCAGATAACTAAAACGATATAACCCTAAAATTTCCAAATAATACTTTAATAAGCGTAGAAAATGACTGTCATCTCATAATTCTTTTTTATCCTTGTTTAACAATGCATTAAATTTTGTAATAGTAGTTTTTAGTTAGCACTTAAATTCACATTGAAGAAATATAAATCTCGTTGTTGAGCTTAAAGTAGCAGATTTAGATAAAAGAAAACAGCGGAAAAAAAGAGAAAAATGTAAAAGACTTTGATAAACGACGATCAGGGAATTATATCGTCTTTCTTTCGATGTATATATATACTCTTCGAATAAGTATATATTGTTCGAAGCGAGAATTACTGGGCGAACATTGGACGTTAAGAGCCTTTTACGCGATTATCGTGCACTTAGTTCGCCGTTTGGAATTGATTGCACTGTTGTGCGTTACTACTTTATTAATGGTATTGAATTTATTTCTAATAGTGTAATCAATGCAACTGCAATGGCGCAATTATCATCATTTCTTCAGGATTCACCATTTATCTTTCCGTTTCACCGAACAATAATCTATTCGTAAACTTTTAAGCTTACGCGCTATTTACGATTTTTTTCATGTTTATAAAAAAAATACATAACATGATTCCTCTTACTTAAAAATTCTATTTTTTTTAACATACATATTTAACTTACTAGTATATGTGAATATATTGAAATGAATGGATTATGGATATTATAAGTTTTCTGTATAATTCGGAAAATGAATTGTTATTTGATAGAAAAATCCATTGTAAAAATTATCATAAAATCATGGTAAATGTAAATTGAAAAAATCACCAAACGTCAAAGTTTGGTGGAGCTTTCATACTAAATTGATGATCATTATTGTCACGAAATGATCTGTGTTACAATATTTAAAATAAATTTTTGTTCGTATCGAAAAATTCAAGATAAAAATCATCTGTAACTCAGTTTTTTAAATCTTGTATATGGTGCAAAATCAGACGTGTTATGTGAGAAAAATATTATATTATACACTGAGAAAAAAGAATATGTACATCGATAACCATAATACAGATTCCTGTATTCGATTGTTCTAATTTACTTTTTAAGCTTCCTTAAATTATAGAAAATATATATTTTAAAGATCCATAATGTCGGTAATTGTGTATAAAGTACAGAGGTACGGCATGTGGAATAAAGTACACTTAATCTTTATTCTTCAGTGTGTTTTCAATATTAAATTTAATAATTTACCCGATAAATTATCGAAATTGAAAAAAGTGTATACCGAAACTGCCGAATATTTCTTCATATGACAAACGATACGTGTAATATTAAAGCAGGATCGACTTAAAGTACCTAAATTCAGTGATATTAAATCGAATATCCAAATAGGGAAAGAGAGAGAGACATTTAAATACGTGAAAGTTTGCGCGTTAAGTTTTGAAATAGCTATAAACCGCTTTTCATTAAGTAGTCGGTAAAGCAGCCCCTTGGCAATTATGAGAAATCAATTTGAACTCGTTGAAGATTTGCGGGGGTTGAGCGTAGGAGCGACGCCCCATGGACGGGGAACGAGTCCGCGTAGCAAATTCATTGCTCGCGCGTTTCTGCGAAGGCATTATATGAGAAGCGGTGTATATCTCATTGGCGGGGCTCGTAAAATTTCCCATTTTCCCCCGTTTTCCGCTCATAAACGCGCGGCCGAGCGGGTAAGGTACCACTGCCAGATGCAAATTACACTGCGGGTATACGGCGTCTGCAAGGAACCTCCGAGTTCTAAATGCTCGCTTGCTCGCTGCTGTACGACGCGTCTTCGATGATTTACTGCGTTTACACGCGAGCCCGCGTGCCCCCTCGCCCAAGCGACCGGGGAGCTGAAATGACTTGTACCGTTGGAAAACCTATGAACGTTGAGCTAACCGATTTTTCATTGCTCAACCTAAGAAAGTAATACCTTTTTCGTACGCGCTCCTCTCCTTATATTTATTATTATATTTGCATTTTGGAGCTATACGTTTTATCCGTTTTTTAGAATATTCCACTAAATATAGTACTAAAAAGAACTGATTTTTTTTAAAAAGCTAGTACTTATTTGATAGGTAAATTTTCATTCAGTTTTGCAAATTTAAAGTTGTAGATTATTTTCATTATATATGAAGAAAATTCGGATCGTACAGTTGTATTTGAATTTTGACAAACAAGTTAAAAAATTAGTATTGTCCGAACCTTTGAATTGATAACGCGTATTTACATTTTCTTTCGCCATTTAGTCACTATATTTTGTACTAACAGTGGTATGTGCGTATAAGTAAACAGTTTTGAAGCATACGTTTAATTTTGAATATTGATTTCTTTACGCAATATGTTTCTAAAAAGATTACCATACGATCTCTTAAAAACGTAAGCGAAAATTGAAAAAAACGTCACGAAATGCTCGATTTGAATATTCTGCATCATACGTCGGTGTTGTTAAAAGAAGAATATCTCACTAAGGGACAGGCTATTGTTCTCGATGCAATTGGAGATCTTACCACTGAAAATTACGTCGTTTTAATTGGAAATCTAGTCTAATCCATTAATGTTACAGATACGTTTCAAGAATATTTCAAAGTTTTTATACAAACGTTTCAAAAAAATTGAGAAAAATCTGGTACTTATAATTTGAAACGTATATCAAAATGAAAAATGACAATAAGATTTAGAATTTCGACCTATACACCAAAAAGAAATGTATTTTTACAAATAAGAATTGTAGTCGATATCTCTCAAGCGTAACAATTTTCGCATTGATGTATGTTATTTCGGCATTCTTTTTCGCGAAACATTCTAATGCGTCAATAACAAAAAGAAAATCTTAAAAAATATTTTTATATTTCAATGAAAAAAGAAAAACATATTTTTATTTCAAACACACAAGTATTTTTTTCCATCTTCTATCATTAAAAAGAATTTGGAATTACTACAGAGGTTATTATAGTTACATAATGATGATGTGCCAAAAATTATAGAATAATTGAAATTAAATCTTGACGACATAACTTGTTGGATTTACTATATCCCATAGATAATTTTTCCTTTGTAAATAGATTTGTAATATACAATTTGAAAATGTAATTAGAAGTAAGCTGTCTACAAATTAATCTTCATTGCAAATCATGTATAATCATGACAATGCAATTCTATTTTCTATCCTTTGTATTGTTATACAAGCCATAATTGAGTTTAAAAAAGTTAATTAATTTTATGTGTTACTGTCAGTCTTTGCACAATGTTATTAATACTCTGCGCAAACTCGAAGGCTGCCTTTGAGCTCCTTTCACAGGATCTTCTTAGATAAACTAATTATTGACTTGACCAACCAATATATTCACTAATCAACTATCGACCAAAATCCGCGCGTTGTGTCTCGCAACAATCATACACCCTCGAGGTATTTGTCGCACCTTGTCACTGATTATACAGGTTTATTCTTGGTCCGATACACGAATGCAAACAGACAGATATTGTACAGATGTTATAATGTTTATATATTCGATCTCCATAATACCATGTTAGGTTACAAATACAATTTTCAAAATGTTTTGCAATATATGATCAAAACATGAAATAACAATTTAAATGAGAATATTTTTTTTATCCATGCACGAATAAATCCAAATCATAACTAAAGTAAAAATAAATTAATTAAATATAATTTGCATAATTAATTATAGATATGTTAGTAATACAAAGATATATTGTGATAATTTTTATAAGTATTAGTCACTTTTTTATAGAAATATTTGAATAAATTATTTTAGTTTTGCCAAATACCTAAATTACTTTGAAAAATTTTCATTTTTAATACTTTGAGGTTAAAAACAGCTATAATATATTAGTTTAAATATCTAGCCCCTTTTTTTACCCATTTTCAAAAAATTCATAATTTATCCTGATAATTTGAGTTTGTACACAAGTGATAATAACTAAAAATAAAAGGGTCTACCGAAAACTAAACAGTCAATTAGTTAATTAGTTATTTTGAATAAACTGCATCGTATAATGACTAAACAGCGTATAAAGTTACCTCTAGCACACAGTCGCGTACGTACAGTATCTGCATCGACGTCTTTGTACGAGTGCACCGACAAAATCGCATTAGACCCAAAGTTGGCCGTCTCTCAGTTGCGATACCTTCTCCAAAATATCTATACACACGTACACACCCGCACATACTCGTACTCGTGCGGAGAACGTGCAAAGAGGCACAAGTGCGCTTGACAGTTCGTGTCATGTAACCGCGAACGTCGCAACGACAGAGCCTCGATAACTTTCTCCTTGTGGCAATCTTATGCGTGGCAACTGTTTGGGTGCACTTGCGCGGTGCGCCAATATATACACTGACAGTATACGGATGTGAATTTTCCATCTTCTGAGAGTCGGCTACGGAACGTCCGGTTACCCAGAGAAACTTGGACGGTACGGCCCGAGTCTCGACTCCTTTCAAGTGTCCGTGTGCGTAATCGCACGTGACGAATTGACGAACTTGCTTCGAGAGAGTATACGGATACTTGGTTCGCGCGATACGTCAGGTTGGCAAGTGTGACCATTTGCGCTCCTCGCGGTTTTCCTGCTCTTCTCGTGCTTTTTACTACATCGATCAACGTCCTATCTTTTAATGGAGCGGTTTCATATTTACAAAAACAAAAACAAAGGATTTTAACAGTTTTGAACGGTGTTAAAACAATACATATTTACTCGTTGTTTCACAATATTTATATAGAACATTAATAACTGGTTCGCAATGTATCGTACACGAGGCAGTTTTATGCGTCCAATTTTATTACGTAATGAATCGAATATTTGCATTTTTTAGAATTCTTATATAACAAAAATAATTGAATATTTATAATATATTATTCTTATTGTGTATTTAAATTGAATAAAACACGTAATTATGTGTATCAACTTATACTCTCTAAATTTCTTGAAGCGAAACAGAGAGAAAAATCACTCTTTTAGAGTAAAAGTAGAGTAACTCTTTAGTATGAGTGATTTTTCTTTTTGTTTCACTCGAAGGAATTACGCGAAATTTTTCAACGCAAATAAATATAAGATATTGAGTTATAAAAATTTATCGATTTTCCCTAGTCAAAGGAGAAAAGGAAGAGGAAAAGTAAAAACTTTCAACACATTCTTCCGTTTATAACGATTTAGAGGTCAATACCAACCTCCTTATACTGAATAGAAATTTATTTATAATTAAAACAATACATCTCGCATAATAAAATGAAATTGCAAAAATAAAAAGAATGGAAATTATAAAATATTTTGTAATATAAACACTGCAATTTGTATACAAAAATTTCGTCGCAAGTTGATTTAAATCTCCACTTCTTCTTTTTAACTATAATCAAGGAAACGTCAAATCGATGTATACACGATGCAAATTTTGTGGTATATACATATATATATATACATAGGCTATTTCACGTCAAGTGGTATGATGAAAATTTTAAATCGCACCAAATTTTGAGAACAAGCTGGAAATATCTTCCAGAAAATAGAAAAAAAATTTTATGTGTTAATAATAATTTGACTGAGAGTTATTCGACCATGAAAAGTGGAAATTTTTTAATTTTTTAGAAAAATTTCTATTTTTAAAGCCATTTATCTCAAAATCTGTTGATTTTTTTGAAAAAACATTACAAACAACTTTTGTTCAAAATAATTTTTAGAACTTATCTACCATGGTTACATTTCTTAATTTTAAAATCTCGAAGATATAGGATACCCGGAAATATTGTCTATCAAAAAAAGCGACCACGCCACAATTGATTATAATCTAACACCGCTTAAAAATTCACATTTTTCAAGAGCTTTTGAATGGTGCTGGTTAAATTATTGGCCAAGACCACTGGTGTAAGTTATGCCTTAAAATACATGAAAATTAGTAATTTTATTAGGTTTATGAGACATAGCTTTCACCAGTGGTCTTGATCAATATTCTAACCATCGCCATTCGAAAGCTCTTGAAAAATGTGAACTTTTGAGCGGTATTAGATCAAAATCAACTGTGACGTGGTCGCCTTTCTTTGATAATCAATTTTTTTTATGTTTCCGGGTGTCCGACCTGTTTGATATTTTAAAATTAAGAATTGTAACCTGGATAGAAAAGTTCTAAAGATTATTTTGAACAAAAGTTGAATGTAATGTTTTTCCAAAAAAATCAATAGATTTTGAGATAAATGGTTTTAAAAATAGCAATTTTTAAAAAAAATTGAAAAATTTCCATTTTTGATGGTAGAATAACTCTTAGTCAAATTATGTTTAATACATAAAAATTTTTTTCTATTTTTTGGAAGATATTTCCAGCCTCTTCTCAAAATTTGGTGCGATTTTAAATTTTCACCATACTACTTGACGTGGAATAGCCCACGCATGTATCGTATAAAAATTAAAGCAACGACCAGAATAAAAGATAGTTATTGATAGATTGATAAGAGTATTAAATCAAGTATATATCGATTGAATAAATTCAGTTGTATGATGCAGTTCGCAACTCCGAAAATCTGAGTAATAACCATTAATAAAACGATAGATATTGGGGAAGAAGGTGAAGCTCGTAACACGGCTCGGGAAAGCAAACAAACTGACCAACCCCCAGTGCAAACAATCGGATGACGCGCGCTCGACGTCGCGAGAGAAGACAATGGCCTGCAAAGGGTTATGTTTCTCGGCGTGTTCACCGAAGCATTCCATCGTCCAACCCGAACGAACGAAATCACGAGATCGGAGGCAAACATTATTGTTGTTTGATCCCTCGGCCGATGACGATGATATACGCGGCAACCCCGGCATGTGCGCAAACATAACCCGTAGACACGAGCAAACACACGATACCCGGGCGATCTCGAATTCTGTCTATGCCTCGCGAGAGGTATAGGCACACGCGTTCCGAATTTCTGGTCCATCGCTTATCTTCCCGGCAAATAGCGTAATTGAATTGTAACCTGCCCACTCAACCATTACCCCTCTCTGCTCTTTTATGATCATCTTTTGTGGTCCATTCAAATCGATCTATATTGCCGATTTTACCTTTGCCTTTCATTTGGAAACCATGGTCAATTTATATGGGTACATACATGACCTCTACACTAGTTATACCTTTAACATTTATGACATCGCGTTTCCTGTGCGCAATGGATAACTTCAAGGTATATCGTTAAATAATCAAACGAAAACCGTAGAGGCTACAAATTGAAACAACGTAACGAATAAAAATATTTTTTTTAAATGGAATAAAATCTATGTTTTTCGATGAATTGATTGACCAAATCAATCTTCCTCGTTTCGCGAGTATTTCCACCTGGTCTTGGTGGTTCGTGTATATGTAAGTAGCAAACACGTCATTTGCACACAACGACAAACAGTCGAGATAGGGTCAAAATGCACGCGAACGACCTAAAGCATATCACGAGCGAAGGACTGAGCAAACTTCAGGTTATTTCACTTAGGAGATGCTCTCGTATCTCGTGTACACGTGCTGAGTATGCATACATGGTCTCGTATCCGCCTGCCTACGAGTCTGAGTCGGTCGATCAAACAGATACGAGCGCGTGTTTGCTAGTTATGCCATTGGTCAAATCCGGCGTGAAGTACGTATGAGTTACGTTGCCCGGAAGGTTTCACAGGGATGATGACTGATAATTGGTTTTCCTAAAGGTCGCATTGGCTTCCCTGGTGGAATCAACAAAAATTTTGTAGCCATTTACTGAGTAGCGTTCTCATGTCAATCTATAAACTAACTAGGACGCTTGGTCAGGTCGTGTACAAGAATGAAACGCTTTTTCGAACCTTTCCTGCCCATTTCATAGTTTTCATTCCAATTCATAAACCTTTTCTGACCATCAAAAATGCTTTTGGAATTTTAAGTAGACTAAGAAAAATTGGCCATTTTAGCTAGGATTAATAGCTATGAACAAGCTCCGAAAAATGATTTGGCTCAATTTGAGACAAAAATGATAAACGTCGAAATATCTTTAAAAGTACTATTTATATAGCGTAAACAATCGTCTGTATCTATTACAAATGCTAAAACCGATCAAATTTCACAACACGCTTTAAGTTTTGTTTACAGGATTACCCGAAAAGTTGTTTCATATTTGATGAAGGTTATGTCCATCTAAGAAATGGTCAAGAAAGGTGTGAAAAAGCGTTTCATTTTGAGATAGAACCTGACCAGTTTCACTGGCCATTTCTTAGTTTTAAGCCCATTTTTCATATTTAAAATTCTACTAGGGTTACGGGTTAAATTATTCGTACGTCTGTCAAATACATCTAGTAGAGTCTCATGAATTGGAGGTTCGGAACCGAGTTATTATACGTGAATTACGGATTAATATATCTATACGCGTTTAAACGGATATTTGTTAATATTTTAAGCATTCGAATGAAATTCGCTATATATTTATAGAAGAATATTTAAAGGTATAATGATTGTACATCCTTCTTCATTCCACCTTATACGACTATTTAAATAAACAGCTAAACGTTACGTGATACTTTGAAGAAATTAAGGTGAATAAAACGACGAGATATTAGGGATAAGTAATTACACCCTTCGGCATATTTGAAACAATACCAGTCCTCGCAAAATACGCGTGCTCTTTCATTGGTAAAGGTAAAGAGGAGGGACGTGCCGATGTAGATCCGCAAGGGACGTCTCACTCGTAATATCGTTCCCCAGGTAAAACGATTCTACCCCTTTACCTCACCTTCCCCCTCTCTCTTCCTCTCCGCATTTCTCTCACTCTTCAACTTTCTCTTTTTCCACTTCTATCTCTCTCTATCTCACGTTACGTTTTACGCCTCAGTGGTAAAGTGCTTTGCCGCATTTTCTTTTGACGAAATGAATCCTTTGTGTTTCCGCCAAGAAAAATCCTCGAGTTCGAGGTGCTCTCGCGGCTTGACGCCTCACTTTGATCGCCATATGTTCTTTTCTACTTTCTTCCTTCCTTTTTTACACTCTATTCCGTTAAGCGCACTTTCATGCCTGTTTCCGATGCAGTTGATAAAAAGAGAAATTCCGTGTTGCCGATTTACCTTCACGTGAACGTCTATGCAAAAACAAAGTTTATTCATCTTTTAATGAAGTGTGTCTAAATTTCATTTCTTTTTTTATACATTTTTACGTATATTCTATATGTTACTTTTTCTCAATTATTCAAAGTAGTTATGGTGTTTAACAATCAATGTATATTTCTGCAAATCTTACAACTCTATCCATATTTTAACCGTGCAAAAGTTTTAAATTGTTTAAATATTGTACAATGATTACAATAAAGTATATTCTGTAATGGTATCAATGCTGATGATTCGTCAAACGGTTAATTGAATATCAGATTTCAATAATCGCAACGTAAGCTCACCGACCAACTTTTATGCCAACTCGTTATAACAGCTATAATGTGTCGATATGCGATAAGAAAACACTCTTGTCCAAGCGTCGGACATTGAAGGTACTCGCTTTTTCTGCAGGAGGCCTTCCAGCCGCGGCAAGCCGTGGACTGCATTATTACTATATTTAAAAAATATTTTAACAGATCTAATGCTTTTAAATAACCATTTTGATCAAATCAGAATCAGAGAACCGAGTTTGCATGTTTAGAGATTGTAATGTGAATATTTATTTGTAGATTACTAATATTAAGTCAAATTTTATATTAAGTCGCGTTTTAATATTGTAATATTGAAAAACAAAACATTACTACTTCCAACATATCAACAATGATCTATTTTGAGAACAAATACTCTCTAGTTAGAACAACTATAAATAAGAAATAATTAGAAAATATAATTAGTTCCGAAAAAAGAGAACGATTTTACTTGGTTCGATAAGATTTTTTACCTAAGCGCTCTTAAGATTCCATTAAACATGCAGTAGATTCAACTTCTCTTCGAATACTTCCGCAGAAGAGTCGAGTGGCGGCATTTCTCATGCCGTAAATAGGTAAGTATCTACCTAGGCACATAGCGTTTTTCATCCACGGTCGCCAACGCAGGCAATAAACGTGCATCGTGCCACTGTACTCTACCGAGATACACTTACGTTCTCCCGACTACTTGGCAGAGAAAGGGAAAGAGGGACGTGAAAGGGAAAGGGAAAGGAGAAGAGAGACATAGTATATATGTAGGAAAAGGAAGGGTAAGGCCAAAGCGACGCTTCTTACGAAGTTACATCGTGGAAACGCCGGTCGCAGAATCCCGCGGTAGAAGTCAGCCTCACTGCTTCAAACGAGATCGAACTGCTGTGGTACTATTGCAATCAAGGGGAAAACCTAGGAGGCTGCTTTCTTTCCATTTAAAAGTAATGAAATAACACTGTTGTTTGTTTGTTTTTAAAATAATTTTTTTTAAATATATCTATTTCTTAAAATTAAAAATAATACATGACGATTATAGTATTAAGGGGATGTCAAACTGGTTAAGTTACTGTCCGAGTCATTTACCGACTGAAAAAACATTACCCTTCGCTATGATGCAATCTGTAATTTTGCAAGGTTTCAGGGTAGTTAATTTAAGAAGTATTGAATTTTAATTAAAGATTGCGTCGTAAGGATGGGCAATATTCTCAAGATTTTGCTTACAATTTAATATAAAACATTAATTATTCATAAAAAACATAATTATTAATCGGTAAAACACTTAGATGATAACACTACGTGTTTGTCATATCCTCAAAGGAAAGATAGATTAATACGAGAGTAAAGTAAGTGAAAGATATTTTATCAATTACCTACATCTATCAATCATTGAATAATCAAATGTAGCGATTGTTGGGTAGACGATTGTAACATGTCTATTTGACAAATCTCAATAGATTCTAAGAAATAGTATGATCGGAGGATGTCAACGGCTTATACGCAGGCGCTCTCGATGTCCACAAGAAAAATTAGAATCAAAACGTCCGACTTGTCGAACAAGAGTTCACATATTAACCAGCAATAATTTGTGAAATAAATTATAATTTACATAGCATAATGTAATAGATTTATTGCAAGACGGACTTGAAAATAATTATGCAATAGCATGATAAATAATAGAACAATAAAATAAATTTTCAAGATTAACACCATGGAGAGTGATTACAATATATACAATAATAAAATAAATGCTCTTCAATGATTAATTCGCATAATCTGAGAATTTCGATTCAAATAAATTTCTCTTCGTGCTTTCAAGTTTCGTTCATATATTTCTAACCCGTAACACTGATACAAATCGTGCCGATTATGGCGATTTTCCGAGTGAAACGTCGTTTAGGACCGGCCATTCGTCTCGACGTTCATTACTCATAATATAATTAAAATTATAATCTCTACAAATTCTAATTATATAGTAAATCATTATCCAACTTCTTGATCACAAAAAGAAGATGAGCAACGAGAGCTGCGATCAAATAATTGTCTATCATCATCCAATCTTGAACACAAAGAAACTGATGTCGAATAAGCTACCACTGTCACCCAAAGCATCACATTATTTATAATAAAATGTAACTGTTGTGTGAAAGCACCGGTTTTATTTCAATATAAAATAAAAATATAATAGGCACATTCGCTAAGTAAGAGCTCGTCTCTTAAAATTCGATATGAGTCCAGGTTAAAATGGATGCGAGAAAAAAATAAAGTATTTTAATGAAAATAATAAATCAGAAATAACGAGTACTATGTCACAAAATAACTCTAGTAGGTTAAAGCAACGGTCCTACAAATTTCACATGGAACGATTATAAGATCTGATAGATTAACAGAGTTGTCGCAAAATCTTACAGCATTTGTAAAAGGAACTATATTTATACGAAAACAATTATAAAACAATTATCTCTTTCCCTGTTGTTTTCTTATCCCATATTAAATAGATTCGTTTACATTAAAGAATAATTGAATTTACCCTAAGTTGAAAGAACATTAACCCTCTATTGTTCCGAGTAATATATCATAAATCAGAAAAGGACTATGAATTATAGTCTAATGGGTATAAAAAATAAAGTTCGAGGTCACTACTCAAGATTAACTGAAACCGATCAACAGTATGGGTCTCCCAAAAAAAGAGAGAATAAAGAGATCCTGCATACCTGTCGGCAAAAGAGCTGGTAGCAGAGAACTTTCTCGGGATGCTCACTGACCAGCCCGCCCATTAAGCTCGCGCGCGCAGAAACATTTATTTCACTTACACTTCGGAAGCTCCGCTGCACGCGCAATTTATTGTGCTTAACGGCTCGATTCTTTACAAGCTCGTAAAGCCTTCTCCCAGGCAATGCTCTGCTCGCTGCACGATTAACCATTGAATTTTTTTTTCCGCAGGCAGATTGTTGCTACTCCTGGTGCTGCTACTGCACTCCCAATAGAATTATTTTCATTGAAATCGAGAGAATGTCGACGAGTATTTGGTCTAGTGAATCTAGTGTTTCGAATTAAAGTAGTTTTATCGTTGTTACGGATAGGATTAATGTTGTAATCGCGGACGAGGAAAAGCGAAGAGAAAGAGAGAGAGAGAAAACGGAATAAATTCAGAGTAGTCGGTAATAAAGAGCGCGCGTCGACCGAGTTGCCAAAGCGCGAAGCCGTCTCGACGGCTCCGTGGCTCCTAGCCCCCAGCTAGGGGTGATTCTATCACCCCGAGGCTGTCTCCGACCCCATATGGAGCTTACTCCATGGTACCTGAGGGTCCCACGTTGCACGGGAAAGCCGAAAGGCAGGCCGTGGCACGTCTTGGCTGAGTAACGAGGTGACGTAGCGGCGATATTTGTAAACCTCGTATAGTAGTTTTAAAGTTCGCGCGGTAATCTTTTTTTTTCTCTCCGCGTCTCCTCGAGCATTGGTGGCGCTGATTAGGCGGCGCAGAGAGTGAGTGGGGATATCGGATAGATCTAGATCGATAGATTCGGCTACAGTTCCAGATGCACTTTAACCTCCGGTGCGAGCAGCAACCAATATTACCATTGCTGTTAATGTATTATTAATAACAATAAATTCATCTATTATTATACGCAAATTACTAAGCTCAGTTTAAAAACTTTATTTTTCCCCTTTATCCTAAACAATTTTGGTGCCGAAACCCGGGACAACTTAAATCGGGTTTGATAAAAAGGATAAAGGGTCCAAGAAGTATTTAAGCGGACTACAGAACGAGAGACATCATGCCACCGAAAAGAAGAGCAGTGGCGAGTAAGGTGCACGTGGATGCCGACCCAATAACAGCAAATCAGCCGCGTATCAAGAAGACAAAGACGGCGAGTGAAAATGCAGCAAAGAAAACCACTGCGAGAGCACCTCTCGTGAAAAAGACGGTTGCTACAAAGGCAACCTCACCAAGTACTACAAAAGGGCGGAGGGCAGCTGTGACAAAGAGAATAACGAAGGTAGCTACGACGGCGAGTGCAGCAGGCGCCAGGACACGAAACGCGGCTATCAAGGCAACAGCAACAATCCAGTCGTCATCGAGGCAGAGAATACCATTATCACCAGTTGTCCGAATCATCAGCGATCAGATATATCAGCCGTCCGAAAATGTTCGAGAGGATGAGCAGCAAGACGAGGAGCACCCGTTCGAGACGCCGCTCGGGGAACCGGAGCCTAATATCGACGGCCATCAGTTCGAGCATCAAGAGTCACTGCGGGAACGCGTAAGAAGTCTACAACCAAATAGCGCTATTTATCCGCGTATGCATGCCTCCAATGTAAATGCGGAACGTGATATCGGTAATAGTAGTATACTTGATAATTTTAATGTACGTAATAATTATCGCGGCGTTGTCGGTGACACACCAGGACATAATTTTCTTTTAAAAAATGGACACCAATTTATGCGGAATAAAAATTATATTAATGTTACCCGTTATCGTGACGCATCCAGTTTAAAATATAATGATACAATTTCCAGTACAACTAATTACAATCCGAGCATGCAACACGCGTATAATTTACAAAATGACCGCGATCCGATACTTAATTTCGATACACCAAACTCTATCACTGGTGAAGACAGAAACGCGTTAAATAATGATAACAGAAATTCGACAGAAAGTAGTGAAACGCGAAATTTCCAAGCAAATGATGTAAACAGCCCGAATGCTTTAAATATTAGTAGATTCGGAAATGACCCGTTAACACGTCTTACGGATGCCATAGAATCGACGTTACGCGCAGTTCGAGAAAATACCATGTCGGACGGAAATTCGCGACTCGTCAATAGATTGACATCCGCGAAATCATTACCCACGTTTTCTGGCGATCCACTAGAGTGGGTCCATTTTAAAGAAGCTTTCCAGCTAACGTCCGAACTCGGCGGTTACTCACCCAAGGAAAATATCTCCCGGCTGTTCGCTGCATTAAAAGGAGAAGCGCGAGAAGCCGTACACGAATTACTGATAACCGGACGCGACGCGGAAAGTGTTATAAAAACACTCGAATTACTTTTCGGCAACAAAGACGCAGTGGCACGTAAGATCGTGAACGAATTGAAAGAGTTGCCTGCTATTCAAAGCGGAGAAATAACGTTGATGCGTTTCGCAGCAAAATTGAAAAATACGGTGTCTGCGCTAAAATCTCTCAAACTTACGGGATATCTAGAAAGTCCGGATTTACTTCAAAATATATCCCAAAAACTGCCATCGGCATTAAAATTCGGATATAATACATACGCGGCTACCGTCATTGAAGAAAAAATTAAATTAGAGAT
Organism: Theocolax elegans; assembly: GCA_026168455.1. Taxonomy (NCBI): domain Eukaryota; kingdom Metazoa; phylum Arthropoda; class Insecta; order Hymenoptera; family Cerocephalidae; genus Theocolax; species Theocolax elegans. The sequence goes on from CM047428.1 coordinate 25,373,634, forward strand.
TCTCGCAGATTTTTTATATAAGCAAGCGGAGCTTTCGATATCGGGCGGAATTTTTGCTTTGGAACCCGAAAAACTCTACGAAGCGCCATCGAACACGATAGATAAAAAGCTAGTACGCGGAAAGACAATCAAAGCCGTAGTGGCCGTAACCCAAGTAGAAGCTAGTAAAGAATCAGCCGATAAAGAGTCGCGTAAATATGGTTGCGTTATATGTAAGCGAGACCACCATAATACGGCGAATTGTAGAAGTTTCGTTCGTGAAACTATTGAAAGACGGCGTTTTTTAGCGCGTAAATTCAGTTTATGTTATAAATGCTTGGAACAAGGCCACCAACAAGCCAAATGTAAAGCACCGAACTGTAGCAATTGTAAGCGGCAACACCATATTCTGTTACATACCCCGAGAGCGGTACGTGAAAATAAATGTGAGGCAAATAAGAATCCGATCGTCGCTTCGACAATGTCAACGGCTCAGCAAACCAGCGGTACGTCAAATGTTAGCGAAACACGATCATGACTAATGTTACCGCACGCGCTTTTAAAAATAATCGCGGTTGAGGTTTCGGGTCCCACGAAAACAATAAAGACGTTCGCAATGCTTGATGATGGATCAACTATCACGTTGATAAACAAGGACACGGCGAGAAGACTAGGCATTAAAGGCGTACAAATAAATTTAGAAATAAAGGGTATTAATAATCGCGAAGTTATTGCCTCTGTTTGCGAGAAAGTAGCATTTCGCATTAGCGGCGATTTTCAAGAGCATCAAGTCAAAAATGCGGTTGCGGTACCTGATTTAAACCTTCCTACACAAAAGCTTGATAGGGAAACCGTACGAAAAATTGCGAGAACAGAAGGTATTTTTGTACAACCTTACGAAAATATAAAACCTGAAATACTTATCGGTCAGGACAATTGGCCATTACTCGCAACCCACGAAACTCGTGCACTCTCGGGAACGGGCATTGCTCTTTCATTAACTGCGTTGGGTTGGACTGTACACGGCATAGCGAGATCAAGTGTCGCGGACCGTAAAATAATAACTTGTATGAATACAAGCATACAAATCGGAACGTGTAAGTTAAACCGATGCGATGAAAAACTTGACGACTTGGTAAAAAAGTATTTCCAAATAGACGATTTCGGTATTAAAGAAATAGTTAGCCCGAGCTCGAAACAAGAAAGAGCGATGCGCATTTTAGAAAATACAACAAGGCGTGCGAAATATAACTGGGAAACCGGACTTTTATGGAAACGAGACGTACTCCCATTGGTAGATACGCATAATACCGCGCGGAAAAGACTTTTTGCAGAAGAACGAAAAATTGATAAAAACAGTAACTATGGAACGTTGTATTACGAAGAAATGCAGAGGCTTATAGACTTAGGTTACGCGAGAAAAGTACTTGATGGTGAAATAAGATCGCGACGATGGTTTATTTCGCACTTTGGTGTTTTTAATGTTAACAAGCCAAATAAAATACGAATCGTTTTTGATTTAGCCGAAAAAACAGAAGGCGAATGCTTGAATGGTCAGCTAGATCAAGGACCTGATCTATTACAGCCACTCCCTGGCGTAATGATTAGATTTCGTTTGTACGCAATTGCGGTTAAGGCGGACATTGCTGATATGTATATGCGCGTTGGTATTATCGAGAAAGATCGCGGAGCGCAAAGCTTTCTCTGGCGCGCGAGGGATAGAAAAAGAGAGCCGGAAATATATGAAATGACTTGCTTATTATTTGGTGCCAAGCCATCTCAATGTAGCGCGATTTACGTGAAAAATAAAAACGCTGATTTGTTTGTTGATACGAAACCGGACGCAGTAAAAAGTATAAAGCGCGATTGCTACGCGGATGACATATTAACTAGCCGAAAGACTATTAAAGAAGCTGCGGATCTGGTGCGGGATATCATTGAAATAAATGCCGCGGCAAATTTTGAGATGCACGGATGGGCGAGCAATGATGAGCGAGCAATTGAGGCAGTTAAGGAGGAAGCACGCGGTAAAAGGTCAACGAAAATGCAGCTTTGCGATCAAGGAGAAGAGCGCGTTTTAGGTCTTTTTTGGGAAAGTAAAACAGATACGTTAGGTTTTAATGTCGGTATAGATAGAATCCCCGAAGATTTAATAAATTTTTCGAGAAAACCTACGAAACGCGAATTTTTAAGAACTATTATGTCGGTCTTCGATCCGCTCGGATTAATTGCTCCATTTACTCTGAAATCAAAAATTCTAATGCAGGAAATATGGCGTAGCGGAATCGGATGGGATGAGCAATTAAGGGACGAGGAGCAGGTTGGGTGGATAGAATGGGTAAAATATTTAAAAGAAGTAAGCATGTGCCGCGTACCGAGATGCATTACGCCTAAAGGAAATTCATTTGAAAAAACCGAGCTGCATACGTTTTGTGATGCGAGTTTGAAAGCATATTCGGCAGCGGTTTATATACGTTTTATTTCCACAACAGCGTCGACACATGTTGTATTAGTTATGGCAAAATCGAGAGTCGCGCCACTTAAGCCCTTATCTATACCCAGGCTCGAGTTACAAGCCGCGTTACTTGGCGCGAGACTAGTAAAAACCGTTGCCGACGAACTCGAATTGAAAATAAGTAGACGGGTCATGTGGTCGGATTCTATTACGGTGATACGTTGGATAAAATCCGAGCCTAGAACTAAACAAGCGTTCGTAGCCCATAGGTTAGGCGAAATAAGTGAACTCACCGATAGTTCCCAGTGGAAGTGGGTCCCGACGAAATTAAATCCTGCGGATTGCGCGACGCGCTGGTCAAATGATAATATTAACAAAAATAATCTCTGGTTTGCTGGCCCGCAATTCTTACGAGACGACGAAGCGACCTGGCCTGTAGAAAAGACACTTAGCGAGAGCGAAAAGAAAAACATTGACGAAGCCGAAATGCGAAAAGCGTGTGTGTATGCAATTTCAATAAAACCGATAGACATTCCTATTAATGCAAAATTTTTTGGATGGGTAAGCTTGATAGTAACAGCACGGCGGATTCAAAAAGCCGTAAATAAATGGCGCTCGAAGATACCACACTGTAGGGAAAAAGATATTAATAAACATCAATCAAGTACGCGAGATAAAAGCAATGAGCTGGAATGCGCGGAATATTTCTGGTTTAGAACCATTCAAAGTGATTGTTTTAAACCGGAATTAGATGCGATTCGAAGCGGTAAACCTATAATCAAAAATAGCAAAATTGCAAATGTAAAACCTTTTTTAGATAATCAAGGTGTATTGAGAGCGGAAGGTCGCGTAACGAAATTAGATAACGAAGTTTTCAATAATCAACCAATAATTTTATCGAGCGATCACCCAGCAACAAAACTTTTCATAAAATCGTATCATCGAAAAATGTACCACGCGAATGGAGAAACCGTGATAAATGAGCTGCGGCAACGTTGTTATATTGTCGGCTTAAGAAAGGCATTGCGCTCGATTATATGTAAATGTCTTATTTGTAAACTTAGAAGAGGCAAGCCACAAAGTCCGATGATGGCATCATTGCCTGCTGGGCGATTAGCATTTCGAGCGCGACCTTTTACTCATTGTGGAATCGATTATTTCGGACCGATGTTAATAAAAATAGGCAGGCGCAGGGAAAAGCGTTGGGGCGTACTCTTTACCTGTCTGACCATAAGAGCGATTCATCTAGAGTTAGCATCGTCGCTGGATACGGGATCTGTTATCTTGGCTTTACAGCGGTTATCAGCGAGAAGGGGATGTCCGACTGTCATTTATAGTGACAACGGGACTAATTTTCGCGGCGCGTCTAAAGAATTAAAGGAAGAAACTACCAAAATTAATAAAAATGAGCACCGCGAGTACGCTTTACGAAACGGTATGACTTGGCTGTTCAACCCGCCTGACGCACCACACATGGGTGGCGCGTGGGAGCGAATGATCAGATCCGTAAAAATCGCGTTGAGCGCCGTGCTTAAAGGTCAAATAACAACCGAGGAAATTTTATATACGTTGTTGACGGAAATAGAACATTCGGTAAATTCTCGTCCTCTTACTCACGTTTCAGTAGATCCGCGAGACGAAGAAGCGTTAACTCCCAATCATTTTCTAATCGGAGCATCATCGGGAGAAATCAAACTCGGAAGTTATGACTTACAGGCGGTTTCTTTGCGTAAACAATGGCGAATCGCGCAAGCGTTTGCGGATGCTTTTTGGAAACGATGGCTGAAGGAGTACGTGCCGACGCTGATCCCTAGAAAAAAGTGGTTTGAGCGAGATTCGCCGCTTAGGATAGGAGACGTAGTTTTAATTGTAGATTTGCAGGCCCCACGTAATTCATGGAAGAAAGGAACGATAATAGAATTGTATGAAGGAGCCGACGGTGAAATTCGTGTGGCAAAGGTGAACACGTCAAGCGGTCAGTTTGTAAGACCAGTAAGAAAATTAATAAAAATTATCAGCGATAAGTGAGTACAAAATTAAACATTATTTTGTACGAGGGGGAGTATTGTTACGGATAGGATTAATGTTGTAATCGCGGACGAGGAAAAGCGAAGAGAAAGAGAGAGAGAGAAAACGGAATAAATTCAGAGTAGTCGGTAATAAAGAGCGCGCGTCGACCGAGTTGCCAAAGCGCGAAGCCGTCTCGACGGCTCCGTGGCTCCTAGCCCCCAGCTAGGGGTGATTCTATCACCCCGAGGCTGTCTCCGACCCCATATGGAGCTTACTCCATGGTACCTGAGGGTCCCACGTTGCACGGGGAAGCCGAAAGGCAGGCCGTGGCACGTCTTGGCTGAGTAACGAGGTGACGTAGCGGCGATATTTGTAAACCTCGTATAGTAGTTTTAAAGTTCGCGCGGTAATCTTTTTTTTTCTCTCCGCGTCTCCTCGAGCATTGGTGGCGCTGATTAGGCGGCGCAGAGAGTGAGTGGGGATATCGGATAGATCTAGATCGATAGATTCGGCTACAGTTCCAGATGCACTTTAACCTCCGGTGCGAGCAGCAACCAATATTACCATTGCTGTTAATGTATTATTAATAACAATAAATTCATCTATTATTATACGCAAATTACTAAGCTCAGTTTAAAAACTTTATTTTTCCCCTTTATCCTAAACAATCGTTATACAAAAATATGATTACAATTAGAGGATAAAGTGCCGTCGAATCTACATTACATGGATCTGCCTTTTTTCAGTCATGCTTATTATTTTTTTGTAAAAAGGTGGATTTAAAAAGATTTCTATTCGTCAGGCCCTTCTACTAGTTTCAAACTATACACATGAATTTTTTTTAATGTTTTTACTTATAATTTAAACGTATATGTTGGGTTAAAATAATGGTAATTGTTTCTTCGAAATATCAGTCAAATATTATTTTTTTTAATTAAATAACTGCTTAAACTTATTTTTTATATTTTTTACATTTTATGGTTAATATTAATAATACAATTTTTTGAATTATAAGAGAAGAGTCTCGCAATATTTCTGCATTGGTGCTTGAGTAAAACGCTTTTTTTACTATGATCCTATCTAATAGTATAAGCATAACCTCGAATTTACTTTAATTTCGTTTCCAGTGCTTATGCTACTCTGAACTCTGCATTTCCTATTAAATCGAGTCAGTTACTCAATTATTGACATTATCTTATTATCTTCGCTTTTGAATGTATTTGTAATTGCTTCTTAAATTGACTAAGACTTGTTATGTTGAGTGAAACCTATTTTTGAAAAGTTAAAAATACTCCATATAAATCGACAAACCTCATAACATAACTAATTTCATTCTAATAAATGGGCTAAACTAATAAAAAATTACGTTTCATTAGAAGGGAAAATCTAGAAATTCTTTTGACTTATTTCTATTCAACAAGACAATTCCAAACTTAAGAAACGGAGTTCATTTCTACCAGGGTATTTACATGAGAGTTTATTCAATTAAAAAAAGGCTATTTAAAGTTAATTTAAACTTTAGGTCGTTGGAATACCTGAAACAACTATTCTAAAGATATGTTATACAATTAAATTTAACGATTATATCCTAAGAATTTAATAGTATACCCGGAAGCACAACTATCAATATTTTCCGCAAAGTATTCAGAACATCCATCGAGAAATCCACTTCTCCTGGGAAACTCTGTAACCGAGTGCACCGGACGTAAGAGCACATAAATGCCCACGTGCCGACCGAATGGAGAAGAGAAGTGGAGAGGAGAGGAGAGGAGAGGTAAATCGAAGGAAAGAACATGCAGTGCAAAGCATCGAGAGTAAAAGCAGAGGAAAGCCCCATGGCAGTAACTTCGCACTCCCCACCCCCGAAACGAGTTGGCCCGCAGTCAATTCCCGCGGCGCGCGAATATCGCGAATTGAATCACGTCGGTTTTACGACTCGTACGAGTCTCCACCGAGTCCCGCGGAATCGCGTCGGGAAAATTGGGTCACGCATCCCGACGAGTTTTGCAGCTCGTAAAGTGGAACTCGAGTGGGTCGTTGCCGCTGCCCTGACACTGGAGAATACCCGGATACAAGGGCGTACTCCCTCAATTTACTTGCCTGGTCTCTTCGACTTTTTTTGTGCTTCAACTCGAGGTGACACTGGATGGTTTAACGAGCACCTGGCTGCTGAGTTGCTTCGACAACCTAGGATACTGTGACGTGCCAACCTTTCTTTGGGTTTTACCGTTACTATAGATTTTGCTGCTTGTTATTAGATTAGATGTAAGTTAGGTGCGAAACCATCTTTGCATCTAAATCTTGTTGCAGACTTATTAATCCGGGTTTTATGTGTAAATTGAGACACATTATATTAGCACACATTGGCTATTATAACTGGAGTGTGTATTTGAGTATATTAATTATATATATTATGTATGTATTATACACATTTCTATCACCGCGCATTGGGCCATAGAAATGGTAGTGTGTGATTTAATAATACTTAATGAATAACTATAAATTTTATATATATATATTTACAATATTTATTTATTTAATTTCATTACAAATCCTTATAATAAAAGGACTTGTACTAATAAAACTATGAAATCTAATGTAAATGCTACGAAGGCTTATCAATCAATGAATATTGTATATAAATTTCCGTCCTTTATATACTATCTTTACCTCATTAGTACAAATCCTTTTTAAACATTTTTCGTCATATTTTACATTAATTTCGTATTTTGATTTTTTATTTTAAATCATATTTTCTTTCTTGTTTCTATATACATGTAATATTATCTAAAATTCTAATTATTTACAAGAAATAATTGCATATTTATTTTCATATCCTATGCATTTTTGTAATTACTTTTATTTTATAATTTTTTTTATTAATTCTATAACCTCAATTATTTCTACATTTAAAAATAATCTTAAATTCATTTTTTAAACTTACAATCGTTTTTTATTCTACTTATAAATTTCACTTTGTCTTTTACACAATTACAAAATTAAATATATTATAATTTTTATTATTTTTAAATGTACAAATATCTTCGCATACTGATTTTGCATAAACATATAATTTTTGTAATTAATTTCTGTTTTGCCGTAAAATTAAAAATTAAATTCTTTTTTATACATTTTAAATTGAATATTTGTATTTATTTTATTGTATAATAATATTCTATTTACAATTAATTATTCATTTAATTATAAAATATTTATTTTTAATATAACTGCAATTGCATTTTTATTATTTCTAAATTTGCGCTTTAAATCGTGACACGCTATAATTCTAAGAATTTACATGTTAGTCAATTTCAGCTGACAATATTCTTGTGGATATTTACATTTATATATAGTTCATTGATCTTTCTAAGAAATCTATTTTGATGACCTATATCCTCTTATATAAATTTACGTATTTATGAAATAATATAATTATATGTAGTTGTATACGTCACATTACCCCCCCTTAAATAATATTTAAATTTAACTAAATTTTAATATTATTTAATATATTATAAGCATTATTATTTTATTTTATATTTTTATTACTTCACACAATTTATAAATATTATGTTGATCATTTGACAGTTATCATACAATAGACAGCTGTCTCAATCATACATAATTTCTTATAGGTAGTTTCTATTTCTACTGAATAATAACATTTTTTTTTCTTTGTTTTCAATTTAGTTTTATTTATTTTTGTATATTTTTTTTATAAATTCTATTTCTTTTTTCTTTTTGTTTATTTCTCTTTCTGCCTCATTTATTAATTTGTTAAATTTCTCTTGGAGTGGCGTCCATTCTCCTTTCCTCTTTTTTGCTAAAAAAATATTTTTTCTTTTATTAGATAATTTGATAGACATCATTTATTAGACCTCTATCTCAATCTATATGTATATATATATATATACCTAAGGGTTCCGGCACATATTCCTCCACCGCTGGTTTGGTGGAACGAGTTGTTCTCACCGGAAGACGAGCTGTGATAGTTTTTAATTTAGGGTCCGTCCTGTCCTTAGGTTTCGTCTGTGTCCATTTGTTATTCTTTTGTACCTTTAAAGTTTGGGTGTATACCCCTGGACGGTAAAATGACCCCTCATCTTCTCGGTGAAAACCTTCCTCGCTGGCCGTCTTTTTTCCTACCCAGTGTAATCGGGGTGGAAAATGAATGGCCTTTTCGCCAGTTTGTACTTGGGTACAACATGTACCGAAATTTTGTATCTGTGTCGATTTATCCATGATTACTAGTTAAACTTAAGTTTTGAGTCTTATTTATACTTGTTTTGCAAAACTTTGCACCTTCTCTTTTGAACAATATTCTTAGAAATTATTTGTTTTGATACCCAATTTCCAGAAATCTTCGTTATTTAGTTTTGATTTAACTTATAATAATGGTTATATATATATTAATTTTTCTTGGAATATATTTAAAATCCTATATTTATATAAAAATGTTTCAAATTTAATTCTATTTTATTTATAAAAAATTTTTGTTTTCTTTTCTTTATCCACAAAAATATTGTTAACTTTACAAAAAAATTAATCAATATATATATACCTAAGGGTTCCGGCACATATTCCTCCACCGCTGGTTTGGTGGAACGAGTTGTTCTCACCGGAAGACGAGCTGTGATAGTTTTTAATTTAGGGTCCGTCCTGTCCTTAGGTTTCGTCTGTGTCCATTTGTTATTCTTTTGTACCTTTAAAGTTTGGGTGTATACCCCTGGACGGTAAAATGACCCCCTCATCTTCTCGGTGAAAACCTTCCTCGCTGGCCGTCTTTTTTCCTACCCAGTGTAATCGGGGTGGAAAATGAATGGCCTTTTCGCCAGTTTGTACTTGGGTACAACATGTACCGAAATTTTGTATCTGTGTCGATTTATCCATGATTACTAGTTAAACTTAAGTTTTGAGTCTTATTTATACTTGTTTTGCAAAACTTTGCACCTTTCTCTTTTGAACAATATTCTTAGAAATTATTTGTTTTGATACCCAATTTCCAGAAATCTTCGTTATTTAGTTTTGATTTAACTTATAATAATGGTTATATATATATATTAATTTTTCTTGGAATATATATTTTAAAATCCTATATTTATATAAAAATGTTTCAAATTTAATTCTATTTTATTTATAAAAAATTTTTGTTTTCTTTTCTTTATCCACAAAAATATTGTTAACTTTACAAAAAAAATTAATCTCTATAATATATTTTCATATTTGATACATGAAATTTTCCTCTTTCAATTTTTGTTATGGGATCTACTAATAAATATGTATCATATCCTAGTTTTTTCGCTATAATATACGGACCTTGCGCAACAGGCATAAATTTTGCAGTAATTTTATTTTCATTTTCTGATATATTTAATGCTTTAATTAATACATGATCATTTATTTTGAATTCATAATGTTTTTTATTTTTATTCTTATTCTTTGCTCTATTAATTAAAAAATTATGCATATGTTTTCTTGCATTATTTAGTTTTTCTTCATATGTTAATTCATTATTTTGTAAGTTTATATATTTATCCCATACACGAATTGGCTTCTTATTTAAAAATAATTCTATCGGTGTATAACCAGTTGTCTCATGTATTGTTTCATTTATTATTTTTTGTACATAATCTATTTCTTTTGCCCATCCAGTGTGTTTTTTCAAAATAGTACGGTAAATTCTCCCTATTTCACGATGAACCCTTTCAATAATATTACTTTGAGGATGTCTTATTGAAGAAAACATAGGTTTTATATCATTTTTTGTTAAATAATCTATCCATTTATTACTTGTAAATTGAGTACCATGATCTGATAAAATAGCCTTAGGTTTCATAAATTTTTCAATATATTGATCTATTTTTCTAATTACGGATAACGTATTTGCTTTTTTCAACGGATATAATGCAACATATTTACTAAATACATCTATCGTTGATAAAATATATTTTACCCCCCCTATAGAAGTAGGTAAAGGTCCGTAAAAATCAATCGATAATATCTCACCAGGATTTTCAACAAGAATTGGTTGAAATTTAGAGTGATACTTAATCGTAGAATATTTACTTTTTTGACATATATCACACGGTTTTATGTATTCACTAACTTTTTTTCTTAATTTTGGAACATAAAAAAATTCTAAAACCATTTTATATATTTTTCTTGGTCCTACATGACCATAAAATTCATGTAATAAAATTATAAATCTTTTCATTATTTTTTCTGGAATTATAATTTTCAAATTATTTCGTGATATTTTACAAACATATTCATTTGATATAACATATTTTTTAGAATTTTTTGATTCTATTTCATTTATTATTTTATTAATATATTCATCCGATCTTTGTAATTTTTTCAAATTTTTAAAACTATCAATTAATTCTTTATCTATAGATTTTTTTATTATAGTTGCAATTATTATTTCTGTATCTTTTAAATCGTTTGATTCATTTATATTTAACCGACTTAAATAATCAGCTGCTTTATTTTTATGTCCAGGTAAATATTCTGGTATTATATTTAAATCTTGAATTGATAAATTCCATCTTCTTAAACGTGAATTTGTAAATTTACAATTTTGCAAGAATGATAAAGCTTCATGATCTGTTCTAACTATAATCTTAGACGCGCCCCTTAAATACGTATCCAATTTATGTAATGCCCAGACTATTGCTAACATTTCTTTTTCTGTTGTAAAATAATTTACTTCACTACCTTTTAATGTACGACTAATATATGTTACTATTCGTTCTTCACCTTCTTCATCTAATTGTGATAAAATTCCGGCAATCGCGTAATCACTTGCATCCGTAGTTAATATATACGGTTTTTTCGGATTTACGAAATTTAATATTATCTTATCGTCAAATAATTCTTTTATTTTATCGAAAGCTTTTTGTTGCTCTTCCTTCCAATCATATCTTATATCCTTTTTTAGTAGTTTGAGAAGTGGAATAGTTTCTTTTGAATAATTTTTTGCAAATTTTGTGTAATAATTTAGAAACCCTAAGAAACTTTGTAATTCTTTAACATTTCTTGGCTCTTTAAAATTTTTTATAGTTTTAATTTTGTCTGGATTTAATTTAATCCCTTTACTGGTTATTATATTACCTAAAAATTTAATTTCTTGTTTAACTATATTTGATTTCGCAAAATTTAATCTTAAATTACATTTTTCTAATCTATTAAAAAATATATCTAAATGTCGTAAATGATCTTCAAAATCTTTTGACATTATAAATATATCATCTACAAATGATAATATAAAATCTAAATCGTGTATAGCTATATCAAGACCTCTTAATAATGCTGCACTACTTATTTTTATACCAAATGGTACGACATTAAATTCATAAACTTTATTATCGCAAATAAAAGCAGTATATTTTTTACTTTCTTCCGTTAGCGCGATTTGCCAAAAACTATTTGATAAATCAAAATTAGACATAAAATCCCGATTTTTACATTGAATAAATATCTCTTCTACTCCAGGTAGAGATTCATAATCATCTACGAGTTTATTATTTAATTTTCTTGCATCCAAACATATTCTTATTGATCCGTCTTTTTTAGGTACAATTACACAAGGATTTATATATGGGCTTGTAGATCGTCGAATAATACCGAAATCTAACATTTTTTCTACTTCCTTTTTCACTCTTTCACGATATGCTATAGGTATAGGATATGGTTTTGAATAATATATTATTTCATTACGTAATTTTAATTGATACTTGAAATCTAGAAGTTGTCCTGGGGTTCTTTGGAATACGGTTTTATATTTATATATTAAGTTTTTTAATTTATTTTTCTGTGTATTATTTAAAATTACACTAGAATTTATTTGATCATTGATTTCCTTTTCGGATATATCATAATCATAGTCTAAATTAGACGATTTATTGTTCCAATTGAATTCTAAATCTTTATTTTCTAGATCATCCTCAAATTCAATTGACATAGTTTCATACTCTTTTGAGCTTATTTGTATTTCATTAAATTTTATATTACCGATCTTTTCCCCAACTTCGTATATAATTTCATTATTAACCGTATCAATTAACATTTTTAAAATTTTTTGAGAATCATAACCTAATATACAAGGTCTTATTAATTTTGGTATTACTATAAATGTTAAATTTTCCATTAATCCACCTATATTTGTTTTAAGTAAAACTTGTTGCTTAATTCGTGTTGATTTTAAACCCGTTGCACCTTTAATAATTTTTCCTGATATTGGTAATGTAGGTTTATTCTTGAATTGATTTTTATTTTTATTATAAAATTCTTCTGATATGCAAGTTATTTCACTCCCAGTATCTATTAAGGCATTTATTTCTATTCCTTCAATTTTTATATTTATTTCAGGGCATTTCTCAATTATTTTTTCATTTTTAACATTTTCATTATTTGGTTCAATATCATAAATTAAATCTTCACGAGGATCTTGAAATATTGTATTTATTTCAATGTTTTTAGGTTCTTGAATTTTTTCAGTTGTATTTTGTGTTTTTTCCTTATCCGAGTTACAAAATACAACTCTTTTTAGTTTCCCGAATCGGTTTTATGGATTTGTATGCTTGAATCATTTTTTAAACTTACGTCTAGTATATCTATATTATTATAATCATTTTCATATTTTTTCTCATATATTGGTTTAATTATTTTTTTTATTGGTTTAACCGTTTCAATAGCATTTATCTCGGTTGAGTTTCTTTTATTTTCCCAAGATCTATTTTGTTTATTATATCTTTCAAAATTTTCTTTTTGTTTATATTTTTCTTTATATTTATCATTTTCATTATATCTACTTGGTTGTTCAATTTTCTTTTGAGAATTATCATTTTTCTTTTCACGAATTTTATCTGCGTCAAAATCCGCTAGTATTTTAAATAAATGACTTTTATTTTTTACTTGTTGTCCCAAAATTGCATATCGTATTGATTTTTCAAAATGTTCACTAATTTTATTTACTATTTCTGTTTCAGAAAAATCCATATCTAATTCTTTTATTAAACCAAATATATAAGTAGCATATTCTACTCTTGACCATTTATTATATTCATTATATTGACCAAATTCTACCTTTCTTTTTGCCGATCTTTGTAAAGTTTGATTCCAATATCTATCTTTAAACACTTTAATAAATTGATTAAATGTTTCTATTTCTGATTCTTGTATATACCACCATTCTTTTGCTGAATCAGTTAATGATTGTGATATGCTAGCACATATTTCATTAAAATTTAAATTATAGTTATTAACATATTTTTCTAAATCGATTAAAAAACGCATTGGTCGTTCATAAGGCTGTCCCGAAAACTTTGGTAAATCAATTTTAATTTTAGGCATTGATTCAGTAGAATTTATCTCGGTTGAGTTTCTTTTATTTTCCCAAGATCTATTTTGTTTATTATATCTTTCAAAATTTTCTTTTTGTTTATATTTTTCTTTATATTTATCATTTTCATTATATCTACTTGGTTGTTCAATTTTCTTTTGAGAATTATCATTTTCTTTTCACGAATTTTATCTGCGTCAAAATCCGCTAGTATTTTAAATAAATGACTTTTATTTTTTACTTGTTGTCCCAAAATTGCATATCGTATTGATTTTTCAAAATGTTCACTAATTTTATTTACTATTTCTGTTTCAGAAAAATCCATATCTAATTCTTTTATTAAACCAAATATATAAGTAGCATATTCTACTCTTGACCATTTATTATATTCATTATATTGACCAAATTCTACCTTTCTTTTTGCCGATCTTTGTAAAGTTTGATTCCAATATCTATCTTTAAACACTTTAATAAATTGATTAAATGTTTCTATTTCTGATTCTTGTATATACCACCATTCTTTTGCTGAATCAGTTAATGATTGTGATATGCTAGCACATATTTCATTAAAATTTAAATTATAGTTATTAACATATTTTTCTAAATCGATTAAAAAACGCATTGGTCGTTCATAAGGCTGTCCCGAAAACTTTGGTAAATCAATTTTAATTTTAGGCATTGATTCAGTAGAATTAAATGTTTGATTATATTCAATTACTTTTTCATTTGATTCTTTAAAAGATTTTTCAAGATTTTGTATTCTCTTATCATATTCCAATTCCATTTCTTTTATTTTATTTGAAAAATAATTTTTTAATTCTAAATATAAATCATCATTTAAAACTAATACTTTTAATTCATTATTTTCTATTCTCAATTTTTTAACTTCATTATTCACCATTTTTAAATTATCAGATAACACTTCATTTTGTTCTATTAATTTTTGATTCAATAGATTAATATTTTCATTACATTCTTTTCTATAATTATCAATTACATCTATATTTTTATTTTGATTTAATTCAATTTCTGTTTGTTTTTCATCTATTAACTTTAATTCTTCTGTAACAGCCTCCTCCCAAGCATTACGTTTTTATCGATTTCAGTTGTTTCTTCATTATTAAAAGAATTTTGCATATTTAACAAATATACTTGATTTTCTTTTTGCCATTTTGAAAAATCTATATAATATAAATTTAATATCTATATATTAACAAACACGTTTAAAATATTAATATTTAATAGAATTTTTATATAATATTTTTATAACTTATATATATACTATCCATATAATAATTACCATATGTATCACCTATATATAAGCTATTAGTGCGAGTGAGAAACATTTGACTCTCGGTATATTGACAGAGAGCGCGGTCGCATAGTCGTAATCACTATTTTTCTATAAATTCAATATCCTACGCTGCTAAACTCTTAGACAAACGCGCGAAAATTAATTATCTTAAATTTTCTTAGTTTAAGTTTTCATTTGAATTTTAATTTATTTATATTATTTTATTTTTAAATTTTCGAATTTTTTAGTTAAATTATTTTTTATATAACTTTCAATTAATACAACTCTGGTTGCTAATTGTACATGTTTTCCTTGAATGAATTGAATATTTTGTTCCGTTATTTCTCGAAAACTTGTTAATTCATGTTTTAGAAATCTATTTTGTTTTTCTAAAAGATCATTTTTATCTTTGATTGATTCTAAATGATTTTCCAAAATGTGTACCTTTTTAACTAATTTATCATAACTTCCAGCAATAAATTCTAATCCTTCTTTATATTTTAATAATAATGATTCTTGATCTTCAATTTTTTCCGCGTTTTCCAATACTAAATCATTTAATTGATATGTTAACGCGTACAAATTATTGTCAAAAATTGATGAATCATATCGATTGATCATTGTAACTCTTTTAGATTTGTTTAATTATTACTATTAATATTGCTATATCCTATGATTAAATGCAAATACGTAATTCTACTTCTAAATTACAGTAGAAAATTTTGTACGTGTAAAATAAAATTTATCTAAGCATGTGTACTCAATTTTTACAAAATTTTTATTTTACAATATATATTTATATGTAATTTGATTTTTATCAGTCCCTGTCCGAGCGCCATTTTGTGACGTGCCAACCTTTCTTTGGGTTTTACCGTTACTATAGATTTTGCTGCTTGTTATTAGATTAGATGTAAGTTAGGTGCGAAACCATCTTTGCATCTAAATCTTGTTGCAGACTTATTAATCCGGGTTTTATGTGTAAATTGAGACACATTATATTAGCACACATTGGCTATTATAACTGGAGTGTGTATTTGAGTATATTAATTATATATATTATGTATGTATTATACACATTTCTATCACCGCGCATTGGGCCATAGAAATGGTAGTGTGTGATTTAATAATACTTAATGAATAACTATAAATTTTATATATATATATTTACAATATTTATTTATTTAATTTCATTACAAATCCTTATAATAAAAGGACTTGTACTAATAAAACTATGAAATCTAATGTAAATGCTACGAAGGCTTATCAATCAATGAATATTGTATATAAATTTCCGTCCTTTATATACTATCTTTACCTCATTAGTACAAATCCTTTTTAAACATTTTTCGTCATATTTTACATTAATTTCGTATTTTGATTTTTTATTTTAAATCATATTTTCTTTCTTGTTTCTATATACATGTAATATTATCTAAAATTCTAATTATTTACAAGAAATAATTGCATATTTATTTTCATATCCTATGCATTTTTGTAATTACTTTTATTTTATAATTTTTTTTATTAATTCTATAACCTCAATTATTTCTACATTTAAAAATAATCTTAAATTCATTTTTTAAACTTACAATCGTTTTTTATTCTACTTATAAATTTCACTTTGTCTTTTACACAATTACAAAATTAAATATATTATAATTTTTATTATTTTTAAATGTACAAATATCTTCGCATACTGATTTTGCATAAACATATAATTTTTGTAATTAATTTCTGTTTTGCCGTAAAATTAAAAATTAAATTCTTTTTTATACATTTTAAATTGAATATTTGTATTTATTTTATTGTATAATAATATTCTATTTACAATTAATTATTCATTTAATTATAAAATATTTATTTTTAATATAACTGCAATTGCATTTTTATTATTTCTAAATTTGCGCTTTAAATCGTGACACGCTATAATTCTAAGAATTTACATGTTAGTCAATTTCAGCTGACAATATTCTTGTGGATATTTACATTTATATATAGTTCATTGATCTTTCTAAGAAATCTATTTTGATGACCTATATCCTCTTATATAAATTTACGTATTTATGAAATAATATAATTATATGTAGTTGTATACGTCACAATACTTTCACGATATTTCTCATTACATTGTTTACAGTATTGCTCTACCGCTTTACTAATTTATGTTTAATTTGAGAAAATATGAAAAATTTTTTTTGTTTTTCAATTTGATGAATTAAAACTTTTCTGGCATATTTGTAGTAAAAATTGAAAGATTTTTGCAAATTTCCAACAAGACAGCATCGTTTTAACCAAAGTTATGTAGTTACATGTGTCAAAATTAGCGTTTAAGTGGCTCAAGGAGCATTTGGTACCCAATACTAATTTTAACACATTTGTCTTGTTGACAATTTTTACTACAAATATGCTACAAAGAGTGCAAATTATTAAAATGAAAAGCAAAAAAATTTTTTATCTCCCGTTACCATTAAAGTTAATAAAAATGAACTTACCATAAAGAATTCTATTTCTTTTGATAATGTGACTGATAATCTAATACATCTTATTTTTGGGAAACTATATAACTAAAAACAGCATTAAAAAGTGATAAATATTGAAATTTATGCTCTTTGATACAATTTAATACATACATGTATATTAGTGATTGTGAAAAAAATGAAAAATGAATTTGTTTTTACAGGTCCGGTGACATCGGCGAGTAACAGCCTACTGGAAGCGAATCAGCGCGAGGAAGAGACGAGGCTGGAAGTTGAAAGGCTCACAGCTGAAATCCGCACGCTGAAACTGCAAATACTGCAGTTGACGGGTTAGTATCAGATTTATTAGTTGAAGCGTAGTTGTCTAAACTTTTTGCTGTATTAACCAATTGGCTCTTATGGGACTGATGAAATAAAAGCGCCTGACGTTTGCTCTAGTAAAACCGATAAAAAGTATGATTAAATTTATTCGATACAGAGAGACTGAGATAGTAAGGTAGCTCAAAAATAAAAAATAATGTTATTTATAAAAAATAGTAAAAATCTAAAATATAAATTCTAATAAAAAAAACATGCGAGATTCACTTCGGAGTAATGAAATATATATTCTATTTAGAAGATAAATTCATTTCATAAATAAAAGATAATAGATTCCCCGGGGTTGCATCATTAATACCTGGAGGTAGGTTTTATCGTATACCTACTGTTAAAAAAAGACGAAATGAGAGAAAAAATTCTTCTTCGCTAACTTCACTGGCACGAAGAGAAGAACTAATTTTGAAGCATACTCGTTCAACATAAAAAGAACTCTCCTCACAACTTTCCGGACTTTTCGCCCTCCCTCTCGCTATGTATATATATATACTTATATATAATGACGAAACAGCGTGCTGCAGAAGGCTCCTCTTTCAGCCCTTTTTCTTCCCTTTCAGACTGTTTTGGCCCAACATTTTTAGCCCCTCCTATCCAGCCCTCGCAACAAAAAAGACAGACGTGTATATATATATATACATACATGCTAGAGGTGGGGTAGATGAGTCGGTGTGGGAAAGGGAGAAGGAAGAAGAGAGGTGGTAGTTGCAATTACCGAGTCTCAGCTCGCGTGTGCTCATCGGGCGATCGATCTTCCTTAACGTCGTTTACCCATGCTCGAAAAGAAAGATTCTTAGCGCTAAACTCGTCAAAAGAGTGCCAGTGCAGCCCTTGTCCTTTTTTTCTCTGTTTATCGCAAACCCGAGCTAACACCCTCCTGAGTGAATTGTTCATTTTTGATACAAGATTATAGATTGCGTCTATTTTTCGAATCTTTCCTTTTTTTACATTTTTGTTGCTGACGGATCATTTTTAAGATTGTATAAAACAACTTTGTAATGTCTTTAATTTATCTCATTGAATACCATCATTTATGTAATACTATCTCAATTACAATTGCGAAAGTTTATAGATTGCTGTAAATTTTAGTGACATCAAATTACACTCAGCAATAATATAAGAAACCATTTTAGTTAAATAATTATTAACAATAATTTTAATACGAAAACAAATATTTAACAATACAAGCACGAGGTTGTGATTGTAGCTTATCTGGAAATACTGTTTACAATTCTAAGAGAGGGTTTGAAATTTCATTTTAAGAATAATTTTAAAAAATATTTGCACAGTCTTAGTACTTATGTAGGACATAATTTAGAAGCTGCGTATAAATTGTTTAAAATATTTTAAGTCGCGCACTCCTGAGATTATTCAATTAGTTTTTATCCTAGTAGAATTAGTCACTTTTAATTGTTTGAGGTTAAAAATTGCGTATAGCCATTTATCGCCTATTTTCTAAAAAGATGTCTAGTTCGCACTTAAAAAATAAATTCAATTAAAATACTAACGACTAGATGTTTAATCTCAAAAAAGTATAAAAACATTATCCGAAATTGATGTACGTATACGCCCATAAATTAGTATCATCCGCAGGAGAAAGGTGGTGTCTATAAATTGGTAATTAATGAATCTTCCACCTGGTAAACAGCGAGTATTAAAAGCCAACATCAAAGAACCCTCAAAGTAGACTCGACAGGTTACCACAGAGTTCTAGTCAAAGTAATTTTTTTTTTCTCTCGGAAAAGGTGATACGAAGACAAAGCATAGGTTGGCTGGTGAGCCGATAAAGGAAAATTGATATCTTCCGTATGCAAGGTTGCTATTATGGGTAGAATGGGCGAACGATACGTTACCACAATGCCGTGTCACCATAAGGAGCTTATATTCCCCACCTATAGCAATACGTTAGACCTGGGCCGATGCTACCGGGGCAAGAACCCGGAAAATGGGATTGCATCGAGCTTCCGCCAACGGAATGTAATGGGTTGGCCGTTGTAGACGACCGACTGGATAATTAGATTTTGTATTAATAAGCGTCGATAACGACGAGCTGGAAATTGCTACATGGGAATTAAGCATTATTTAATCGTTCAATTATGCGTGTATCTAAAAATTTATTGTAAACGTCATAATAAGGATTTTATATACATCATTTTGTTTTCAAACACACAAAAATCAACAATTTTAATAAAATGACAATTGAACAATTTGCAGCGAGAGATGGACTTTATATGTGATCTTATGTGTGTATTACCAGTATAATATATTCAGTAATAACCAACGTAGTGGCGGAGTAACTGAGACGCTCCTCGGCCTCCACCTATGGTTAGTACTTGGATATATGACCCATCCTCGTGCGGCTTTCGAGATCAGTTAGCTGTTTTTCCACGATCTACACGTGAGCGGAAGTTGTGGAATATTCGGTTTCGATGCTTAGGTCTACGCAATGTCACCAAAATACCCAAACAGAATATTTCAATAGGCCGGCCGTCATGAGGAAAGTTTTCCTACTTTTATAGGTTTTCCCTTCCTCACGGATATATTCACCCCCCGTATAGGTGAAGGTAGGGAAGTTATGACGAAACTTGCCAAAAAAAAGAAATAAAAAAATATATATTGAGTATTTGGTAATTACTTACATTTTATACTTGCGTTCATTAACATGTTAATACAAATAAGTTACATGCAAGTAAACGGATTTATTTGGCTAACGAACTAAAATAACTGTAATTATTATCTTTTCCTGTATTGCGAATAAATACAGTAATATAGAATATTTCATAAATATTTATTTAATTATTTCAATACGCAGTGTATATAAATATTATACAATATATTTAGATCTTATCAAATTGTAAATTCGAATAAATCAATAAAAGATTAAAAGAATAAAAAGGAAATAAAGTAAAAAAAATGAGTTAAAATTAGGCAAAGATATTACAGAAAAATGGTATATGACAGGAGTTGTATATAAATTTACTTGTAAAAAATGCCCAGCAATGACATCAAAAAAGTAAAAATTGTCACTACACACACTTTAAATAATGTAGATCATATGAGTTTGTTTGGGATAATACGAAAATATGTTGCACATTATATTATAATTCGATGAATAATAGAAAAAGAGACACATAGTACGTAAGACTAAAATATAGAAATGTTTGTATACACGTATTTCCAAGAAATTGACCTTTATTTGTAAACATATACATTTTTTGATTTGTATAAATTTGCACACTTTCGGTCATTGTTGTTATTCAACGATGTTTACCTGGGCATATTATTAGTTAATTACTTACCCATGATTGGTAAATATTTATATTCTTTTCCTTATAATTATTTAATTATTAAAATTGTTAATTTTTAATTCAATAAATGTAGTACCTAAAGAGGTCAACAAATCAAACAGACGAAACATTGTACAACTAACTTAAATATATAATTGTTTATTTATTTAATATTGATCCTCTGCATCGATTCCCTTGATCATTAAAAGGATTAATCAATGATTTAAAAAGTAATGAAAATTATTCTAATTAAATAAAAATTGTGTCTATATTAACAAAATTTACTGTACGCTAAACATTTACATTTTAGGCACGATTGTTATAATAATACTAAATAATAATACATATATTTAAAAATGTAAAATCTCCGATTAATTAGATTTTAAATTATTAATTCATGAAAGTAAATTTGTCTTTAATGTGTGTAATGGAATATTGAGAAACGCTTTTTGTTATCCGCTCACCTTTAAAAACCTTTAAAGAAGTAAGGAAATTTGCAAACTTCTTTCCTTGGTGCGTTTACTTTTTTTTCTCTCCTTCGTTCTCATTCAATCAATTGACGCATTATGATTTTCTCATTCTAACGTAACAACAGATCTAAGGAATAATAAAAATAGAAAATATTTAACGAATTTGTATAATAATTTTTTTACGAGAAAATTTAGTTTTCGTTGATAAATACGGGTTATATTACATATTTTAAAAAACTAATATCTTTTTATATAAAATATGGTTCCATTATCTCAGGTAACCTATAAACCAATCAGTAGAAAAAAAAAGTCGCGGAGTATAAGTAATCGTTAATTAAACAAACATCGCAGGTCAAATAGAGAAGGTGCGGAAATTCATCTATAAACCGGTCATTGTCGGAATGAACGAGATAAAGCGCATGCGAATTCCTTTGCTAGGCGCATAGAATACAGAATATATAGTCGCGCACTCGTCGGGTCGCGCTAACGATCCGCGGCCAAGCGGATGCGAGCTCGAATGCATCCCAGTTTCGCGCGTTCTCGCTCTAACGAGGACCAATTATTCCGTTCGTTGGTGGAGAGGTGAGGAAGGAGGGGCGGGTGGTAGAGGGGGAAAAGGGGAGGGGGGGGTTATCGGAGGGGGAAGGAAAAAGTACCGCCGATACCCATCGCCCGATGCCTTTGTCCGTTCAATTTTCAATTTCTCTGCGGCTCTCTTGTCTCTCTCCCTCCCCTCTCTTTCTCGCTATTTCCCACTCTTTCTCCCTTCCACGCGCGAGGCCAAAGCCCGGAATCGTATATAGATATGTAACCCATTTTTCCGCGGTGCGAGCTCGCACTTTTTACGCGGTTAGCGACGTTTTTATTGGGAGGGGAGGGAACCTTTTGTTTTCTTTTGTGTGCCGAGGGCGTAGGAAAAAAGCCGCTCAGATTTTTCGTCGACGATTTGTCCTCGCTGTTATCATTATTATTTTCGTGGGCGGAAAAAAATTATTGGTTTCTTTGTGCCTTCGAAATATATATATACATATATATATTATTGAATTCTCCGGATGTCGCAAGAGTCGCGAAAAAATATCTAAATCACGGTATCAAATATGAAATAAATTTGGAGACGCGTCATTGAATGTTTGAATACGATAATATTGTTATTTAACAATTTTTACAGACTACGAGACTTTAGCTATTTTTTTTTGTACACAAGCATGCGGGAGCATGTTTTAAACGCGATCATCCGTAAATGTCAACATCCTCGTTTACATAAGCTGGCTCGTTCAATCCACGTCGACCTTATTATCCACCGAAATATAAGACTAAAGCGGATTCGGGGTGCGAATAAGGCAACGAAAACCTTTCAACATTGAAAAAGTGGGAGAAGGCGAAAAAAAAATGCGAGGACGTAGTCACACGTATGGGCCATCGATCGCGATACGTGTATCAAGATGGCGCGCGGGCGCGAGACATCGTCAAGACGTGCCTTGCAAACTGTAGACTTTAGTGACGTTAAACTTCTGCACCGAGGGATGTTGCGGTCGCGAGCCCTCCAATCCCCGCCCCTTGTTTAAACGTTGTAAGTGTCGACTTATTACCAGTCGACGCTCGTGAATATTCATAATATTCCTTTGGCTATACCGATTAAGCGGTTCGATGTTTTGCGGACCCGCATTATTATATTGAACGGTTAGGCGCACTTAAACACCGATCGATATGGACTGGCCGACCAACCTCGGCACTTACTACTCTTTGACGTATAGGCCCATGAACGTAAACAGCTTTTCAAAATTCGTTATTGTAATTTGGTGCCTTCGATTATACATATAATTTAATCAAAATAGCGGGTGTAAATTTAGATACAATGTACCATGTACTTTATTTTTTACATGTAATAATTCCTCATATGGAAACTCTACTTCGTTTAAAATAACTTTAATTCTGTTTAAGCTAAAATGATTACTTCAAAACTCTAAATTATTCAAATAACTGCGTATAAATGTTTCAACTTCAGAAATATTACTACAAATTTTTATATTTCCTTTTTTTTAATCTTTGTTCAAACACAACTTTTGTTGATATTAAAACCTCTTATTTGAACTTTTTTTCGTTATTTTTGAGTTATTTTCATCTTTACTATATGACCCCCTTTTCTCTAGATTTGTTCGAAAAGGTCTAATAACTTTACTAACTAGGGCCGGTTGCACAAAACACCAATTCACCGAGTCTTTTTATTTTGTCCGACGAATCATATTCCACAGTTTCCAGTAAATTCGTTTTCCGGAGTAATACACAAATAGTCTCCTCGTAACTCAAGTAAAACAAATTTGAAGTATGCGCTACTGAGAAAAATAATTTATTGATTCAATAAAATATACATTAAAAAAATATATGTTTTGCGACGCTACGTCTTTTCGTCGGGAAAAATCTAATTAAATTAAATTAAAGGCCGACGGAGGTTCCGTCGTAGCGACGTTGAAAATGGCTATATATCGCCGATTTATATTTAGTTGGGCGCCTGGCGATATTTAAATAAAAATGAAATAATTACTTTACAAAACGACTCGGCAACCCGGCAATCTCCACCTCGACTCCTCGTCACAGAGGGAATCCCGACGGCTGACCACCTCGGAACCGGCGGCTTTCAGAGTAAAGGAAAAATATCAAATAACACTCACGATTAAATAATCAACTTCAACGTAATTTATTAAAACTTTTAATAAAGCAAAATATTACAACTTCCGGCACCGACACAATATTAACGCGATCCGCGACCGACTCTCACACACGTGCACACCCTCTCTCACACCACTCCGTCCGTCCGGCAAATATAAAAAAAATTATATTTAAATATTAATAATTCGGCCGCCCGTCGGGCTAACCGTAAATATTACTCGCCTAATAAATCTCCTCACCGCTGCAATACTACTCTCTTCACACTCGACTAACAAACTCTACTCAACGAACAAACTCTTACTCAACTCTACTCTACAATGAAAATGGCTACTCAGCCGACTACTCAAAATACTACTCTACAAAAAAAAAACACGACTATCTCCTCGGACGATCGGGTAGCGAATCGTCGAGACCGGCTTCTTCATCCGGCTCGCGGCATGGCTTGATCCCCAAAATTAAGGATTTTCCTCCCCACCCTATCGCTATCCTGCTCTATCTTACTATACCCCTTATCTACCGGCGTTGATTAGGGTGGTTGATTGCGTGATCGATACGCGTAGTCAGCCTTGATCTTATTTCCGTCAAGGCCGATTACCCAATAATAGTGGTTTACGTCACCACCAACCTGTTCATTATTGGGTCGATCACACAACCAATCATCCACTGGCACTCGGAAGGCGCGCATTACAAATACTTAATTACCATATCGGTAACCCAGTCGGTGCTGCCGCCCCGTGCCTACCGGCTATATAATTACTACTGACTACTCCCGACACACTCACACATAATTAATATTTAATTTATATCAGCACCATTTACAACTATATACATACTTTAAAAACTAATATAAATCGCCCCAAACTCTACCGACGGATCTATATATTTTCATCTAAAATTAACTAAGCTACTAATTAAAATAATTAATTAAATAATATATGTGTGCGCGCTATATACAAGAATATACACCGACACATAGGTGTGCGCGCACCGTCTATATCTATATATATACATTCTAAGATGCCGCGGTATACCGTATACATTAGGTATACCGCGACTCCTACTCTACTCGCGCTCCCCTCGCTCCGCGCGCTCCCACCCATTATCCCACTACGGTCGCTCACTCGAGCATCTTCGCGCGCGCAACACTCTCGCTGCTCGAGTGATTCCCCCTTCCCGCGCACCTCGCCTAGTGCCGCACGAGCGTCGCCGTCGGTGCCGCGTTCCCCGGTATACGGGTGTAAGGTGGGGGGAGCACCCTGGCTCTCCCGACTACTAGCACGCAGTTCGGGCGTGCGCGCACCCGTGCGCCATCTCAGCCGTCGTCGTCTGCTGAGCACGTGTGACGGTTGAGGTTAGGACGCCGCCTAACCTCCCGTCTTGTTGTCATCAGCAGCGGATACGCCAGGTATCGTGAGACGACCTGGGCTCAGTCCTTGGCTCACGATACCTCTCGGCCGTGGTCTCGGTCGTAGTCCGCGTACTACCGTCGGGTATCGGTCGCGTCGTTCGTCGGCTCCGTGCTAAAACATACCCATACCGTGGGTATCAGTGTTTATTTTTAAAGTGCATCGGTGCACTTCGGTCCGCCTGCGAGGGATTCGCTACCTGCGACGCGATCGCGAACTAACATAAGCTAAATGTATGCATGCACATGACTTGTAAATACAAGCCATGTGCATGTACTTGTACGTTGTATGTTTTACAACGTCACAAACAGCCCCCTCCTAAACCGAAACACCCCCGGTGTCCTTCGGTTTACCACAACATCTTACTTCAACTACTTTTACTCATTACACAAAAGTTATTCACCCTCAATTATATATCATATAATTTAAAATAACTCTTACAACTACTAGTATTCTCCTAACAACGATTCGTTCGCGATACTACTTCTTCCCTCGCACGGGCGTCGGACCGAATTGCACACTTTAATTTTTATTTATTTATCAATAACCACCACCATTATAAAATAAAAATAAATAATAAAAATAGAAAATAGAATAATTAATAATAAAAAAAATTATATTATTATACCTATTCCCTCTCTCTTCCGGCGTATTCTCCTCTACTACCGACGGTTATTCTTCTTATATTACATCTTAACTCTAAGCCTTAATCTACTATATACATCTTTCTTCACAGCTACCGGCGGTTTCTTCTTCTTCTCTTCTTCTTCTACTTAGGGGTCCCTGACGGGTAATTTTGCCGTAGGGCCTACCCTATTCCTCTGCTCTACCACCGGCGGGAATTATTCTCCTGTCTTCCTTTGAGACACACATCTGCGGGGTTGAATAAAACGTTTTAATTCGGTGACATGCGATTTCGCAATTTTCCGACTGTTTCCTTCACCACTACCCAACACGTACACTGTAGGGGACAACACTTTTACGATATCGAACGGCCCTTCATATTTCGGCGCAAGTTTGGCGGAATATTTATTCGCGGCGTTAGATAACGTATGTACTCGTCTAAGTACTAAATCTCCTACTGAAAAACTAACATCTTTACGTCCCTTATTATACTGTTTCTCCTGCTTGGCACGTGCTTGATCTATGTGTCGAGCTACCAAATCTCGCAGGGCATCTAAACGTTTCATTCTCTCCTCCCATACCTCCGGCGGAATTTTAACGACTGGTCTATGACCTTCTACCTCTCTCCTCAAGCTTTTCACTGGCTTAGGGTGTCTGCCGAAATTCAAAAAGGCAGGTGACACCTTAGTGGAGGATTGTACAGCGGTGTTCACGGCATGGCGAAATTCGTGCACGTGCACGTCCCAATTCCGATGGTCTCCACCGACAAATGCTGCTATCATCGCCTTCAGCGTTCTGTTACTTCTCTCGACCGGATTAGCCTGGGGGAAGTACGGAGGCGTCGTGACGTGCTTAACTCCGTACTCCGCCAAGGTAGCTTTCAACAACTTGTTGTCGAATTCCCGACCATTATCCGAGAGAAAGTAATCTGGCGTCTCCCACCGGAATAACACCAATTCCTCGAACGCCCTCGCAACCGACTTTCCGTCTGCTGATCTCAGCGGTTTCACCTCAATCCACCTGGTGAAGAGATCCTGGAATACCACCAAGTATCGACACTGGCTCTTACTTGGTGGAAATTCCATGAGATCAGCGGCCACTACTGCCCATGGTCTCTCTACGATTCGGCTTCCCATTAATCCGACGGGTCCTGTCTGCGATACCTTGTATTGCTGGCAGGTCTGGCAACTACGTACGAAGTCATGGGTGTCGTACCACATGCCCTTCCAGTAATAGTCTCTGGCCAGTTTGTCGTACGTCTTCTCGATCCCTAAGTGCCCAGCAGACGTGACACAGTGCGACTCTTGTAACACTTGTTGACGATGATCTGCTGGCACAACTAGCCTCCAACCTTCTTCCGGCGTAGTTATTGGGTCGAGTAATGGGTCGTACCTGTGGCGATACAATAAGCCGTTCTCTACCTTCCAACCATTGAACTTAGCTGGACGTTCTGGCACTTCTTTCAGCATCTTAAGATACCATTGGTCCGCTATCTCTTCAAACGCGGCTACATCTTCCTCTTCCGACGGAAACATCCTGGATAAGGCGTCTGGGACGTGGTTCATAGCTCCCTTCCTATGTACCACCTTGAAGTCCCATTGCTGCATCTCCAAGGCCCATCTGGCAAGACGGCCAGTTGGGTCCTTGAGATTCTGCAGCCATCGAAGGGCACTATGGTCGGTAATGACCGTAAAGGTGTAACCTTCGATGTACGGACGCAACTTTTTAATCGCCCACAGCATGGCGAGACACTCCTTCTCCGACGTCGTATAGTTCTTCTCAGCCGGCGTCAGCACTCGGCTGATATATACGATCGGATGCTCTCCATCATCCTTCTCCTGCGTGAGGACGGCTCCCAAGGCGAAATTACTGGCGTCGCACTGGATCGTAAATGGTTTACTAAAGTCCGGCCTCGCGAGTACTGGCGCTTGGGTGAGAGCTTTCTTCAGAGCGTCGAAAGCCTCTTGTTGCTCATCTCCCCACATCCACTCTTGGCTTTTACGGAGAAGTTTTACCAAAGGTACTTTCAGCTCAGAGTCCTTTTCTATGAACCTGGCGTACCACCCGACCATTCCCAGGAACCGGCGCAATTCTCTGACATTGCGGGGCTCTGGGTATTCTACTACCGGCGAAACTTTCTCTGGATCAGGGCGCAATCCTTGGCTGTCCAGTATAAAGCCTAAATACGTTACACTGGAACAGCAAAACTCGCACTTATCCCGGTTTACCATCAGTCCAGCATCCACGAGCTTTCTCAATACTAACTCCAGCCACTTCAGATGCTCGTCAAAATCTTCTGTTACTATGATTATATCATCTAGGTAACAGAAGATATACGGCTCGTATTCTGGCCCGAATAACGCATCCACTAGACGCTGGAACGTTTTCGGCGCATTGGTAAGACCGAACGGCATCCTTTTAAACTGGTATTGCCCTGATCCTGGCACGGCAAAGGCGGTATACTTCCGGCTGGTTGCTTCCATCATTATTTGAAAATACGCCTGCTTCAGGTCGATTTTCGTAATGCACTTTGCCCGTCTCATCTTATCAAGGATGGAATCCATTGTAGCCATTGGATATCCGTCCTTCCTCGTAACCTTATTGTGATCACGGTAGTCGATGCAGAACCGTATCGATCCATCAGGTTTCTTAACCATCACCGGCGCACTGCTCCAATCGCTAGCAGACCTCTCAATAATATCATTCCGCAACATCTTATTTACTTCGTCTCGCGCAATCTCCAGCATCCTCGGTGACAACCGGCGAACCTTATGCATTATAGGTGATGCATCTCCGACATCTATGTGATGTTCGGTTAGGTCAGTTGCCCCGAAAGTATCCGACGGTTCCGGCAATATGCCTTCTACGAGACGCCTAACACGCTCTCGTTGGTCATCTCGTAGCTCCTGGATACCAGCACATTCAGCATAGATCGTCGCTTCTCCATCTTCTGCTGTGGCGGCGAAGGTTCTCCATTTTCCTTCTCGTGCTCGCCACTCTCCTCTACCTAGGCGGGTATCTACGTCGAAAATCCGGCAGAAATCCATGCCTAGTATGACATCATGGTCTAGGACATTCATGGCTTTGAGCGGAATTATTTCGGCGTATCCGTCTATTCCAAACTAATATTTAGGATTCCTATTACTCGGCGAACATCTCCTGTGACGCTTTTAATTGCTGTCTCACATGGTTCCAACCGGCTTCTGAATCTCTCCGTTACTTTAGGTCCAGCGAGCGAAATCATGGCTCCTGGATCAAACAGCGCACTATAACTCTCTCCTCCGAGATTCAGCTCTAGGAAATTCCTATTATCTGCCGACGTAGCGGCTACACTCTCGTCTTCTCGACTGACTTCTTGTTTCTCCTCTCCATTCGGCGGCGGAATACATAATTCCGTCCGCGTTCTCTTGGGAATTGCTCCCGTACTTCTTGGATTCGGCGTTGGAATACAATCTACCTCCTTCTCTACCGGCAAGTCAAGCGGCGATGGGGCTGAGAGCATCTCTACGGCGCGTTGCACTATGTGCAGCCTCGAGAATTCTCGTTCTTCTTCGAGATCCTCATTGGGCTGTACTGGCGTGGCGACTTCACTCTCCTTCTGCCTCACCCTTTCACGAAACGTTTGTAGACTTTTCCGCGAATATTCCGCTTCACCTAGCGAATAATCAACGGCTTCCGGCTGGAGAAAACATAAACCTCGTTTCTTCAACCGCTTCATGTCTACCTCCGGCGTAACGTGATTCTCGGCTTGCCTCTCTTCACCACCTACGGCATTCTCCTGTTTCTCCACCGGCGGATTATAGTTAACCTTTCCGGCGAGATTAAAGGAGTGCTGCTGGGGGATCAGCGGACTTACTGTCCCCCAGCCAACAAGTTTCCCAACTTGACACGTACGTCGGCACAGTCAGGGCAATTGCGGAAAACCGCTCCTGGTTTACCGCACATCTGACACGACTCTTGTGATCTGTGTGACGGTGACTGCGGTCTGAACACCTTCTCTGGGCATTGCGCCGCTCGATGTCCCGTCTTGGCACACAGAAAACACTTGGCATTCGGGCATTCCGCTGCTCTATGCCCTACCACCTGGCAGTTGAAGCAGGGACCATAAAATTCCCGACTACCTGGCGACTTCGACTGGAATGTTGCATTGCTCGGTCCATTCGGCGATGCAACCTTCTGCTGACGGGCGTACGGCTTACTTTCCCACTTGGCAGCAGAATTCGTCGATCTAGTCGGCAAACCTCGATTTGCAACTGCGGCGTAAGTCGGCTTCTGAGCTACTTGCACTTCCGCAGCCACGCTCGACAAAACGTCCTTTTTCTGACGTTTCGACTTCTCAACTACCTCCTTGGTTGCTGCTTGCTTCGCCTTTTTGCTCGCAGCGACCTTTCTCTCGACTTTCACTTCGGCGGCTTCCTCCACGTCTACATCGGACAGCGAGGCGACCTTTGGCTTTGTCGATCGTCCCTTATATGCTGCCCCAGGGATTCTCGACTTCTCAACCGGCGGTGGCGGGGTATACCGGCTGTTCAACTCCTGCTGGCGTTCCCACTTCCGCCCATAGTACTCCAGGTCTTTGAAATCTTCTACGAGCTTGCTTGCCATCGCAGTCCGATACTCTGGCAGAAGATTTCGATACGCTGTCTCTACTAACACTTTCTCCGACGGTGGTTTCTTAAAGTGTCCGACGATTATTCGCAGGTTAGAGAGATATCGCGTAATATTTTCTCCCTTTCCTTGCGTTCGTCGGCGCAACTCGTCCAGCAAATCCTCGTGGTCGAATTCACCTATAAATTGGTGTCGGAACTGACGCCGAAAATCGCGCCACGATGCTATTTGCGTCTTCGTTGACCTAAACCACCGGCTGGCGTCCTTGCTCAATATGCACGGCAATGCACCTAGCAATTGTGCATCTGTCAAACCAGCGCTCTTCCTACAATCATTTAACTGACTGAGGAACTCGTCGGGCATCTCTCTCTCATCACCAGCAAACCTCAGCCCCCAACTCTTTAGCACTTTCATGCTTCGAAGACTCTCGTCTGGTTTCAGAGTGATTGGGCTGGACGACTTCTCTCTTCGAGACCGCACGCGCGTGAACCCTTCATCGGAATCATTCTCCGATTCGCTGGAATTAATCCGCGCGAGCTTTCGTCTCTTTGAGCCACTGCTCACTACACTACCGGCGGAAGCATTCTGCTTGTGACTGTCCTCATGGCAATGCGGCAAATCGCATTGATTTAACGCTGATTCCACGTCTTTCAAATCAATCGGTTTAATTGCCGTACTGCAGCTCGTAGAGTTCGCCATACTCTTTGGCTGTTTACTCGTCGACTGCACAGTCTTCTTTGCCGGTTTTGTGCTCTTCCTCCGTTTTGGATTCGCTCCCTCCGCACTAGAGTTACCAGACTCAGTGTCGGATCGGCCTGACGGTATGAATGCATCGGATTCGGCGGGAATAATACTCCTCTTCTGATACGACTTCCTAGGACCACTCGGACTCAATGCGGCTTCTCGATCACTCCTCCTCTCTACCGGCGGAACCTGATTAGACCTAACGGGAAATACACCTAGTTGTGTCATTAACTTATCCCATTCGGTCGGATGCTGGCGGATATAATTACACAACTCTGGCGGAATTGTGAGAGGCGTTGGCTCATAACTAGTCGATGGTAATGCAATCGACGACGTAATCGGCAAGCCTAACCCAGACTGCGTCGTATACGTGTTAGAATACGTGCAGGTAGTCTGCGTGGCGACTGTCGTGTACGTTGGAACTCTCTTGTCGACAGCATTCTCTCTATCCGTTCCACTTGGTCGAAACTCACTATCCGCCTCACTATCCGCTAAGCTTCCATCATCAGAGGTTACCGTCTCTCTGTCACCTACTCCCTTATCTGTAGTGACAACGCTCTTCTTCCACCTTCGTCTTTGCTTGGCAGCATTATCGACTGCCATCATCACCTTTGCTCGGTAAGCACCTGCGCTTACCGACTCCTTACGTATTTCCGCATGGTCTTCGTCCCACTCGTACCATGGAATATTATCATTATCCGGTTCGGCTTCCCGCAACCGGGCACGCAATAACCTGTCCCGCAACGCAGCGCTTGATCCGGCGGCACACAGCCGTCGTGACGCTAACTCTCGACCGACATGTTCATCCGCCATTTTGGCGATCGTCCGCTTCATATTACGTCTCTCTCTACCGGCGGTACCCTCGAGTAATATATGCATCTGTTCGACGTGTTCGGCCATTTTAATTTAGTAATCCGACGGTTAAATAAATTTATAAAATTATAATAAACCGACCCGGATCCTTCAAACGGGTTATTCGACACGGCAAAATTCACAAATTATTACTACCACCACCACAACAATTATTATCTACAAACCTCGTGCCGTGAGGTACTAATTATCAATAAATAAATTAATTGAAAATAATTAAATTATCACCGCGTGCTTACACTCTCAAGCACAATATATCTATATACTATATAACTGGCGGTTTACAAACTGGCAACCTGAAACAGAATAAAAGTCTGGCGGTTTGGCAATTTGTTCAGATATCGGCAGTTAATATAATATTGGCGGTTCCGGCGTAATTGCTTTACTACCGGCGGTTAATACCGGCAATTCGTTGTATTTTGAAAACACCTGAAACAGAAATAAATCTGGCGGTTTTGGCGAAAATTCACGAGTACCGGCGGTATATACCGGCAATAATAAATTGAGCAATCACTGAAACAGAAATACAATTCTGGCGGAAAAACACAAATATATATATAACAAATATTTATATGAAACAGATATATATGTAAATACAATCAATATATAATTATTAATAATATTTAATAATAATCAAATAAATTGTATATTTGGCACGAGGTTTACACAAACAGGAGGGCCCGCCCAATTGGCAATAGGTATACATAAAAATTTACCATAAATTACCACTACTCAAAAAAATTTAACACTTATAAATGGTGTTGATTTTACACAAAAATGCCGGACGGATACTCAATCACACACTCTTTACTCTGCCGTCAATTACTGCCCCACGTTGGGCGCCATTTTGCGACGCTACTTTTCGTCGGGAAAAATCTAATTAAATTAAATTAAAGGCCGACGGAGGTTCCGTCGTAGCGACGTTGAAAATGGCTATATATCGCCGATTTATATTTAGTTGGGCGCCTGGCGATATTTAAATAAAAATGAAATAATTACTTTACAAAACGACTCGGCAACCCGGCAATCTCCACCTCGACTCCTCGTCACAGAGGGAATCCCGACGGCTGACCACCTCGGAACCGGCGGCTTTCAGAGTAAAGGAAAAATATCAAATAACACTCACGATTAAATAATCAACTTCAACGTAATTTATTAAAACTTTTAATAAAGCAAAATATTACAACTTCCGGCACCGACACAATATTAACGCGATCCGCGACCGACTCTCACACACGTGCACACCCTCTCTCACACCACTCCGTCCGTCCGGCAAATATAAAAAAAATTATATTTAAATATTAATAATTCGGCCGCCCGTCGGGCTAACCGTAAATATTACTCGCCTAATAAATCTCCTCACCGCTGCAATACTACTCTCTTCACACTCGACTAACAAACTCTACTCAACGAACAAACTCTTACTCAACTCTACTCTACAATGAAAATGGCTACTCAGCCGACTACTCAAAATACTACTCTACAAAAAAAAAACACGACTATCTCCTCGGACGATCGGGTAGCGAATCGTCGAGACCGGCTTCTTCATCCGGCTCGCGGCATGGCTTGATCCCCAAAATTAAGGATTTTCCTCCCCACCCTATCGCTATCCTGCTCTATCTTACTATACCCCTTATCTACCGGCGTTGATTAGGGTGGTTGATTGCGTGATCGATACGCGTAGTCAGCCTTGATCTTATTTCCGTCAAGGCCGATTACCCAATAATAGTGGTTTACGTCACCACCAACCTGTTCATTATTGGGTCGATCACACAACCAATCATCCACTGGCACTCGGAAGGCGCGCATTACAAATACTTAATTACCATATCGGTAACCCAGTCGGTGCTGCCGCCCCGTGCCTACCGGCTATATAATTACTACTGACTACTCCCGACACACTCACACATAATTAATATTTAATTTATATCAGCACCATTTACAACTATATACATACTTTAAAAACTAATATAAATCGCCCCAAACTCTACCGACGGATCTATATATTTTCATCTAAAATTAACTAAGCTACTAATTAAAATAATTAATTAAATAATATATGTGTGCGCGCTATATACAAGAATATACACCGACACATAGGTGTGCGCGCACCGTCTATATCTATATATATACATTCTAAGATGCCGCGGTATACCGTATACATTAGGTATACCGCGACTCCTACTCTACTCGCGCTCCCCTCGCTCCGCGCGCTCCCACCCATTATCCCACTACGGTCGCTCACTCGAGCATCTTCGCGCGCGCAACACTCTCGCTGCTCGAGTGATTCCCCCTTCCCGCGCACCTCGCCTAGTGCCGCACGAGCGTCGCCGTCGGTGCCGCGTTCCCCGGTATACGGGTGTAAGGTGGGGGGAGCACCCTGGCTCTCCCGACTACTAGCACGCAGTTCGGGCGTGCGCGCACCCGTGCGCCATCTCAGCCGTCGTCGTCTGCTGAGCACGTGTGACGGTTGAGGTTAGGACGCCGCCTAACCTCCCGTCTTGTTGTCATCAGCAGCGGATACGCCAGGTATCGTGAGACGACCTGGGCTCAGTCCTTGGCTCACGATACCTCTCGGCCGTGGTCTCGGTCGTAGTCCGCGTACTACCGTCGGGTATCGGTCGCGTCGTTCGTCGGCTCCGTGCTAAAACATACCCATACCGTGGGTATCAGTGTTTATTTTTAAAGTGCATCGGTGCACTTCGGTCCGCCTGCGAGGGATTCGCTACCTGCGACGCGATCGCGAACTAACATAAGCTAAATGTATGCATGCACATGACTTGTAAATACAAGCCATGTGCATGTACTTGTACGTTGTATGTTTTACAACGTCACAGTTTAAAACTAAAAAATATTTTGTAGTTGGAAATACAGTGTTATAGCTTTTTTAAAAATTTTTCCCAACTTCATAAATATTTCTTAGTTTTAAACAAATATTTTATTGAATTAATTAAATTGTGTTCCAGTGGCAATATTTTTCTCATATTTCTATTTCACTAATTTTTTTTTTTTAAATCGCATAGTTGTAAATCAAGTAACATAGTTATGTTTCACAATAAATACATTTTCAAAAATGAAAACAAAAAATTAGTGATGGTTAAAATTTTTGACTTCACCATTATGATTCAGTTTTGCGAATTATAAATAATAACGAGGTAAACGTGAATTATCAAATTCTTTTAAATACTGTAAAGGATTAAAGAATGTTAAAAGTGGTTATTTATTATGCTACATTGCGTATTACAAATTTATACACACAAGGAAATAATATTTTACATCATGATGAATAGTCCTATCCTATACTGAATATTGTTTTGTTGTATATGAAAACATAATAAATTATGGAAAAGTTGGCAAAAGTATTTATTATACACTGAAAGAGGTAAATATTTGCGATAAACGAATATTCCTTAACTATACTAAAGTAACTAAAAAACTAAACTACACAACTACAAATAACGTTTCCTTATGGTAAATAAACCTATACATAATGTATTAATATTTTTATTTATTTAACCATTTTCTATGCGCATATATGCGAAGACTGCGCTATACAAGTTTTAAATTCAAATTACCTCGCAAATATTAATCTTCTTTAGATTGTACTTTAATTTAAATAATGATATAATTATAAGATTTTAAATATAGTTAAGAATTAAGCTTAATTATACAATAAGTTATAAAACACTGTTATCACGAATTTTAATAAAGGTAACAGCTGCTCGGTATTTTGTAGTAAAAAATCGAAAAATGGGTTTGCGTATGTATACTAATGATGTCACCTATAAATTACAAGTATCCCATTGATCAAATGATTCAACATTGCTTCTTAGAATGCAAAAGCTGCGCATAATTCCTTAATAACCAAACGAATAGTATGCTATTTTTCTTTCGTAATGAAAGCACCAATTAAGCGCGGTAAAAATCGATAAAGTGTAACACACGCAAAGCTTCGTTCATTAATCTCTTTCATCAAGCCAAGAGTCTTGGAAGAACGGAAGATCGAGAAAATGCGAGAGGGGCGGCGGAGGAGGGGGGTTGGGGAAGAGGCAGGGGAAGTCGTTCGCGAAGGTTCTTTAAATAGTGATTGCGCCGAATGGGCTTTATTGTTACGACTTTCGTGCGCTTGTATCTGGATATACATACATATATGTATATATATGGGTGTGTGTGTGTGTATATATATATAGGAAGAGAGAGAAGGAAGAATAAGAGGGAAAGGAGTCGGCAGTAAAGAAGGGAAAGACTCCTTGGGGAAAAGAAATTCCTCCGTTTCTCTCTTTTCTCACTGCGCTTAATTCCTCGTACGAGCAAATGTCTGCTCGTTAAATTTTAAAGCCGCGAGCGGCTTTCGCTTCGTGCGGGTATGTATGTAAAGAAGCTTATGGGTGGGGAAACGCCAAAGCCTGTAATTGCTGGGAACTGTTTGCATTAATGTTTACAAAATATTACGACTTCATATTCGATTTTAGAGTAAACGAAGAACGTTACTATGTTACGGCTCAACTCCATATATTGACATAAAAATTTACTTTCAACTTACATTAAAGACATTTAAGAAATTAATACTACCATTTGTTACTTTAATTGATATGATACACAGTTCAAATTATTGATAAAAGGATTTAACAATTTATTAAATTTTATTGCAATTGTCATACTCAATTGTTACCGACCGAGTCAAAATAACGCCGAAAACACTGTTTTAGTTAAATAAGTATGGTAAATTATGAAAAAAACAAGAAATCTTTCCCTTTTGTTCTATTATCATCTATCACTGAGTAAAATTTTATACAAAAATATTTATGCATTCAAAACAGGCAGCAGAAGAAAATTCGTCTCTTATATCTATGGCAGAATATTAAGAGTCGAATTTCCTTCCAATACTATTTTTGAACGCGTAAATATTTTTGTTTCAAATTTTACTCAGATAGATAATACTGGAACGAAGGATAATGATTATTAATTTGATTGTTATTAAACCAAGTAATTTCTTATTTAGAGGATGTTTTTGAGGTCGCGGATGTCAATGTACGAATCTTTTAACATACATAGTTTCTTTTTAAAATTATAGATCTTAAGTACACATGTATTAGATATACTCCTAAAAATAAATTGATATTTACTTAATTTTCATCATTATACGTTAATACAAGCAATTTTGCTTTTTAATAGCATCCCTTATGCGTCGCTCTATAATTAAAAACTTTCTTCAAATATCAAGAGAATGATCTCTTGGTTTGTTCATAAATAACCATACTTATTTAATTAACATAGCCTATATTCGCCTCCATTGTCAGGGTCGATAAATTTAACTGTTACATCCGAAGGAATATTAATCATTAAGTTTTATTATATGTGTATATACCATGTGTTTTATTAACACAACTACAGCTATATAAATATCAGACAAAACTTCAAAAAACTGTAAACTCTACACCTATTGTAAAATACAGTACTTTCGAAATTTAAGGTAAATATATTATTAAGATTATTTAATATTAAGTTGCTGTAATACCTGCAAGTGGTTTCTTTTGTTTATGCATTGATTTATATTCCCAGTCTACTGTGTAAACGAGAAAGGAATCCTGGACTGTATTCTCTGTCTTTTTTTTTTCTTTCATTTACGCTGAGCATTGAATTGGTTTCCATATTGTATAACAGTTCATAACAGCGGAAAATAAGAAGCGGTTTCGTTTGAATTCAGATTGCAGATCAGAAATCATAATAAAAAGGGAAAAAATCGTAAAGTAATATTCAAAGTCAGCAACGTAGTTAATCAAAAGTTCTTTGCCGGTGTCTTCTATCCTCCTTTTTTCTACTTTTTCTTTTCAAAACAACTATATACAACAACGAATAACTTTTTACCAACAGCTATTATATAAACAATTTTTATCAAATTTAATACACTGAGAAAAAAGATGTTTTACAGTTAAACTGGCGCGTTAACTATTAACGAATACGTATTTAAATATGGCTCAACGAATATTCGTTAACTGTTAACGAATTATTCATTGGTATAAAGAGTTTAATATAAACTCACCGTGTATTAACAGTTAATGAATCGCGTGAAAGAATTTAATGAATATGTATTAAATGTAACAACATATTTAATTTTTTTTAAATTGACGAGCTAGAATTTTAAAGGTAACGTTAAGTTTACATATTATAAATATTAGTAAATAAGATATTCTCTATGATTAAGAGAGAAAAAAATATTATTTCAATAAACAAACACTTTATTCATAAATCTTTTAAACTTATTACATATTCATTTAAACTATTTGTAATTTAGTTGCTAAAGTAAAAATAACATTTACTCTAGAATTGACAATACGAGCGTACTTTTTAGATTTTTTATGGTAGGCTTCTCATTTGGTGTACGAATAATATTTAGGAGGTCCCATCGATAAAACACATGAAATATATATTATATGCGGTTTAAGATTTTCTTGGGAGATTGTAATACACAATGAGTTATATGATTTAAGTAATTGTTCTAACAAAACAAGATTCAAACGTAACCTCAAATGTTGCATGCAGTTAGAATGTAAGTATATAAATGAAAATAAACTTACTATACATACGACGACTCACGATGGCGCGGTAGTCGCGGTAATCCGTGCGCGCACGGTATAGGTTATACTTTCAAGCACGGACCAAAGGTTATTTCATACAGTGCGCATCGCATTGAAATTTATTTTTAATCAAAAGCCGCTTATTTCATATATTTATTTTTATTATTTTTATAAGTTTTAATAACCTTATTTATTTGCATCTTTATATTGCATTCATATTATACATATATATGTTAAATATGTAACTACAAGTCTATATTCATTAACTGTTAATAACGATGTATTAACTGTAATTGAATTAGTGACTTTCAGTTAATACAATCACAGTTTTATATTTAATGCGCGTTCTTTATAGTTAATTCATATACTTTTACTGTAAATACTATAACGTACTTATTGCATTAAACCACGATTCCTTAACTGTAAAACATCTTTTTTCTCAGTGTACTCGCGACTCATTGGTTTATATAATAACGTAATTTATGTTTACCGTTACTTAATTTATGCTTGAATTGAACTTCACTATTGTATTCTAATTGTATATTTATCGGATTTTATAAAAAATTGTTTTTTTTTCATCGAAATATATATATATAACGCAACATAACTCATGATTTACGTGACACAGAAGAAAATTAGTGAAAATACTTGGATCATTCGTCGAAGAAAAATAACGATATAACGTATTTTAGGGGTTGGTTCAATATCTTAGAATCGGGTATTTTCTTATACTACTCTCTCGTTTCACGCGTCCCCAAATACCCGAAATCTCTTTAAGTCCCAGGGTCGCTTAGCCGAGCGAAAACAAACGTTTACGAGGAGTCACGAACTTTCTCGCTTTCATCACAGCAGTGGTACGAGTTGGGCGCGCGAGCAAATGTGCGTCTGTCACTTTGGCAAGGTTCGTCGGGTGCTCTGGGATTAGACCGAAGTAAAGAGGGATGTAAGGGTCTAAGAGTGTATAAAGACCATAAAACTCGCGGACTTCACCAGTAGCACCCGACAAACTTCCTTGGTTTATAAAACCGGTGACTGTTTCCGTTCGCACTTTCGTTGATTGTTTCTTTTCGACTTTTACTCGCGTGTGCACCTTCGTAACTCCGAGTAAATGCAACGAGAATTCCAATCGTTTTATAGCTCTCCTTTTTTATTTTTATACTCGCACTTCTTATCGAATCATTGGTTGATTAATCGGATACCGATTTAAGTTAATTTTACACACTTTTTTCAACGATTGGATAAATTTAATCGAGTAATTGCGACAATGAAAAATATAAGTATAAACGTATAAAACGAAGTAAACCGTTCGCGTGATAAATAATCGAATAATGACTAATAATAAGTTGTAAGTCCCGGCGAATTTACAAGGAGAAGAAAGTTCTAATAATTATTATGCCATTTTGGAGTTATCAAGGGACAGACTAGACAAGTCATAAAAATCATTATGACCTACAGGAACATTTGTTATATATATGTTTATTTTTCTAAAAATTTTAGTAAATTTCACATTCAAATTTTTATATTTGTCAACTTTTGTTGCGTTTACCCAAAGCGCTGTGATTACTACAATCTCTTTTTCCGTGTACCGTAACATACTTAGTTGTTGATCAGTTTAAACATATCCGTACGTTCATAGAATAATTTTATGTTAATAAAATCTAATAATTTTGCATATTTTTATGCATCCAGAAAGTATAAGTATTAGATTTCCTTTTAGTGATCTCAGAAAAATAAAATCACTCTTATTTTTAAAGTAAGCAACAATCTCAGAAAAAATGTGGGAAACACCAATTTCTGATCAGTGAATTTTCGGTAGGTATACCCCTAGTTAAGACTGCTTACCAATTATTGATTGTTTAACCTTGAAATTGCATATACCAACGACTAGATTTATGTAAATCTTATTATTTTATTGAAATAATATACAGATCCGAAATTGGTTCATGATACGAAAGTATTATTTCAAAGAGTTAAAAAGAAAAAAAAATGTATCACAAGTCCAGTAGGAGTGTATAAAGTAACGTTGATGAAATTCCGTAGAGGTATAGAAAAATAAGGCAATCGTATTTGAAAAAAAAAGAAAGAAAAACGGTGAGGTCAAGTATTGGAAGGGTTCGCATGAGAGATCGATCAGTCGAGCGCACACGGGTATCTGGCAAGCATACAAAGATTTAATTTAGATGGAAGGTATAGAAAAAGGGAAAGAGAAAAAAAAAGGAGTCCCATTAAAAGATCGAAGAGCCGGCACGTGAACGGTGAGGGATGGGTAGGTAAGTGCGTAAAAGACAGAGCGATATAAAACGGTCACGAAATGAAAAGAGAGACGAATGGTGAAGAAGATATGGAGAGCCCGTGAGCTGCGGGAAAAGGGGTTAAAGTCGGAGGTGGTTGTCGAGAGGCTAGGAGGGAAGCTGAAATTTATGTCGGAACGTTACTTGTCGGAGTGCCCTTCGTAACTCCAAGTTTTTATCGTTCGGAGATTCCTCCGTCGGTGCTCCCTAACACTCTTTTTTCCCAGGGTTATGTGGGCGTGCGTTTTAATGCTCACCGTTATAACACGACTCGAGGTTAAGCGTACCGGCGAACGTGAACGAGCGAAAGAGAGATACCCTCTATTTCGCTCGAAGAAAACGAACGAAAAGTAAGAAGGCAGAAAGAAAAGATAAAGGAGATTGAAGGAAAACCAAGGGGGAAAAGAAACTCGATGAACCTCGATGGATAAAACAAGGGAGAGGTGGTAAAAGTATATATACACCACGGAAAAATCTAAAGCACACACGCGACAAAGGTAGATGCGGCTTTGTATGTATATATATACATACACCCACACCTCTAGTCAAAGGGATATGAGAAAAAGAGACGGGGACTCGGAAAAGTTGAAAAGACAGGGACACGCGAGGACGCGTGAAGTAGTAAAAAGAATACGTTATATACCTATAGGAAGAGAGCGCGAGACGGCTTTTTTATTATGAGGCGCGCGACGATGTATAGACTCTTTTTTTTCTTCCCTCTTTTTTTTTCTTTCCTTCCATCTCCGTACGTTAGTTTCGAGTATTCGTTCACGGTGGGTATAAGGGTGTAAGGGTGTAAGGACGAAGGATCTTTGTTAGGTACGCGGCTACGGCAATTGTAGTGGTAACTGCAGTTACTGCGCTTTTTCCTGCCAACTCGATATAAGACTGCCATCGTAAAGACCATCGATTTTACTGCCTAGCCATAAAGAAGTTCCGTGCGCGCTCGGTTTTTTCGGCGAGGAAGGGTGCTCTTTCTTCAACGTGTGTGCCTTGATACACAGTCACGCTGAAAGAAAGAAAGTCTACGATGTTTGTATAGCCTCCTCGCCAATCTTTGGTTCATTCGAGCCATCGTTTCGTACGACCCGGAAGCAATCGAGTCCTCCTCGAATATTTTTATTTCCGTTATCTTTATCGAAAGGCTCATGTATTATTCGTATAACAATCGAATCTTACCAACTTATCAATGTCTTTATACGTAATTAATCAATAAACTATGTAAAATCAACATATAATAATAATTCCAAAATGTTGTATAATTTTTGTAAAATGAAATACACATTAATTGAAAAAATGCAAAATGCAGAAACATATTATTTCAAATTTGATTAAGCGGAGTTAATTTACAAATCAGAATTTCGAAATTTAACGTTACTCATGAAGAATATCAATATCCAAGAGTTTTCAAATAATTATTATAATTTTAGTTCCGTATAGTCGTATAACTGACAGAAACCTATGTAGGATGACGATTTTTCATCGCAATAATTCTGATATCAAAGAGATTTGACTAACAAGAGAAAACTTATAACTCTAGGATATATTTTGCGATGTGAAATTATGAAAAATTCAGAGCGCTAGAGCTTAATAATCGTTTTTACATAAGTTATACGTCTTTAAAGCAGATATACTTAATATAAAGAAAATTTCCTTTGATCGCTTATAATTCCTGAACGACTACAAATAAACAATTGAACTAAAGTTTTAAAAAATTGTTAAGTTAAAGTAAACAGGATTAAAAAAAATAAACTCCAATCCGTTAGTTTGGTGCAAATTCATTGCAAAGACAATAGTTAGTAGAAATTTTGATAAAAATATAGCATTAAAATTTTATTAACACCAAACTAACAGATTGGAGTTTATTTTTTAAAAAATCTATCTACTTAATATTTATGCTAACTACATTGTACTAACTTTCACAAAGGTTACAAGAGATATCGATTATTTGTCTATACATTTCAAACAATTAATACATTTGAAATCTGCAACTGTTCATCGTTTTACTTTTAAGGAGATGTGACATCCAAATTGCAGAGACCTACCTAGAAAATCCCAAAAATTTTAAAATCTAATTGTAAGAAAAATCTGAATAAAATCACAGATACTGTTCAAAACAAATAGAATAACAGTGACAGAAAGATTTTTACGAAATAATTAATTACTAATTACTTATATGTACAAATAACTACTGTTTGTCGATAATATATAGCTATATAAAACAATGATTTTCGGCTGCCCAAAAATCTCGATGATTTACCTATAAAAAAAGTTTTAAAAATTCGCAGAATATCTTGTTGTTTAATAAAAAAATAAATACTTTTTCTTTTTTTGGAGTTGACATTCCGTTACGAAATTTAACAAACTTTTATTTGTATTTTTCAGGTGGTCCACCTGGTCACGGTCTAGACACATCAGTGATGTTTAACAGCAGCGAGATCGGGGATTGTCTTGCAGCACGACGTCAAGTTGAACAAGCTGAAATTAGTCAAGGTCTCTCATTGAACAACGAGTACGAGCTCATTGCTTTCAGTCACTTCACCGTATCGAGACTGTATCCAGTTGATCTTGGTCTTGGGAAGC
Organism: Theocolax elegans; assembly: GCA_026168455.1. NCBI lineage: Eukaryota > Metazoa > Arthropoda > Insecta > Hymenoptera > Cerocephalidae > Theocolax > Theocolax elegans. Next base: position 25,417,692 of record CM047428.1, read on the forward strand.
GAGTTGTCGAAAAACCAATTGGCTTCAAACGTAAAGATCTGAACGAAGCGCTCCTCAAAGCCGTCGACATCTTGAATCGTAATTTCACTGGAGGGCAAACAACTAATGGAGCATCACCACCTTCATCAAGGTACAGCGAAGACGATTTTCTGGAGGGTTTATATCGGATCGAACCTACTACGGGTACTCAGTATGAAATGTACTTTAGGACGAAAAATTTAAACAAGAGTACGGCACAAACGAGTTCGGGACAAGCTGGTAGCAACAGTCCAAGTTCTCAAGTAAGTAGTGAGATTTATATAATCTATTAAAACATTAAATTTACAAACCTTTTCAATACTCCTTTCAAATATACATAATTTCATTTCGAATTCACCTATTGTTGTCAATTCCATGTTACCTTCAAATATTTATCACGTTATATTACTCATATATTATATAAAAGTGATAATTATATCAAAAATTAATCATATTAAAATGAACAATGTCTATGTCTGATCGAACAGAGCAGTTACACGAAAATTACGCTAATGAGACCTTACGCACCTATCCTGTTCGTGGGTATGGAGCGACAGCAGAGGAACCGGGAAAAGGAACTTATCCATATCATTTTACCGCTGTCGGGGAGGACAGGTACCTTTCAGAGCTTCATGGATAAATTCGTGAAAATTGGTCTGAAGAACGACCGACGGGTACATCTAACAGTCGTTTACTTCGGTACGGAAGGATTGAGTGAAGCCCGAGCTATCATGACGAGGGTTCTGATGACGCGGGGTAGCGGTGGTACTAATCAGAATCTGAGGTTGCTGGCGCTCAATGAAACCTTCTCGAGAGGAAAGGGTTTAAGGGTAGGGGCGGAACGAGCTTGGGGCGGTGAGAAGGACGTGTTACTGTTTATGTGCGACGTGGACGTCGTGTTCAGCGCGAGATTTCTCGACAGGTGAGGGAGTTTATCGCCCACTTTACTATGGTGGATCACACTTTCAAACTCTCTTTTAATTTATGGTTATTGAATTTTTACGTCTTCCACGATTTTTCATGCTTTCATTTATATTTTTAGAACTTCATTAGTTATTCTTTATTTTATCAATTTAAAGGATGGTATGGTTAATCGCTTCCGGATAAAATTTAAAGAGACTGGAATAGAATCCATATCATTGTAGAATTTTATTTCACATGTTTTATTATTTTTTTTTAGGATAGATTTAAACATTCTCGTTAATTAATCCGTACCTTAATTAAAAGAAAAGTCAATATTTGGCAGGATTAAAGAATAATTAACAAATTATTAATTTTTTATAAAATTCCTTACGATACGATAAAGAGGAAATTCTTCTTTCAAAGAAAAATAATTATGATTGTAGAACAAATTGAGTGAGATAATTTTGATATAATTTTTACGAAAGGAAATTGACTTTAGCTCTGGGAAAGTATAGTCTCATAAAGACATCTAGAGCATTTGAAGTAATTTAAATCTCTCTTAATTCGGATATCCGAATAAGTATTAGTAAATGTTTGGAAAGTCCACTTTTGAAGTACAAATAAGATATTTACTCTGTGACTCAGGTGTCGATGGAACACAGCCCCAGGACGGAAAGTCTATTACCCCATTGTCTTCAGCCTCTATAATCCGCACGTTGTGTACACACTGCAGGGAAGGGACGTGCCTCCCGAAACGGATCAGCTTATAATCTCAAGGGATACCGGATTTTGGCGAGATTTTGGTTACGGAATGACTTGCCAGTACAGGTGACCATTTACACCTTAACCAACTTGTTTATCCTTGATTTATTTGTTCGACAATACCACCTAAGCTATACATTCAATAATCCCAAGATTTACCAAGTGTAGCATTACGATTTCTTAACTCAAATATATTCTATATATTCCTTAGATATATACTGTGAATTTAAGTATTATAATTTAATATTACTTCGATTGAATCGATGCTTCTTTGAATTATTATTAAAATAAGTCAATTTTTTAATTATTTAGATAATTTATTGCGCTTTTACAGAAATTTATTTTCTCGAATTTTATTTTAATAATTCCACGACTATAATGCCTGAAAAATAGAATAACACTTCGTTTAAAATTATAAAAGTTTTGAATTGGCTAGTGTTGCAGAATCGTAATATATATTTTTTTAATACTCTGTTGAGAATATATTATCGAGAGTGAATATAATACTTTTTGAAAACATTTGCTAAAAACCATCTAATCGTGATTCTGCATGTACTTAAATTGAAGTAAACATTTTTCTATTATTTATCATGCATTACAATAAAAATAAAACTTGAGTGTTGCGAATCATTGAAGTAAAATAAAATTGTTAAAAGTATTAGTTGAATAGACGAAAATGTTTGAATTCCGTTGAAAGGTCGGATTTTCTGAGGGTACGAGGTTTCGACGAGAACATAGTCGGCTGGGGTGGTGAGGACGTCACCCTCTACCGCAAGTACGTCAAGAGTAACATCAAGGTCATCCGTGCCACCGACCCGGGAATATTCCACATCTGGCATCCAAAGGTAAAGTCGCTCTCTCTCTCTCTCTCTCTCTCTCTCCTTAGTTTTTCCAGTTTCTCCATTTCCTACATTTATATAAAACTCTTCAGATTTCGTCTTTTCCATCGCAAGAAGTATAATCGTTATCGCAACGACCGGTGTAGAGAATCGGTTTCTTTCCTTCCAAACCCCACCCGTCAACCCTACTTTTTCCTTATTCGAAATTGTTACTCTGCCTTTCTCGTGCACTCTTTTCTCTTTTCCGCGCGGCACTTCCGCGAACCTGCTCCGGAAGTCAGAAGTTTCCGTGGCTGAATTTCGTGTTTAGTGTTATTATTATTTCCGGTCGAGAGATTCTGGCACGGTGTCAGCGCAAGGACACCGGACTGCACAGACGAAAATCCAGTCTGTTCTATGCATGCTCTCTTCTATCTCTTTCTTACTTTATCGCGCGTGAGACTAGAAAAACACTGTGCAGTTTCATACTCAGGACTCGGTGTACACCGACTGGCAACTACGCTTCCTACGTCTTTTATATTGAGATTTCCATGTTTAATGATGCGCTACGGTATTCCTCTCTATATATGTATACTTTGGACGGACTCTTTATAATTTCTTCCTCATTTTTAAATTGCTAATTTTATTGTTATACCCATGCTTTTATCTTATATTTTTTTCATTTATTTTCTTATTTATTTTCATCTTCTCTACTACATAATAATTACATTTTAGCATTTATTACATTTTTTACGATTGCTTGGTAAAATTAAATTTATTCATACGGATAATACATACATGTAATCGTTGGAATTGCAATAGCAAGAAGTATTTAGAAGTGGCGTTTATTCTGATTTTTGATGAATAAACCATGTAATTTGTTAACTGACAACGTTTTATTTTAAATAAGTGAGACTAATAGTGTATCCGTCTAATACATTTTTTACTTTTCAACGTTCGGCCATTTATTTTATATAACCCTGTTCAGGAACTAATCAAAATTAATTATTTATAACATTGTGAAAATCTTTCCCCTATTACACAGTCAACGCTTCACACTTACAGATTAAAATATTAAACGCGAGAGCAAAACAAGCTTCTTGTCGAACGGCTAAGGTGGAAAACAAAGTTATACTTTGTCAATATCATCAAATGTCTAAACCAATGCAAGTTAACAAGCAAATCTGTGAGGGCCCAACGTACCTTACAATATAGCATAACAACAACACCTTGTCTTATTCTTGTCTACAAATTAAAGAGTACAAATTAAAACTTACATTTTAACATATGCCAGTCATTATATTATATTATCCAAATATTAATTAATCAAAGGAGCTTATTAATCAAGAAATAATTGAAGATTTTGAGTATCATATTGTCTTTTTACATTATATTTATTTTTTTTTTGTATAAAATACATCTTCGAGAATAGTCTTTATCCTGTATTATTTTCTTTATCTTAAATTTTTGTCTGATCAAAAGAAAACATATAATTATTAAATTTTATGTGCTGATATAAGGCTGATATTTCATTTCTTTTTTACAGTCATTTTTATGCTATTTCATTCTTGTTTGTAGTCTTCTACTTATCTGCCTAATATAGCACATATTACAATTTATTGTTGCAATAGATTTTACATATACTACACTAGTTTGTTCAAAAGCACCTAATTGATTTTTACCTAATTTACAAATGTTAAACTTATTAATCATCTTGCTGGATAAAATATTTCCATAGGGTTTTAAACTATTTTTTGTACCCTCATTGAGACATTTTACATAAGGCAATGCTATCAACCTCTTATATTTTATTTTTTTTTTTTTCCGTTTTTATTTTTTCCATTAGTCTTCTCTTTACGTAGTGTTCTTAATCTATTATCCTTAATAAACTTTATATTTTTATCGTGTTATTTACAATGAGCTAATTTTACACTTTAAATCAACCAACATACTTACAATTGCAATTTTGTGCGATATTAGACGGGGTGATAAAAAATTCAAATATCTACCAGAATAATTTGGTTTTTTATACCAGTCAGTAATAATACTACTATCTTTTATCTTTTTCAACATTTTTTTTCAATTTTTCAACAGGATTTGATAATATTATATTAATAATTTAATTTGTTTAGTTCCTGAAAAGGGCCATATAAAATAGATGGCCGAAACGTTGAAAAGTAAAAAATTTATTAGACGGATACACCATTAGTAATTTATTTAAAACAATTTTTTTTATTTAAAGCTTTTTAAACTCATTTATGATTGTGTAGTTAAAAAAAATTTAATAAATAACACGCAACACCAGATTCAGCAAAGCAAAAGGTAGTATTAAAATTAAATAGACAAAATAAAACGTACTAGTCATATCACACAAAGTTTATAAAGCTAATAATTCTGTTATTTATTTTTTCCATTAGTCTTCTCTTACGTAGTGTTCTTAATCTATTATCCTTAATAAACTTTATATTTTTATCGTGTTATTTACAATGAGCTAATTTTACACTTTAAATCAACCAACATACTTACAATTGCAATTTTGTGCGATATTAGACGGGGTGATAAAAATTCAAATATCTACCAGAATAATTTGGTTTTTTATACCAGTCAGTAATAATACTACTATCTTTTATCTTTTTCAACATTTTTTTTCAATTTTTCAACAGGATTTGATAATATTATATTAATAATTTAATTTGTTTAGTTCCTGAAAAGGGCCATATAAAATAGATGGCCGAAACGTTGAAAAGTAAAAAATTTATTAGACGGATACACCATTAGTAATTTATTTAAAACAATTTTTTTTATTTAAAGCTTTTTAAACTCATTTATGATTGTGTAGTTAAAAAAAATTTAATAAATAACACGCAACACCAGATTCAGCAAAAGGTAGTTATTAAAAATTAAATAGTACAACGCGAGCGGGTGGTGTGGAACGTTCTGTTTCGGTGTCATGACCACGCAATATGACTTTGACACCCAAACAGAATATTTCGAAGACACCGGGCCATCTCGGATGAAATTTCCTTGCAGAACTCCGGGCAAATGCAAGATGATTGGGAACTAAAAAAGGTGGGATAAAGCACCCACACAGAGGTGGGTGAACGCCGTTGAAGTCCTCCAGGCGGGGACAAACGGCAGAAAGTGACAGAAAAATGGTACAAAAGTAGTAAATAAAAAAATAAATAAAACGTACTAGTCATATCACACAAAGTTTATAAAGCTAATAATTTCTGCATAAGAAGTGCTATTTTATTATTTAAAGAATCAAAGTTTAAAGTAGTCAAACTATTGTTTTATATTATAACTATTTATACAAAGATATAGTTCTATTTATATTCTATAAATTATTAGTTTAAATATAAGTAAATAATACAAGAGCATTTGTAGGCACGACCGTTATACGGGAGAGCCTTATATTTTTGTCATCGAAAAAAGTGTTGTTCCACGAATATTTCAAAAAGTTATTACCCGATTTGGCTGAAATTTTGAGGGTAGTTTTCTCTACTTATAAGAAGGTGCTGGTTTTAATTTGTTCGACTATTAATTTTTTGCTCAAAATTCTTCTTACTATTAATATATATGCCATATATGAACAGATTAATCTTGTCATACAACTTCCTTATTATCTGATAAAATGTCATTAACCGAGTATAAATTTTATGAAAGTAGTATAAAAGCAATGGAATAGAGAAACACAATAACAAATGAAAAATACTTCAATTTCACTATGAAAGTATAAAGTTGAGTTTTATTTTACTATGTATAATAATCGACGTATCTCAGTGCGTTGCATCGAAGTTTTAATTAACGCAACGTAACGTAAACGACAAACCTCTTTTTTCTCTCCCTATATACGTATAACGCAAAATGGAGAGAGACAGTGGAAGAGCGCGCCGAATTGACAGTCCCCGATATACATCGTTTGTTATAAACACAACTTGCCCCAGTGGGACCCGACACATACATACACATCGGCGATCGTTTGGAAAATGGCTGTGTTCCTGTCGCGAGATATTCTCCATGGCATGTCCCGTTATTTTTGTCCGACCCATATCTGTCGTCCTTTCGTTCGTATTCTACGACAAACGTAAATTACTACTGCTGAGCAAACTATCGAGTCGGCGTTTGAGTGATTATTAATATCTACATTTTTACATGCATTTCCTCTTGTAACTAATAATATCGACCGTAAGTTCATGGTACTGACGTGAGGTTACTATTATTTACAATATAAGTAGTTAGTTAAAAAGATTTTGTTAAATAAATAAATTATGAATAGACTACGGCGAAATATTGTAAAAAATAGTGGTAATGCGATTTTTTTGGCAATGCTGCCATGCAAACTTACTGTTAGGTATATATACAATTTATATGTCACATAACTATTTTAATTAATTATAAGACTCCGCACTCTGATTTTTTTTCATAATGGACTTACCGCGGGATATCTCAGGAACCACTTGATCGAATAGGCTGAAATTTTAACAGTCACTTTTAAACATAATTTTCATCCACTCGAGCACAACCTACTGTGTTAACATTGTAATAAAAAAATTATTCTTTCCAAATAAATTAAAAAATTGTAAATTTATATAAAAAACAGCTATATATTTTTTTATATAAACATTTAAACTTCTATTGAAATTCTATTCCACTCAAATTAAAATCATATTTAAGGAGGTGGCATACCCGGTGGGTTACCGACCGAGCAAAAAAATACAATTACTGCGTTATTTAAAAAATATGTAATTTAATGCAAAAACCAAATACAGAAGTCTAGGTAATAAAATAATAAGTAATTCTACGAAGATCAGGTCATACGATAAAGACACTCTAAAAAATTTCTGCACCGAAAATTATGATTATCTTTGATTTTTCGGTGCAGAAATTTTTTTGGGTGTTTTATCGTATTTGCCATATATGAACAGATTAATCTTGTCATACAACTTCCTTATTATCTGATAAAATGTCATTGACCGAGTATAAATTTTATAAAAGTAGTATAAAAGTAACGGAATTGAGAAACACAACAAATGAAAAAGACTTCAATTTCACTATGAAAGAATAAAGTTTGAGTTTTATTTTACTATGTATAATAATCGACGTATCTCAGTGCGTTGCATCGAAGTTTTAATTAACGCAACGTAACGTAAACGACAAACCTCTTTTTTCTCTCCCTATATACGTATAACGCAAAATGGAGAGAGACAGTGGAAGAGCGCGCCGAATTGACAGTCCCCGATATACATCGTTTGTTATAAACACAACTTGCCCCAGTGGGACCCGACACATACATACACATCGGCGATCGTTTGGAAAATGGCTGTGTTCCTGTCGCGAGATATTCTCCATGGCATGTCCCGTTATTTTTGTCCGACCCATATCTGTCGTCCTTTTCGTTCGTATTCTACGACAAACGTAAATTACACTGCTGAGCAAACTATCGAGTCGGCGTTTGAGTGATTATTAATATCTACATTTTTACATGAATTTCCTCTTGTAACTAATAATATCGACCGTAAGTTCATGGTACTGACGTGAGGTTACTATTATTTACAATATAAGTAGTTAGTTAAAAAGATTTTGTTAAATAAATAAATTATGAATAGACTACGGCGAAATATTGTAAAAAATAGTGGTAATGCGATTTTTTTGGCAATGCTGCCATGCAAACTTACTGTTAGGTATATATACAATTTATATGTCACATAACTATTTTAATTAATTATAAGACTCCGCACTCTGATTTTTTTTCATAATGGACTTACCGCGGGATATCTCAGGAACCACTTGATCGAATAGGCTGAAATTTTAACAGTCACTTTTAAACATAATTTTCATCCACTCGAGCACAACCTACTGTGTTAACATTGTAATACAAAAATTATTCTTTCCAAATAAATTAAAAAATTGAAAATTTATATAAAAAACAGCTATATATTTTTTTATATAAACATTTAAACTTCTATTGAAATTCTATTCCACTCAAATTAAAATCATATTTAAGAGTTACTGTTAAAATTTCAGTCTGTTCAATGAAATGGTTCCTGAGATATCCTGCGGTAAGTTCATTATGGAATAAGTCAAAGTACGGAGTCATAGACTTTTAAATAAAAGTTAATGATAATATAATTTGTTTAAAAAATGAAGAAATTTTTTCAATTGTCATGAAAATAAATTATTACTTGTTAATATTGAATAGCTTTTTTTCAATTTTAACACTGACTGCAGGTCCCTTTAACTTATCTTTGACGGTTACTCCGTCATGACGGGACGTTTCTATTACGGGATCCTCGTAAGGTGTAGTAATATTTTGCTCATAATGCAGTAAGATGTATTTTTAAAGTGTTCACCATCTGTATAATTATTTTAACAACCTTTGAGTGCAATTGTAATGACAATAAGTTTCTATCAAAATGTTTCTACCCTGAAAACTTCTGCCGTCCCTCGATATCTGTTTGTCAACGTTCAATTTTCGACTATATGCGGGTATAAATCAAGTTTCCTTCTTATTTTATTTAGTAACCTAAATATAATATTTTTCATTTCATTACAATCTATAAATAATTAGCTGTAATTTAAAACTTTATTTATGAAAAAATCGTGGGTTATTTAGCTTTTTAATTAAAAATCGAAGTTTTAGTTCAAGTCGTCAGAGTACAGTCCCTCATAAGAACCTTCGTTAAATCATACACATTTTTAAAATTATTTTCTATTTGGTTTACCTAGTAATCGTATATAACCGAAACATCATTCAAAACCTTGTAATTTCAACTTTCTGTACGTTTATCTGTACGTACTTTTATTTTTCATTTCTTATGGATTTACGAAAACGACCGAGCAACCTTAAATATTACAAAAAGTAATTATTAAATTTGAAAACAAAGAGAAAAAAAGACATAGTTTAGCAACAAAATGAGAATGTGCGAAAACACTAGGAATCATTTTGAAAACTTAACGCAATCGCGTGCTAACTCGGGAGTAAATTGGCTAGTCTCGGAGACTACGAACCTATATAAGGGATATCTCCAAGTATAATACGATTAGCCGAAAGTTTCGTGCGCTAATAAGCCGGTCACCGATTGAATTTAGTCAGTCGCCAGCGGCGCCTCGCAGGGTGAGAAAATCGAGCTGGCGAGTAACGCCCGGGAGAGAGAATGAGGGACGGAGGGAGAGAGAGAGAGAGAGAGAGAGAGTGAGTCAGTTTATATATAGGTAGCGAGCGTCGGCTTTCAGTTACTCGAGACGTTGACGCGCTAGACGATGTCGAACCCCTTTAACTTTGCATCGTGTTGATTATATTGGAGATCCAGGCGATTGATCGCTTCCGAAAACTTCATGCTACCTTACTGCCAACAACTTTCTTTCGCACTTTATAACTCGGTTTCTTCTTTCAAATCATAAAATTACCAATTAAATTAAACTTCATTAAAATTCTAATTTTATATTCTTAACAAAATGTACGTAATGACATATCAATATTTATTTATAAAATATTGCATAGAAAGTAATAAACTAAAAATAATAAGCTGTATGAAAACGCTAATAAGACGTCTACATAACTTAAATTTTTATTTCATTAAATTTCAAATTGTCTCTTTTTAAGTTTTTTTTTAAAGAAATACAACTGTCCTCCGGAAATATCGAAATAATTTTTATATAAAAATATTTTTTATTATACATATCAAAACTATAAAGTTTTAAAGATTATCACGATGACGAATATAATAAGATTTTGAAATTGGAGACAGTGCTATAGTAGAAATTTGTCTATTTATATAAAAATTTAAAAATGTCTAGTTTTAACTATAAAAAATAGATTAAATTTCTACTAGCAATTGAGAAAAAGAGCGACATGCGTGTATAGAAAATATGTATAAATCCGAGAGAGAAAAAATAAGAAAGGGAGTGAGAGGAGGGAAAAGAAGTTTAACAGGATCATCCGCTTAATACCGTTAAAGTATCCCACCTGAACTAAACTCCGGGTTATCTTTGAATTCGCGAAATATCTTATCCCAGCCGCTTAGTAGTCAAATTACTCTGGGGGCTCCAAGGGCCCAGGGCTATGTTATATAGAAAGGAAATTCCGGTGGCTATAACTGCCTCTCGACTATTAATAGATATCCGATATGCCCCGACGACCCCTCTCCCCTACCATTCTATACCATATACCATATACCTCCGGCTCTCGGACCGTGAAATCCGTGACGGGGAAGGGTCGGTAATTTTGGCGCTTGACCACTACACGAAATAGTTTGCGCCTTCCCGTTCTCCAAAAGCTTTTGAGACCTACAAGACTCTCTTTGACCATCGGCTAATACCAAATTCCAAACCGAGGAAAGGATCACATATAGCTTCTATAATTAGCCATCTCCAGACGTTGACCTGATGCCAGAGTTTCACTTTTAAATCGTTTATGTACTGCATCTATTATAAAATTTTGATTCATATCTTAGTTATATACTTTCAATTGATAATCTCGATAAAATGACGTAAAGTATTTGAGATACTGTTCGGATATCAAACTCTCTAGAAAACTTCAAGATATTACAAATATTATTACAAGTCACACTGCTAAAAAACATATTCATTTGAATAAAGTGTTATTTTCTCTTTAAATGCAGAGTACTTTACATTTTACAATATACTTGAAGTAATAATTATACTCATATCTAATACACAAATTACTTTTTTTTATAAAAAAAATTTAAAATAATGAATTAAAAGTAAAATATATATACAATATAAAACAGTTATTTTAATACAACCAATAGATTATATAATTTGGTTGATAAAGTTAGCAAAAATTTAAAATAATAAATATTATAAGTATGTGCATCAATACAATATTTTTATACGCGTATGATAATAATTATATGATAATAAAATATCTATACTTCGTATAATCAATTTCGTATAATTAATATTAATTTGCACAATTTACATTATTCATTAATATTACATTATACATTAACAATTTACATCGCATTTACAAATTTAACTTCGGCACACGTACACATTAAACAAATGTTCAAAAAATTATTTACAATTAATTAAATAATTCATGTAAATTGTACATTGTAGGTAATAGAATTTATAAATTTAAATATATACATATACACCTATTTAAGAATAATACAATTATTGAAATTTGTTGTGTCATTAAAAGTTAATACCAAAGTTGAGATAGTTGTAAAAGTACATTTGAAACAAAGTTTCCAAAAATGAATTCAAAGAAATGAGCATTTAAATGTTTTAATTACTCGAACCTTACGAAATTAAAATTTTAAAATCCAAGCGCGTAACGTACTTAATTATTTAGCAATTAAAAACAGATTTGCTAACTTTCAATTAACTCTTTCCAATCTCTTTATTATTCTCTTGATAGAAAAAAAAAAGAAAGAGAAACAGGAAAAAGAAATTTGCTTTGATTGACCATGCTAGCGGAAACTACGGAGTCATAAAAACAGCATATTTATATGTGAAAAAAAAGAAATTCGCGAGCGCGCAATCTCGTATTTTTTTGCACACCGAAGATACGTTCTAATCCTGGCGGATGAGCGGCAGTCAGCACAGTTCTGGAAATGCTGCAAATACCCTCTCTCTCTCTTTCTCTCTTTCACTCGAAAGTTTCAAAGCCTGCAATCGAGGGATGAGGGCAAATATTATGGGGGGTAAACAACGCGCACCAACTGAGAGACCTTTTACCTTTTTATCTCTGCACCTCTCTTCTTTATCTCTGTTTCGTTTACATCCTTTCGTTCTATCCTTTACACTATTTCATTTTACGTTATATTTACTTCGTTCTTTGTTTGCCCCGCGTAATCTCATTAATAATGCATTAAATTATTATGCACCCTCGGATAATTGCGAACGCACTTTGTGAAATCCGGGTGAGGTTTCCAAAAGGGATTTTGGCCAATGTTACAAATGTTACCCTAATCGTTTGGTTAATCTTTGACGTAGTAATAAATTAGATTTTACAACGATGATTGTTTTAAACTACTATTTAAATCGTGATTTATTGCCTCCGTTAATTACCATTCACCGCGAACATTTTGTCAATTGATAAATGGTATTGAACGATCAAAAATATAATTGCCAAACGGTTAATTTAATTTAAATTCATATACGTGCGATTAATAATAATTAATATTGTTAAATAAATTTAAATTCATTTATACAAGAAAGGAAACAAGAAATCTAGTTGAAATAAAGAATTTTGTACTATAGGCAATAAGACGACGGCTGGATCGGTTTTTCCAGGTCTTCTAGAAACGAGAGAAGAAAGTGTATTCTACTTCTCTTTCATATAGTTGCATATAGCTGGTTAAATCTCTCTCTTTCTTCCTGTGTATATATATAGTTTTCTGTTACTCTGAGCCCCTGTAAATTCGTCAAATAACTCGACCCTTTTCTTCGCAGCTATAACTTGCGAGCCTGGTACTGTAAATTCTTGTAAATGCTACTGGCTCGTGAACGGTGCATTAGGTATACTGGAATACCTCCTTAATTACTTTCGATCGCACTTCAACTGTTTATTAAAATGTCGTTAAAACTTTGAGTGTTACGAACGAAATAAAACAATTTTAAATTCGCAATTATTATTTAATTAAAGAGTTACGATAGACCATTCGCTGAACGTATTATACGAAATCATTTAGTATTCTTTATTATGGGTATAACATTTTAATTACGCCCTCATTTAACTACCACGCATTATAACATTTTAGAGATATATTATTTAAAGTTAGCGATTTTCGATTTTTTTTTATTTCATCGTTTCATTGTTCGAAAAGCGCGAAAAGCGCGTTGAAATTAATTATTGAAATATTATTCTGTCCCTATACTTATGTACTCGTTGAATGTTTTCAATTTTATACAAATTGTTGGAATTCTTGGCGTTTTTAAATGAAACACAGAATGTTCGGGAGTGAAAAAAAAACTAAAAATTCTTCATGTCTTTGTTTCTAGGTGTGTTCAGGTGGGCCAGGTCAGCGGTTACCCACCGACCAATATCGAGCTTGCATACGTTCGCGAGCTTTGAACGAAGCTTCGCACGCTCAATTGGGTTTCCTAGCGTTCCGAGAGGATATCGCGAGTCAAGCGGTGAATCTGAAGGGCTCGACAGCTAAGAAGAAAAAAACACCGCCTAAGAAGGAGAAACGCGTCAAGCCGTTAGCCAAAACTCAAGTAAATCCAAAAGAGGCAAGGGTAGCTGGTCGGACGCTCAAGGATCAGACTTGATCACCGCACTGCGAGCTCTGACAACAAGTGTAAATATCGTCTGTACATAAAAGGTCGCGTTTACACCTCGAAGAGTTTATCTGATCGAGACGAAACGCGGTTACGGTTTATCTATAAATACACGTATGTATAAATATGAGTACGAGCTCAACGGTTGAGTTTGTACGTTGTATTAATCTAGCTAATTCGTATCGAAGAAACGAATTGTACGAATGGTTTGTGATCGAAGTGAGGTTTCGTCTTTAAGGCGATCGTGGACGTTATTTGATAAAGCTAAATAGAATGTTTATTTATTTTTTAATCCGTGCGCGTTTTGTTACCATTGTTTTTAAATATATTTAAAATATATTTATGGTTAAATTGTTATTGTTTTGTTTTTTAACGTTTCGAGGAAAGTATACGTATAGGTGTACAACAAGAGACTTAATAACAAAGGAAAATAAATTATTGGGTATAATTAGTTGGACCTTGGAATTATCAGAACGGATTTATCATCTTCTCCTGGGGGAGATTAATGATAATTTAGACGATTTGTGTAACATTTCTATTTAAACGAAACGATCCGTATAAGTACATGCGCGATTATTAAAAAGCAAAAAGTGAATAACATGGACCTCCCCGAAACCGAACGAATGATTTAATTTAATTTCGTTATCTAATAATCACAAAGTAGACATTGCATTTTTTTTTCTTTACTTTACTAATAATAAAATAAGATATAACTTTCGTTTTGTTACTCCAAAAAGTGAACTAAATATAATTTTATTGCATTAATGTGATTCAGTATTGTAAAATTGTAAAATTTTTTTTCCGTAATTAAAACATCTAGTTTTGTTTCGGAGACGTCCCTGGAAAATAAAATGCTAGTTTATTCAATGCGATTGAATATCGATCAAGTGCTATTTGATGATTAAATGAGAAAGAAGATGTTAAACGCGCGCGTCATTTATCGTATAAAACATTCCATCGTTTTCCAACATGTGTCCAATTATTAAGATATCATGTACAAAAGTATTGTGTATAAACCAAAGATTATATATGAATATATAAATATACATAACTTAATATATCGAGAATCGAACACTCGAACGAGCTTTGGGAGAAACTAAAATTAATCTTGAACGAAGCACAACTAAAAGTACCTTTTACAAACATTTTTCGTACTAAATAAATAATGGAATTAACCTTTGTAATTTAACACATTTTTGGATATCACTAATTCAATGTAAACGAAAACAAGAACGTTTTTACACGATTTAACAAAATAATCTCACATATTAGTTTTGTATAATTGCCATTTCATAAAGAAAGGAATCCATAGAAAAAGTTATTATTTTTGTTCACGTTCAACGTTTGAAATGAAAGCAAACACGTTTACATAACGAAATTATTTTTAAAATTAAAATCACGATCACTATAAGAGCCATCCAGCGCAAAGTAGGTAGTCAACTAAAATCTTATGGATTTCGAACGCACTAGGAAAATGTGAAACATTTGCAATGAGAGAAGAGTCACGGATACATTAGTTTATTCGCAAAATTTTATTACCGTTATTCCTATGTCGTTAAATTATAGTCGTAGTCGTTAAATTATTCTGATATTGGCTGAAAACTCACCACATCAAATGCTAAAATCATCTGAAATTTCGCAACGGTATGTTTGCAAAGAGATTATAATAATAACATTCAGTTTGTAAACGAGAATTTTATAAAAACAAAAAAGAATTTAAATACCGTCACTGACAGTATCAAAGTCTGGCGCGAACGGTAAATCGTGAAATTCCAAAATAGCTACGACAAGGAAGATAAAGAAAAAAAAAATAGAAAATAACGAAATTTCACACCCTTTTTAAAGTTTTTGAACAAGTGGCTGCGATGCGACGAGAGTAAAAGCATCGTGAGCGAGCGATCTCTTCCTTTTTGTGCGAGGACGGCGTGGGGCGTGGGGGAGGGTTGGAGAGAGGAAAACGAACGATATGAAAATGCCCTCCGCGATTCTACAACGACTATACGCGAGAGAGAAGTAGTATGGTGAAATTGCATTTCACTAGCGTTCGATGTACAACCGACGGAAGAAAATTCGCGCTGGAACACCTTTCAATTTAACTTGCGAGCTATAGGTATGTGCATGCCCGTATATATACATAGGCAAGCTATACACGTATATAGATATTCTCCACTCGCTAAATACGAGTGTTCGAGGCAAATTTTCTTGCCCTCTTACCGGATGTACTTGGAGAATTTTCTCGTGGCATTCAGTTCCCAGGTTGTCCTCGAGTGAAAAGGACCACCTGTCTATTACACATGCACGGCTCAGAGACTTTATGAAAGAGTCAGTGTGCACCAGCTGCCGAGCATGTAAAATAGGACGTTTTCGCTACCGAGGAAACACGCAGGACTTTGGATTCCAAAATCTCACGTACCTTTGCCCTTCTTACTCCTTTCCCTACTTTTATACAATACGACACACTCTTATTTCCTTTACTACTGCGCGAGTTGTATGGCGTACGAGGTAACCCCACATTTGTAAAGGTAAATTTTTTAAATTTTGTACTTAATCAACGCGAGGAATCCTATCGTATAATACATTTCGTATATAACGTTTTCAATATTTTTTGTATGCGAATACGAGTAATACGACGAACAACAACAAAAAAGAGGAAAATTCGACCTATCTTTCTTAATGCGGATTGCATGGGAAATTATAATGTTCTTTCATCGTGGGTGTTTTTAAATTTACGTTGTTTTTATTCAAATGAGAGTCTATGAGAATGTTATTTGATTTGTATACATTATTGCGAAGTGCCAATTAAAACATTATTTGATTGTATGGTATGTCTTCGTGATTCCCACATAATAAAGAGAATTAAGATTACAATGTGCACTTTTCTCTACTTGCGAAGTTTTGTTATGAAAAAAAAAAATGAACGAAGAGATTCGCGCCTGTGGGAGAAATTTGTATTATACAAAATGTAAACAAATCATGCTAAATACAAATATACAAATATACCATGAAAATCTTGTTGTTCCATTATTCCATTTCATGATAATACGTCAGTTATTTAAGGCTTACGATTATTTAAATTGTTCGAGCGAATAATGCATTTAGAATTTTATGATTCTGTGGAATTATTTAACAATGAAATATTTACAAGTTTGATCAATAAGTTTATTAGATGAAATTGTTTCCGCAAAATTGAATAATAAAAACCACAACGTAAAAATTTGATGTCTTTTTTTTCAATTTCAAGTACGATCCGTTTTATTGTCCTACTTTCTATCGAATGACAATGTAACATTGATTTTTATATTTTGTACCTTTTCTTTTTGTTTTTACGTATACGACTTTAATGCTTTCAATTAGTATACGTTTATTATCATTTATAATAATGCGTTAAATAGATACAGTGAACATCAATAATGATTTTTAATTACAATACGTAGATGGGATTAAATTTGATTTAAAAGTATTTTAAATTGAATGAAGAAAACAGTTGTTTTACGTATGTACGGAGTTTAAAAAATAATAAATCATTGTCTGAAAATGTGAAAGCAAACCACCTATCAATCTTACGTCGAAATCCATGCTTTCAATCCTGGTAATACTTCAATCTTTAATGAGTAGATCCATTAAAGGTCTGATACTTTTCAGTCAGCATCTTTGCATCTTGCGCCGATCAATCACGGAACTGTTTAACCGAAAATGACACATGCCTCCCGGTGCATTGAGTGCTTGTACCCGTATATTCATCTATTATTTTTCATCACATTATATAGGTATGTACATTCAACAAACATTATAATATAAAACCTATTTAATTAGTTTATATTAATTTAGTTATAATTATCTTAAAAATATAAATAATTATATTAATAATTATTACAAGTAAGAATCGTTAAATTAATTCGTACTGCAGATTAAAATAAAAAAAAGTAAATTTTTACACCATACGCATATGCATTATAATATTTGCTGAATTAAATAATCAGCTATTTATTAACAAAATTTGTATTATGACATTAAATGTTAAATAAATAATATACTAATGAGGCAAACTATTTACTGGCTTATAACTTTTTTGTATATAATCTACCTTCAGAGATATCAGATTATGAGTTTTTACTCATCTTAATCGTTCGGAAGAGAAAAAAGTTGTAATAAAAATGTTTTATTGAGCAATCGAGAGGCAGAATTGACTAATTATAAATATTACTATGTATTATAAGTAAAATGTTACTGTACAGATGTATTAATGTTCACCACATATCTAGTAAATTTTCCTAAAAAATATAGTAATTTGTTATAACTTATTAAGCCTAACTTTCAATTTCTCAATAACATTGTAACTTTTGCTAGAATGTCTTTCCTCGTACATTAAATGCATAGAAATTAATTATCGAAATAACATTACACATGGTTATAATCTTTAAATATAAAATATATTTCACGAGGACTACGATCAATTTAGGCAAAGAAGATGTCTTTTATTTTTATAGTTAAATAATTGTGTTAATGAGAAAGCTTTCAAAAAGTATTCGTAACATAAAGTTTGATTTAAAATCGTTATATTTGAATACTTCCTTAATAACGAGCGCGCCGATTTTCTCTTGAACATCGTTTTTACTACAACTAGATGATAACGAGTGCGACCGTTAGAATGATAAAGTGGTAGTAGGGGTCTTCTTCTGTATAAGTTATCAGGTTAATTATGGAATCATTTCCAACGAATTCGTATCAAAGTGCCTTTCAGCGTTGGCTAGGTAAATAATGATATTCCATTTCCTTTATGTCAGCGCGCGCAGTATTGTGCAAAAAAGGCATAGATTCTACCCGGGATCTCAGTCACACTAATGTATAAAAGATTTGGCAATCTAGCAGACATGGTAAATAATCAAGATCGTTAGTGAAACTATTTATTTTTAGATAATTGATCTATATGCTTACGTACTATCGCTATTTAAATTTAAACTGTTACGTATAACCTATACAATATATACAATCAAAATTGTATACGTAAATGCCTGACCTAATATACCTATTGACTACTTAAAAGTCCATTACTTATTAGTATACACATTTTCTGATTAGATAATAAAAATATTATCTTTACTGGCGTTACGATATAAATGTGTTTGTTGTATGTATACGAATGAAAAAAAAATAGTTAATTTTAAATGAAAAACACGTAACGATATATGCATTTGGATTAATCATCTGCTATTGTTCGAATCTTCGTGCAATCATATATCGCCAATTTTATCGAGGCAATTAAATTACGATGCGGTATAAAAAAAGGAAATGGTCGATAAAACGTATATTTGCACTCTAAATGCAAATAAAAGAAGGATGAAACGAGGTCCAGCAGTGCTCGTTGTCGCATGCACGACTTCTATATATATATAGATATATATTCATATAGGTATATACACGTACGTATCTCGGAGAGGGAGTTCTAAGGGTAATTGGGTCAAGAGGTACCTTAACTTCACGGAGAACTGAGACGACTTTTTGCACAGTGACACGGAAAAAAGGAAAGTGGAAATACTCGTAACTAGACGGCGTACTTGGGTATCAGGTTTTCTCTTTTCTTTTCTTCTTTCCTTTATTCTCTCTTATTTTTGATACATTCCCTCGAGTATACCTCTGGGTTACTTGTATGAATTACAGTTAAATGAAACGCTGCCCGGGATTAACGACGTAGTTTCACTTCAATTTTTTTTCACTTTTTTAAAATGGTGATTTTTTTTTTTGCAAAAAGTTATTACAAATTAAAACGTATATGTAAATATTGATTTATATTATTTTGTAGCATTGAAATTGTATTTTACGAATGAAAAAACTTTATATACATAAAAGGTAGTTCTTTAGCGACGGCGAGTCACTGTAGTGATTATGAAACTTAAATTTTATTTTATAAACTGTTTAATAAGTTGAAATAAATGTGTAAAAATTTTTTATTCGTTTAAATAATATTTAAAACAATTAATTTATTGTCCAGCCAATTGTTACATGCGATGGGACCATGTTTCGAATGCGTGTAGTAAGACGTTCGAAATCAATTAAATTTGACAGGGACTCGTCTAAGGAAATAACCGTCTTTTACTCCCGAAATGCATCAAATTTTTCACAATTTAATCATTTTTAACAAGTTTTTGCTTTCATATCACTTCGATAACTTATGTATAAAAAAATTCAGAATATAGTTCATTTTCTAAGGAATATTGATACAATTTTGATGTATGCACCTCATTTTTATGAATATAAAGGAACTACTTAAAAATGATACAAATTTTAAAAATCATCTATCATTTAATAGTGTAACACGTTAAATGTTAAAAAATTGTAAATATGCAAAAATGTTAAAAAAAAACTTTTTACAAAGAAGCATTAATTAAAAAAAACAGTTAATGCCTTAAAAGCGTGGCAATTCGAAATGATTACTCGTACTAACAGTAATCTAAATTAAATTACAATTTCGTGTTTGCAAGTGGAAATTAAATGTCCCATCATAATCTTCGGAACCACTAACAATTTAATGTCACTTAATATTAAATTAAGCCTAACTGGATGATGTATCATTTATTTAGGGATGCATCGAATGTTGCGACGGTTCTTGCACCGCACTGCGCAAAATGAACGATGATGATGGAAACTTGTAAATTAAACGAATTTATTATATATACGTCGAAGAAACGAGGGTGGATTAGCGATCGCGAAGACGGTGCCGCGAATACCCATTTACATTAATTATTCCAAGATTCTCGAGTAGCAGTAAATGCGACGCGACGGGACGCGCGTACCGAGTTTCCCCTGCAATGACGAAGGATTCACAAGGACTTAGAAGGCCTTCAATGTGGCAGCTGAAGATAACCGGTTTAAGACGTCTACCCACCTACATTTTTTATTGCCTTTAATCTCGATGAGCAACAAATTGCCTCGTTAATAAAAACGAGTAGCAGCTAGGAAATGCGTAATACTCGAATACGTTCGATCAGGAAAGTAGGTTTCGATAATTATTATGGATCTTTCAAATACGCGGAAATTATCGATTTTAATGCAACCTTCTACACTAATGATGTGGTATTTCTTTCTAGTGGACGTCCTCGTTAGATTCGCTATTTTTTTACTTTAACGAAAGAGAAGTACGTTTTTTTCCGATATTTTAATTTACATTTTATATGCTTATTTAAATCATTGACTTTCCAATTTTCCTATAGGTTATTTGTCAAAATGTGACGAATAGTGATAGAATTAATTATCAAGCACAACGAAATTCAACAATAAATTTAACTATTTCGATGTCAAAAATATGTAAATCTGATATGTACATTTCCATATAAATTTTGTTCTTGCGTCTCGTTCAGTAATTTTACTAAACGCAGGTTGAACGAAGGGAACTCGTTTGCGGCTCACAAATGTTCGCGTATATGCGGAAAGGTTTAGCATTAACTGCAATAGCGGTAACGAGGCAAGCACGCGGAAAATCATTCGACCATACCTGAACGAGGGAAATCTTAAGGGCGCGTTCGAGAAATTAAATGACACGTATAAAATGTGCGACGGTTGAACGATATTACGTATAGGGCGAAACTCGTTATTAATTTACGAGCTTTGTTATCACCCTTAACGCTGCTGCTCGGAACGCATTAAAGGAGGCGAAAACTTTCCGTGTCACGTGCCCTATTATAATTTTTAACTTCTAGAAGAATTACCGGAGTTTTATACCTATAAATGATTAAAATGTTTTACTAAACCACATTATTTCAAACGTGCAACTCTTTCTTTTTCCTCTACACCTTTATGGAGAAATTTAATACGATGTTATTTTATGATTATTGCGCTACTACGTGCGAACGATATTTTCATTAATTTATATATTATATATATATGGATTATATTTTGAAAATTTTATAACGTTTACTCACTCTCTTCTATATATAGATTGAGAATATATTTCAGAACTTACAGCTCCGCGCTATACAATTCATAGACATATAAACTTCCAACTTTCTTATTTGTTTGATTCCTGTTTTATACGTGGACTTCATTTTCTTCTATGGCTCACGCTATATATACCTTTGGATATCCTACAAGCGCTTCTGTGTCTTTTTATAACTTGACGTAAAACAAAAGTTTGTTCATGCTTTAGTATATAGGCACTCGTCTCTTTTATTACTTTCCTATTTGTAATTTGAATATGAAAATTTTTCTTGCATACATATCATTTTACGTGTACAAACTGCATATAAGAACCTAAACTGTTCTTAGAAAAGTCAGTGTTAATTGCTTAATCCATATTTACCATAATTCGACTTGGAAATGAGTTGATCAGAAAAACTAAAATTTAAGATATTCGATCAAAAATCATACCCATCCATTCAAATGGTTTAGAATTTGCATATTAACGATATTCTGCAATTACATTTTATATTATACAAAATAGATGAATTTTGCGGATTCGAATAATTTTATATTGATTGATAAATTTAAAATAATCTATGTCTATGTTCTGTTTTCTACGTTTAAATTTTAAGTTCTTAACTGTCTAAAAAATTCTCTCATGATGATCTTATAAAATTACCAGCAATGCTTGAAGCATCGTCAACGCTTTACTACGTTTTAAGGAGGTGGCATACCCGGTGGGTTACCGAGCAAAAAAAGATATAGGTATATTATATTTATTTATAAAAAAATTGCAATTTCATGCAAAACAAAAATACAGAAGCACTTATACATAATTAAATAATAAGCTATTCTACAAAGTTCCAGGTCAATACAATAAGGACACCCTAAAAAATTTCTGCACTGAAAATGTACGAGTTCCGTGATTCTTTTTGATGCAGAAATTTTTAAGGGTGTTCTTATTTTATTGACTTGGAACTTTGTACAACGACTTATTATTTAATGTATCATTATTTTGTCAGAGAATAATAAATACAAAGTACAGCTAACGAATTTATCTAAATATCTAAAATGTTAAGATTAAAAATTGAAAATTGCAATTCTTTTTTTGTTTACTCGTAGAGGAAGCTTTGTAATAGTAAAACTTTTCGACTCTAAAAACATGTTATAAGTATGTTTTAACATGTCAGGAATCGAAATCACGTGTTTTTAGAAAATTTCTCTATGGATGTGCGTGTGTGTGTGTGCGCGCGCGCGCGCGTAGGGGTATTTGTGGTATACTGCCGTATTTTCAAAACTACTCGGTTGCGCGTGTAGTTTGCTCTTTATTTTCTAAATTCCGGAAAAGACTTTGATTATTTATCTCCCAAATAATTTTTGTTTTAAAAACATTTTTCTATTTTTAAAAAATTAATTTTTCAAATATTTTGGTATTATTAATTTTTTAATTCGCTAAATAGAGAATAAAAAATCTATTAGCTCGTGTTTGGATTGACAAATTATCTTTATTGGTTTTTTGTTATTTAAAAAAAATAACTTCTTTGAAATATTTTATATCTTGGAAATTAATCAGTCAAATATGCTGAAAAAATTTATTATGAAGGAACCTTTTAGTGGTCATATACTGTAAAAATTTCAAGAAATTATACCGATTAGTTCTGTTTTAAAAAATTAAAAATTGGGTTTTTTTGTCGAACGTTTTCTGGAATAAAAACCATTTAAACCCATTTGAAATTTTGGGAAAGAATAGTCTTTTTGATAGTTTCGATCTCTATTGTTTTTCAGCTCAAAATATCTATTATTATCTAAGTTATTAAACATTATATAATTTTAAAATTCGTGAATTTATTGCTTGTTTATATTATAAGTTATATGATAAATGAATTTATTGATCTCCACAAGCCAAAGAAATATTCCTCACAACTCAAGTAAGTCGGACTGTATTAATACCAGCCACTATAGAAACCTCACAGGATGAGTGTTTGAAAAAAGACTAAGACAAGCTAAGTCAAAAAAAATATATAAAATTTAATTGATTGTAATATAAAATTAATAAAAACTTAAAAAGATGGAAAAAAAATAAGAAAAGAAAGAAAATTTATTGTATTTCGCCCTGAGTATGCCTGGTGGGCTCATCAGTAGAGTCCAGGCATCTCGTCTCTAGATACAGATGAAAGATATACAAATTTTTTAAAATCAGCTCTATCCCGACGAGGAAGGGCATATATACCCCATGTCTTCCTCGAAAGGCTGGAGTCCTGGTTCAAACTCGAGCAGACGCTTTTATTTAATATTTTTTTATGAGAAAGTCAAATTAGTATATATGCAATAAAAATCAATGTGTTTTGGAAGAATAATAAAAATTTTTCTATGTGATTATCTCGATATAAGAGATATAGGTATTTGTTTACAAAAATACAGAAATCGTCAGGAGCGTTTATTAACTAGTGAACTTTAAAATTCAATAAAATGCATATTCATGGTTGTGCGTCAATAATAATATAAAAATCGATTGAGGTATCGAGTTGACAATCAGAGATGCATCGAACGAAACGATTTGAATGTAACGTCGGGTACTTTGCAGTATCGTCGCAAGAGACTCGAGTCGCTTGCCCACGAAAAGTAATTTTTCCTTGGTAGTCGAGGGTCGTACGTCTTGCGTGAAAGTGGCGAGGCGCTGTCGCTGAGTCTCTCTTGCGTCTTGGCTCGCAGTACCGTGAAAACGCGGCAGATATAGAGACTTCCTACGGGAGGTGGTGGTGGCTGCGTATCGCCAGGCTGCCTTTTATGAAGTAATATTTCACGAAATTACCCTAGAAGCGCGTTATATTTCATGCGGCAATTTGTTATTCTCTCCTCTACTCGTAATGTACGATAGAACCGCGGGGGTGCGCGCTCCGGCTTATACAGAGTAATCTGGTAATGCTTATAAATAAACCTCAAGCAACCCAACCCTTTTGAAGACCTGGTTTAACAAGCCTAGTGCATACCACGATCGAGTGAAAGTGGTGACCAACCGTACATGGTACATATATACATAATAAAGCTACCCAAAGCTGCATACTGAACCTTTACAAATTGATCGAATTATTCTTATCAGCTTACACTATTACAATCGGAAGCAACTTTCTTTTCGCTGACCATAGAGGAGCCGGTGCTCGACAAAATGTACTTTAAAGTCTTCTTGATATTCATTCGACTGTGTCAAAAGCAATGCCATTATACATTCGTTTGTAAGTATTACAAATATATTGAACAAATATATTGAATATATTTAAACGATTATTGTATAAATATAATAACATCTTCACTTTATACATTGAATATATTTAGCATATTTTTTCATTTATCATGTACCTATTGGTACTATTCATTATAATGCAAATATTGATAAAAGGCATTGTTCCGCAGAAATTGAAATTACATTAGTATTCATTGAATAGCGTATCAGTATAGATATACATATGTGTTGTGCCCACTATGTGGGTATGTATGTTTATGTATTAAATGTACAAATAGCATCCATTTTCATCAATTACCTGTGAAAAGCTGTCAATTAACGGCATAAAATTCTCTTCTATGAGGTTGCATTAGTTTCTCCGAGTAAGAATGCAATTAAACCAATAAATTATTAAATATTGTTTTTATACTTTGACGATATATTGTACAATATAAAGTCCTTTAATATTGTAGAATTAATAATAACTATGGAACATCTGGTTCGTTACATATGTTTTAGTTAGAAGTACCTTGTTAGAGCTACTGCTACACGGAGACAAATTATTTGTAAATGTACAAACGAGTCTAGTAAAAATTTGTCAACTCGAGTTAAGAAATGTGAAAATTTTTTCTTTTATATTGAAAAAAACTTATTTTTTATCGCGCATTATTTTTTTAGAGGTTATGTAAATTATTTAAGAGTTTTATGTATATTTGAAACACGTTAATTGAATTTTATTAATGACAAAATCTTTGGATGTCATCGGGATTGAACCTACGAAATTTGTCCTTTTGAAGTAGACAAACCAAGACGCGATTCCAACATAAATTTGTTCAATATAATTTCGTAAGCAGTATAGGAAAATTTATGAGTTACTAAATACTTTTTTTAAATTTTACTACATTTAGTGTAACTTTTGTTCGATAGATTAGTAATTTTTTGGGTTCTTTTTGATCTGTTACTATATATATATTACTAGTAGCTCTTGTAATTTTTGCTAGACAGCTTTGTAGTATTTCCATTTACAAAACATGTCTCTCCGTGTAGACAAACTGATGTATTCGATGTACTATATTGAATAGTGTTGCACGATGTAACATACAATTGATAAAAAATAATAGATAGAGTGAAAAAAGGAGGATGTAAAAGTGACAGGTTGACGATAAAAATGATTTTTAATCTCCCGCGAATTTTCGTCGCTCATTAAACATTCCACGGGGTAAGCAACGAACGGTTGCGAAAGTTTGTGCCCTCTTCGCAAGAATTAGTCGTGATAAACGATCATACGCTGATGCCATTTCCGGAGGATTAATGGGTCAGTGATAACGCATTGTATCTCGGCGTTGCGCGCCATTGCTCGCATCCTCCTCCCACCGTACTTTACCGAAGCATTAAGCCCGAAAGCTCGTGAGTCGTTAGACGAGCGATAATGAGAGGTTGCGCGCCCTCTTTTTTCCCAATTCCGAATCGCGTTTTGCGCGACGTCCGCTCAGGATTAATAGCCAAAAAGTGCACATTTGACTTATCGCTATTTAATGTGGGACTCGATTAACCTTGGGGTATTGTTACTCTATCGAACTACGAAATACCAAACTTATGGTCTAAAACGAAAAATATAGCGCCTTTATATGGCTGGTGTGTTTTATTCGTTTCGACACTTGTGGCTGCCGCTGCCGAATCGCCAGGTTAGAGGACCCGTGAGAAAATTGCAAACCACATCGTAATTCGTAATTTCAGAACACGTTTTGTAATTACCGGTAATAATTGGGTCGCTTTGATAAACAGAGTGACGTATGCTGGCGCATTATTACAACACTCGGGCCATATATTTCTCGCTTTAGCTTGATTAACATTTCCGAAATGCGGTGCGTTATTGCGGTACCCAGCATCGTTAATGCTGAACTTGAGCGGCTCTCTCCATTCTCTCTCTCTCTCTCTCTCTCTCTCTCACTCTCTCGCACTCTCTCTAATTCTACCTTTTCTTCTTCAACGTATATGCATAAATCTTACACGAGTTCATACACATGCGGCGTAGCATTGAGAGGAATTAGAAAATCATAGAAAGATCAAATATGAATCGATCATATATATACAAGTTATACGATAGAATTAAGATAGTCGTTAGGAAGTTTAGATAACTCTAATAGCCTACTGATCCTAGAGTACCGGCCGTAACAACAACATTGTCTTGCTACCGTTCGTATTATTACATATTCCGTCGATGAAATATGTAAACGTATTCGTTTCTGTTGATTGATGTACGATGTATTCCAAGCAGACGAACGTACCCTTATAAATTATGTGTCTGTAAAAAGCTTACGGAATTTTTTCATGGTATCTGATCTGACTGATCGCTATTTATCGAGTATTTTATTGGTTTATTCCTTTTTTTCTCCTCCATTAGCTCGGACAGTAGCTTTCAGAATCGAATAAAATATTTCTTCGCGGTGCACGCGATTGCTTCTTCTTAACTTCTATATCGACATCAGTTTAAAAATAGAATACAACTTTTCGCGCTTTTTATGTATTTATAATTACTTTTCCGACTTTCATTTAATTACTATTTTTAGATTAAAACACAAACTGCGCATATATGAGGTAGCTTGAATAAATCAAAGTTTAAAGATCGGCCGCAAAAAATGTATGAGAGATTTTAAATAATGCTCGTGTATTGATCGAAAACTTGTTATATATATGTATATATATCTATATATATTTTTTTTCAACTTTATTTCTATATTGCCGGCGCATACCCAACTCTTTATCCTCGAAATAACCAACGTTTTACTCGTACATTTTTGGTCTCTTCGCACGTAAATCACGAGCAAAACGAAGAGCCCAAAGTTTACAGCGCTTTTACGTTTTCACCGGCTCACCGCTTTCTCACGTCCTTGCTGTACATATACATATACATATACAATCCGTATATGCAGCACGAGCTACCTATGTGTAACGAGACTGCCCCCCTTGCAACTTGTGCCCGAGTTGGTTATATGTGTGAGCGCGCGTGCGTGCATGATACACGTGAAATCTCCTCGAGTGGAGAAAAATCACTCTTCCCAAGTTTTTACTCAAAAACTAGAGTACAACTTCTTTTCAAGTGAAAGATATTTATAATTCGATATATTCAATATTTGTATCATCAATGATATTTCGCAACCATTGATTAAACCTTACTCTCAAAATTTTGTAAAATCGGTTCGTTAACCTCGTTTTTCTTTTGACTAGTGGTACCTTTCTATAACATTTAATCATAGAGAGGTTAATTTGTAATTTTTGTAAAATAAAACAGCAGCTATAAACAAGCTAATAAAATCTTCGGCAATGTCAAACTTTTTATGTTATTACCATCTGGGTCATTTACCGACTGAGAAGTACTGTTTACATACTGCTACTATGGCTTATATTAACATTTTCCTCATGAATGTGAATGTTCAAAGTAGCAAGGCGATTGGTGCAGTAGCTAACGAGATTAATTGTTTTTTAAACATCGGTGCATATCGACTAAAATTTTAAAAACTCGGTAATTAATGCAATAATCACCTTGAAACTTTATTCAATTATAAATTCCACCGTTATACAAAGGACAGTGTTCTCTTGATTTTTTGATCTGTATTTAATATAGGGGAAGCCCGGGCAAGATGGACCCCTTAAGGAAAAACGAATAAAAAATGTACTAAACAACAAAATATACGATCAATAAAAATTTTTTCGTGAAGTAGGAATCAGAACAAAGAAGTACGTGCAAGTATATCGATATATTATAACTTAAGCATATAATAAAAAATTGTTGAAAAAATTGTGAAATTTCGAGGCCTTCAAAAATGCCCGGGCAAAACGGACACCCTCAGGAAAAATCAATAAAAATTGGTTAAATAAGGAATTTTTAACATATTTATATTTTTAAACATCATTTACTAACAAAAATAGATTAATATATAAATTACTTTTATAGAAACATTAACAGTAAAGAAAAGAAAATTTTTTTTTATAAATAGTACATTAATCGTCGCATTCTTCGTAAAAATAACTACGATATCCTTTGTATGGTGAACAATTTTCATGAGCCCACTTTTTACACTGATTGCATTGAATCCAATCTTCAGTGGTAGGCTCTACATATTTCTCATAACAAATTAAACAATAGAAATCTTCATGAATGAATAATTGCCATATGACCGTCTTGCCCGGACCATCTTACCCGGAATGGATATAATGACTTTTTTTTTAAAAATTAGTAAAAAACAAAATTAATATGGGCTCTAACCTGTGTCTTTTTTTAAAACTAGTTAAATACAATAGCCTGACACTATTTATTTATTAATTTAATAATTTGTGTGAAAAATAAGTTTACTTTCTTACCTTGATAACATCGTAAGGATTCAGACGAAAATCAATATTTATGTTTTTCGACGATGTTACCATCGAGACCGGCGCGGACGTACTGAAATTTAAATACTAGTAACACAAACAATATACTTGAATTTTTTCGGAATTTTCCGAACAGCCATATTAGAAATAGAGGGGGGTGACCGTCTTGCCCAGTATGACCGTCTTGCCCGGGCTTCCCCTAAATAGTTAATTTTTGTAAAAACCGTACTTCTTAGTCCGTATAAACGACTCGAATGGTACAATAACAAATTCGGCATCCCCCTAAGCACTAATTGGATTAACGTGGAATAATCTATTATATTCCGATGTTCAATTATTATTGTATGAAACGTATAACGAGTAAAAAAGTGTACGCAATGCTCGTATCAAAGAGTATACGTGATTTTATACGAGATTAATAGGACGTATACGATGACCGTTGAATCATCTGATATCAGAAGTGGGAATTTCAGTTGAAGAGATTCAAAGCGGAGGTAGGTTGTTTGCTCCCTCGGAATGCCGAGTCCCGATTAGTTGGCCCGGTGACCGAGTCCCCTTCCATTAGCTTTGGGAGATGGTAATTAATAATGCAACAATTCGTCGGTCAGGCTTCATTCGGGCGTATATATGATCTGTGCATCTCTGGGATACCCACGCGATTATTAACGGCGTGTGCGGCAGCCCGCAGCGAGTATTTCGACGGCATTTCATTATACTCCACGGGAGGACGTTTTATTGACGAGTCGCGCAACCCACCAAGAACGGCGCGTTGTCGACAGCAACGATATTATTTCAATTTGCAGCTGATTTTCATAAATATTCCATTATTATTGTTCCTAAATATATATATATATATATATATATATATATATATATATATATGAGTGTGTGTGTGAGTGTATGTGTGTATGTGTGTGTGTGTGTAAAAGAGGGGATATTTTATCTATAAGTACCATTAAATTCTCAATAGAATTGTCTATATTTTTTATTATCTTTCGAAATGTCTTATTCGATTATTATATATCTTGCATGACTACGATGCGTAATTTTATATGCAAACTATATATATAAATAATATATCGACTATTAATATATTAATATATAATATCTACCAGGAGAAAAACGTAATTAAGGCAGCGTTGGAAAGCGTAAAATAATGCGATTCAAACACGTTTCCTCAGTAACTTATTATACATACTGTTCTTTTTCTTTATTTCAAATTCAATTGTGAGCAGTCTTCTTATCCGTATTTTAATACGCAACTCCTACACTATTAAATCTAGGTAAGGATGGTGATAAGTTTCGCGCAATCAAAAATGAAATCGTAGGAAGACCGAGAATTAAACACAACTTATATAAAAATAATAACGCTAGTATACAGTCATTTTTGAGTGATTCAGAAATTAGTACGTGAGGAAGACAATGATATAATTACGACTATGTCTCGTTAAGCGATGATCAAGCAAATTTGAATTTAATGTGGTACATAAGTTTTTTTTTATCATAATAAGAAGAAATTTACTTTCTATTATTAAAATTTTTTTCATATTTTTATAATGATCAACAAAATTTTAATGAAAACTGGAAGTATTTTCGATAAAATCCATTATCCAAACATTTTACTTTTGCGATAAGTTTTTTGACTAATTATAAGCATTTTTTATTGTATAATATTCTATTACTGGAAAGTTCCTTCCTTTCCAAGTAAAAATATCTTTTATATATCAAGTTTTTTATATCTACGGTATATGAGAATGGCGAGGAGAATGGTCATGGTTTAAAAAAAATTTAGACATTAAGACTATGATTTTTGATTTTTTATAAATATATAATAATTCAAAGACCATAACACAAAATAATCGGTTTTAAAAAAAGATGGAACGATTAAAATTTTATTTAAAACATAAAATAAAAAAGAAGTAAAATTTTCAAGAGGTTACGCATTCCAAAATCTCGAAAAGATTTTAAAAGACTTTCAAAGAATTCCAAAAACTTCCATAGATTTCTGTGATTTCTATATTAACTTTTTTTTACTTATTGGAGTGCGTAGCCCGTCGATAATTTTTTATGCAAGATAAATACACGGTACAATAGGTTCGAGTAAAAATCTTAATGTTATTGAGTAATCAAAAGACAAATTTTACAAAGTATAAATATTACTACGTTTTATAGGTACAATTTTCTACAGATTTATTATTTGTATTTATCTTTATGATTGTCAGTATTGGAATTTATCTATTTTTCTTATAAACATTCATTGTATCATGCTTATATTATAAACATTTAGTATATTTTTAATTAATATTGTAATAACTGCATATTTTATAATAAAATTTTAATAGAACATTAAGATTTATAACGTTCGATTTCATGGGTTTAAATTGACTAATGAATAGTCTACTCTTTAATGAAAATTTGATATCTTTATAAATGCGGTAAGAGTGTAATAATCAATATCAGCAATAATCAATTATACATTTTGTAACAAAACAATAATTATACCTTTACAATGTCGCGTGGGTAAAACAAAGTAGACTTGATTTTCAATTAAGCCATCCGTTGATGAACAATTAGATAAGTTTTAAAAGCGCTAATAAATTCCACGAAGCCTTTATTCGCAATTACAGAAATTCGTAATTACAGAAAAAAAAACCATCGAGTCGAAAGGGGCAGGTTGTACATGGACGTATCTACGTACACAGACGTACATACATATATAACCAAAAAGGGGTTAAAGAGAAGGAGAATCAAAGAATTTAATATAGTTGAAATAACTAAGTCGAACGACCTTGTTATCCAATTAACGTCGAGGAAGCCGCAATGCGAGGTCATTACCCTTCGTGAGGATCGAGCTCGAGAAGAGTCTAATTAAAGGATAATCTTACCCCTGGTGTCGATTAACGGGAAAACTCGAGAGGAGAACCGCCCCCCTACTTTTCTCTGCATATTCCTACCGAGCACTGCGTCTTCAGGATCTTCTCTACCGACTGCCGTTCCTACTGCTGCATAATCATGCATTGTTCAATATCTACTGCATATTTCACTGTGTCTTTTAATTTTTCATAGTGCACCTTCCGAGCGCTCTGTAAAATATTCACTTCGAACGTTCTCTTTTTTCATTGATTTATATACGCGCGAATTAAAAATTAAAGTGACACTTGTTTTGATAATAAAATACTGCACTTACTTAAAACTAATATAATTTTGTCGGGATACAGATAATTTAAAAATTAAGTTCAATTTTATTTCAATGAAATTATTACACCTCAGAATACACTTTATTCGAGTTATCAATTAATAATAGACAGATCATTATTTTTTTGTCGAAGTTGACAAAAAAATGTTAAAAAATTATGGTTTCGTTTCTAATTAATTTTTAATGATTAAGAATAAACTAATGTTTTCGTAAAACCATATATATTCGTACAAGTTCTTGTTTGAATGCAGTTCATTAAGGTTAAATATTGCATAAGTAATTTTTTTAATTTCAAAGTTTGTTACGAGTTTATGAGATCGATTGTTATCAGTTATTATATTCGAGATTTATCGTACACGCAGTTAAAAAGAACGAGGAGGAGGAGGCTGCACTTTCAGTAAAATTTCCGCTTGTGTAATATTATATTTGGTTTCTTCTTATTTCTTCACAGTTTCCATAGACCATGAGATTGATATTGCAGCCCGAAACTATATACAATAGATAAAGATCGCATAAATCTAATGCAGCCAAACAAATCGCGCGGTACAGCACACTTGAAATAATTATTGCGTTAAATTTAAAAAGAGAAAGAAAGGAAAATTAAAAGTTAATCAAAACAATTCACATTTAATTTCTGGTTGAAATAACATCAGTGCGCGAGGTAACCGCGGTAAAATTTAAAATATGCAAAATCCAAGCATACGCTTTTGCGAGGATAAAAGGATCCTCATTGGCAAACATTATTCCAGTGCGCGTATACCCGGTAGAAGGAAAAATTATAAAAATTTCCGCAGCACATCGCAATTGAGAAGACAGGCAAAGTATATAATTACCCTACGCGCGGGTGGAACGTACGATTACATTTTGGAGATGTCTGCATAGATTATATTTTATTCGGCGGCTCTTCCTTTTACATAAATGGTCCTCCGTGCGAATATCGTAAAATAAGAAGGGGAAACGTACAGGGAGATCGGTTAGTTCAATGTTATCAGATCGGACGATCGTCAACTCTCCAGGATGTGACACGAGCAGCCTCGGTGATTAAGCGAATTCCACCTGCGCCCGCGAACCGTAACAAGAGCGGTTTCGAGTCCTTCGGAATTGCCTTTCTGTTTTTCACCATTTTAGTTTTTGTCGTGAAATGGTGAGAGCGCGGATTAGCATGTGTCGTTCAATGTTTGCATAATTTCGAGTTTCTAGATGACATTATAATACTCGTTGGCATGAATTTATGAGAAAGTATATACCACTTGTGATTTTTATCTGACTACTCTAATAGCTGTATTACCTGATGTTACTTATTTATCTGCTGATACGAACTACAAAAGCGTAATCTACTTCTTGGTTATAATCGTTATTTCGTAATATTTAGAAAATTATGTAAGAAGTTCAATGTGAAATACATATATTATTATGACAAGTAAACTAGGATTTTTTCAATTACGTTTAATATGCCTTTTGAAATTGGCATTAAATCTTTTGTATATATACTTGCGACAAAATATAAAAATCTAAAGTTTTTAAATTATTTCAAAGCTTCTATAATATTCGCAAAAGACGCAAGTATAATGTATATGGGAAATGTCTGTACGCTCGTGAATCATTTTTAGTATTCAATGAGTGATTTTTATCGTCCATGCAGTGTATTTATAAGGAAAAAGAGGTTTTTCGATTATGATCAGGCTGTATACTTTTTATTCATAAAAACATATAATATAACATCTTCTTCACACATATAACTCAATCTAAAATTAATAACTTATTGAACATAAAAATAAATTAAAATTAAAACTAAATATTTAATAATAATATCTTTGAACAAAAAAATATTTTTAGTATTATTTAATTGTTACAAAATTTTGTATATTTTAATTTTAAATGTATAACTTGACAAAAATTATATACGACGTAAGTCGCTTATTAACTCTTTTCTCTAGCAACAAAGTTGCATTACATTAATGAAAATACAGCGTCTCTTTTAAATTGAAATTCTTCTATTTGTAGAGTACATAATTTTTTATTACGGCATGACAATTCGCTTAAACGGGGAACAAACGTACGAGAATAAAATACAAAAGTGCAACGATTCTTTTCTGTAAATCCAGTAACCATGCAGTACTCTCAATTATGCTATAAAATAAAGTAAGATGTATAATTATACGAAAATATTGTACACAGATGCAGTTTGTATATACCTAAATATATAGGCAGTCCAACAGAATTAGTGTGTTTGAGGTTGATAATTTTTAATTTTATATTTTCTAACATTTATTAATATAATTACTACGGTCTATGTAGAGGTTCAGAAAAAGTAAATACATAAAAACAATCGAGTTTTATCGTGTTTTATAAAGGCTCGTTCATTCACGTGTACAGTGAATGATCAATACGAGACAATAGCAGATCACACTTAAAATGAACAAAAATAAGGTATATAGGATAAAATAAAACGTTAAGAGATAAAAAATATATAGGTAGGGAGAGGAAGAAAAAAGTTCGCATCCGAGTGCATAGGAGGAACGGGCACCGCTCTAGGTTCATTTCACAAGAGGCAAGGCCTGCTCGTTCACGATCTTCTTTGCCACAGATGCGCGTACGCGGGTCCTCCCACGAGCACCATAAATTGCACCGAGTTTGCAGGCGAAAAGGCAACGGTATCTCCTCTCTCTCTCTCTCTCTCTCTCTCTCTCGTTCTTTCACGTGTACGGGGTGCATGTATGTTTCCTATACATGTATATATACGTAGCTTTTCTTTCTTCCTTTCTCTAGGGCTTCCCGAGCGTGCTGTGCACTACGTGTTCCGCGCGTTTCTCTGCCCTCTAGGAGGAGCAAGAAAAATAACGGTCGCAGTGACCCGCACCACCGACTTAAATATATCAAAGTCTTTACGGTCAATGATGCTATTACATGAAAATCCTGGCCGACGTAGTCGACCGAGGATATAAAGGGAGCTATGGTACCTACACGTTTTCACCGTTTTTGAGGGAGCATGCGTTTACGCCGCCCAACCGTTTTATTTAATAGCTCGAACAAGTTGGATTTTATAAGTAAAGATGCTTCTTTTTAACTCTAATACTCTACGCGATTATCATTTGTTATATTTATAAATTGACCTACGCGAATAGTTTTATATTAAAAGTGATTCCTTTTATTACTTATAAACTGTTTAAATAAAATAAATTATTAACTCTATTCACGTAACGTACTCGCAATTACTATCCTCAATAAGTCACAAGTTAATGTACTTGTTTAAGAAGAGTTAAAGATACTGTCTTTCATTGAAACGAAATATTTATGCTCCAGGAATATTTCGCCGAGTAAAACAATACAGGCAGCTGGAGTCATAATAAATTGATAAACTTGCGAAAAAGAACCGACTGAGATGGTTATAAAATTCTTAAATCACTCGAGAAACGTAAGTCTTTTCCTGTTACAGTTCGCTCGTTGTTTTTTTCTCTCTTTGCCATGCTTATGAAAAATGCTCGAGCTAGTCCTGAAGGAATCGTAAATAAAGAGTGGGAAGTAAAAGAGCCACTGCATCTAAAAGCCTCCTCCGTGCATCCACGCCTTTACGCGCACGTTTAAAATGAGAAACAGTACTGTAAAGACTATTTACTTTTTTTAGATCTTCTAAATGTGTCACTAAACGCTTGATTTAACTATCAATTCTGATCGAAATGTTTTTTTTATTTACCCGGTTAATGATGACGTTGTTTAATGGTACATAATTAATCCGTAACACCTATCTAATTTTTTATTTTAATTGACGAAATAATACATTTTATAAAACTATACGTTATTTGTATGCGCAGAGAGAAGTTAAATAAAAATTACTCAAATGTTCTGCATAAAATGCTGACGTTCGCTTATTATTATAATTTTTGTCCAGAACTTTATATAAAAATTGAGAATCACATTAAATTTTTTACCGTACCAAATAGAAATTTGCCCCAGACGAGGGACGCTTCGAGTACAATTTTACAATTTTACCATACATACATGTAGTATAATAATACTTTTTTATAAAAATTTTTTCAGCTAAGGTTCTACATTTTAGGCACGATATTTACACTGATACTAAATAATAATATAAGTTGTATTAAAATATCTAATTAGTTATATATTTTACATTAATTACTTTTAAATGTAAAATTATCTTTAATGTTTTTAGAGCATATAAGCTAAACATATTAGTTTCTATTAATCGGTTTATCTTGTAATAATAAATTTTAAAATAGAAAATTTTTCTGTAATTTTAACGAACATATTTTACAATTTCAAATCTTTTTATGTAAAACTGATACAATTTCAATCTATAGTGAACAAACGTGCTTTTTAGCGAATTTTTCATTATTTCCATCGTTGTTCTATATTTATCTTTAGAAAAAACTGTTCTAATGATAAAGCGCCCAATAGGTAGAAGTTTTGTAATTTTGAGAAGAAAATTTTGAACATATAAAGTTTTTATGTTGACACAATACATTTTATCTACAAAATACGATTTATCAAAAAAATTCATATAAATTGATTAATGTATCAGAGTATATCTCTAGAACTTATAACATTGAAGTTTATGTAGTATATTGCATAATCAAATCAGTATAGCACACTTGTAGCTATGCAAATAGTTAAAACTAAACGTGTTTTATATGTTCCATGTATGAAATAATCTTTACATTTGATTGTAAAATAATGAGAGCAGAGAAATATGCTGAAATAACTTATTTGACAGGGTCGACACTTGCAAATAATTACAGTAAAAGCTTTGGAAATATTTATAACATGCTTCTGGTTTATTGATATTATACTAGAATTAAAGGTTTTATTATATATTTTTTAAAAAAGTTTGATTAAAAGATGTGCCTTTAATAGAAGCAAAATAGCGAACACAGAAAGTAAAGTGACAATGTTTTCAGAAATAAAAATGTTCATAATTAATACGAACTAGCCGTTTTAACAATTTTGTTTTTATTAATATAACAAACACTTATATAATTATTTATAAAAATGAATTGATTAAACCTTGTCTCGCATATGTGCCACATATAGCTACATAGTTATGTAGTACTTTACTTTTTAAAAATCGTATTTTTTATTGACACACATTCAATTCTTATTTTTAGTTGTCCAAATTAATAAATTGTAATACTATTTTTGAAAGTCATGAACAAATTCGTTAACTTTATATATTTAGTATTGACTGTAAAATCATAATTATAGAGAAGAAAATTTTTAATTTATGGAGAAGAGGATTTATTTATAAAGTCTGGATGCAATATTTTTAGGTGTGGAACCTCGCAAATTAAAGCTGAGTATAAATACTTTAGGGTAGTATTTTTTTACATTATACGTAAAGAAATTAAATTATATAAAA
Organism: Theocolax elegans; assembly: GCA_026168455.1. Classification (NCBI taxonomy): domain Eukaryota; kingdom Metazoa; phylum Arthropoda; class Insecta; order Hymenoptera; family Cerocephalidae; genus Theocolax; species Theocolax elegans. The sequence continues at coordinate 25,455,503 of CM047428.1, forward strand.
TTACAAAAAATTTTTTACATTTTTTTCCTTTTAACCCGAGCTGGTTCCTTTAAAATTGTATTATTTTTTACCATGTAACAAGGCCCCAAAATAAATTACTCAATTTTCTTCATACTTTACAAATTTTTACAATAGTGTGCTCCAAAAAAAATAAAAAAATTGTTTACGTCACATGTTAAATGTTTAGAGATATGGTCATCAGCAATATAACTGAACATAGAAACATATACTTGTCATATTATGAGAAGAATATCTTATAAATTTCAGGAAATTGATAAAAAATTGACCGAAATTTCGGAGTAATACTATTACATACATATGTTCATCAGATCCATACACATACATTTTAATTATTAGTGCAAGTGACTTTTAGGACACATAATTTTTATTTGTAGTTGAATATATACATCGATTTTTGCGATGATGAAAGTCATTCTCGTATAACGATTGTGTCTAAAAAGTTAATAAATAATTTCCTTAGATATTGAAAAATTGTCAAAATTGTATATTGTAAAGAAACGCCGAAAATTAAAAAAATGAACCTGTATATACCAGAAAATTCCAAAGTAAAGAGTATTTCGCACGAGTATGCAAAACAATTCGTAATTTATAATAAGAGGAGCGGTGAACTACGCAAATACTAACTATACATATATTTGCACACAATGAGTGGGTTGCGTCAAAACGTTTCATCGATCAGGTTTTCCCGAGGAGGTCCAAGCAAACTTTGCACAGCACTCGCCCGGCAAAACGGCAAGACGGCAAGAGGAACGTAGATCGATGCGAGCCGTGGCATTTCACTTGAGCCGAAGTAAAGCAAAACCGTGGCTTTGTTATAAAAATCATACGTACCGTGGTGGCGAACGTATTCGACTAGACTCGGGATCGGAATTCCTCGATGTTTCGTATATAAACGCGAGTCTCGTGGTCCAGAACAAAGGGAAGTTTTGTCTTAAGACAAAAGTGAACGAGCGCAGGAGATCGGCTTTTGGCTTGGTTCGTTGGCTTCATGCTCACCGATACGAATCTTTCGAGATTGCGAGACTTTTTTTTGCTGCCGCCGCAAGAGATGGTCGATAACGCGCGTCTTTGGTGAGAAAGACAGAGGAGAGGAAAAAGTGTACCTTGAGCGCATCTCACTTGCTTGCATTCACTTTTCTATATATATTGTGTATACTCGTACTTCATCTTGGACCTTATACTTTTCTTCCCAGAAACTTCGTTTTACACCTATAATTCGTGTCTTATGGTTAAAGATTCCAATCGTTTATTCTTTAAACTTACTTTTGTGATTTTTATCGCTTATTGCACAAGACCTACTTTGATTTTTGTATTCTTACGTAATTAATATAGAAATACTTGTAATACGCAGTTATTACCTTGACAAACTTCTATGTTGCGTTCGCTTCTCGTAACCGATTTCCAAGCTTAAAAATAGATTATTTTCACACTTTTTTTGCTACGTCCTATTATATTACAGTTTATACGAATTATAGTACATATTTATTCGATTTCAAAATATTAGAAATTATTAAAGTTAATAATGATGATTTTTGAAAAAAGTTAACTGGTTTACACAAAAAATCTTTTTTCTGGCTTATTATAATAAAATAGAGTGAATTACACAAGAGTTAAAATTAATCTTGAAATGTCTAACGTTAAAAAAGATATATTGTGGAAAGAATCACTTTGGCTAGATACGATTTCTAACTATCCTTATTACTTTTCTGTAAAACAATAATACTTTCATTTAAAACTGACAGCCTAGGTATAAGGATGCAGCCAGGGAGGAGTTCTCGCAAATGAAACACCTTTTCCCTGTGTGAGGTAAGACGTCAAACCGATTATCACGCCTGTCAGAACAAACCCAAGAAGAATAGTAAATGATAGGAGTGGGTAGAGAAGAAAAAAGAAAGATTCGAGTCGAGTCATTTTCACGGCGTACACACGGCAAACAAACATCTCGCGCATCACGAGAGAGGGTATAATAAAGCCTGCGCAATGCGTCACGCTCGCATCGACTTCCGGCGTCGTTGAGAAACGAATATATTCTCATATACATATATCTGTGTGTCTGTATGTATAGATATAGGAATCGTTTAGCGTATCCCTTCTCCATACCATAACCAATTCAATAGTCGAGTGCAGTATATGGATACTCACTCCCTTCGTAACTAGAGGAAAAATCAAGTCGATCGTTGGCCAACTCTTCTGGATAATGACAACTGCAAAAAAAGAAAATCGACTGATGGTTTCCATCTCCTTTTTTTACTCTCTCAGTATACACTATGATCATCTACAGCTCGCTTCACGCTGGATGAGTGATTAGATAAGCACATCTCGCGCATTTTATTCCCTCGAAGTGCACAATTGCTCATTTTGCCGCGTGCATTAAGGGGTCAAGCCTGGGTTAACTGCTCAAAAAATCGATTTTTTTTTTATTAACTTTTTTAAAGTATTTCTTACATAAAACATTATCCCAAAATTTGAAAAAAAACAAAAAATTTTTTCGCAAGTTATAATTGAAATAAAGTAAGCATCAATAGACATTATTTCTCTAAAATTATTTTTGCAAAAAAAGACATTTTATTTTAATTTAACTAAAATAATAATTGCGAGGTTTTCGACGTTTACATACAAGTATATTAAACGAAGCAACTATCAAGCGTAGAGTTTGGTAAAGTAGAAATCTACTTTACCATACGATTCAAATTAATAGTTAATAAATAAATGATTCTTTTTACTCTAATATACTGCACAAATACGTACAGTTCTATTTGAAGTAAATATTGCCTGCATTGATAAAGTATTTACATTATTTTAGTAAATACTCAGTGGATTTTAAATTAAAAGTATATTTATAACTTTAAATTTATTAGTTTTAAGAAATTAATTATAAGTTTATACAAAAAACGAGCAGTAAAACAAATGCCAGACTCAAGTAACAGAATACCTGGTACATCTGCTCATAAAAAAATTATCAACATCAGTAAGATCCAACTACGATGCACTTCCATCAACATTGATCCAGATCAAGTAAAAAGTTAAAAACTGATACCATTGAAGAAAGTAGCACAGAAAATAAAATTATAGATATATCACTACTTTTCCCAACATTAGAAGAATTTTTAGTTTGTCAGAATTGTCATGGTACAGTTAAATTTTCTGAAGTTGACGTGAGAGGTTTGGGAAGTAAAATAACAATAACATGTACAAACTGTTTTAAGGTATTTGTTATTGATTCAAGTAGAAAAGTTGGAAAAAAAGTAACGCTTATGAAATAAATAGATGTTAGTGTACACAATGAGAACTCTTGGTCATGGGCATGCTGGTTTAGTTACTTTTTGTGGAAATATGGATTTGCCGAGTCCAGTTTCTCACAGTAATTATGACATTATTAATACAGAGATAAAAATGTTTGTAAAGAAGTTGGTAAACAGTCTATGAAAGCAACTGTCGAGCAAGTATATGATTCAACAAGTCAGAATTGCCATATAAGTGTATCAGGTGATGGTTCTTGGAGGAAGCGAGGATTCAATTCTCTTCAAGGTGTTGATACTGCATGAGAATGAAAAAGTAATTGACGTTCCTCCAAAGCAATATTTTTGCAGAGCATGTGAATTGCGACCAGAAGAAGAAACAAAAGAATATAGAGAGTGGTACTTTATGGCATGAAATATACTAATTATATTGGAGGTTTGAAACACTTTCACAATAAGTACACATAAGGGCTTTGTTTAAATGTGAAGTCAATAAAAAATTAATCGCTGATACGATCTATACAGGTCCTCATGGAATCATAAGTCATATACTTAATCTGTACCTTAAAATATTTATAAGCCCTTGATAGAAACATGCACATGCAGTGTGTTATGCAGTTAGAATTAGACTTAACATACAATGAGAAGAAAGCAATTAACGAGTGGTTGCAAGTATTATTTTATTTAAAGAGAATAAAAAAGAGAGAAATTACTTTTTTATTAGTTTTGCAGAAATTAATTTTGCACAAATGAATATTATTATTATTATTATATAAAATTGTTTATCTATTGCTGTAAGACACGGGAAGGATAGACATTGTGTATTTAAAGAGAATAAAAAAGTCAGAAATTTATTTTTTATCAGTTTTGCAGAAATTAATAAAATTATTAAAAAATTATTTATTTATTGCTTGTAGGACATGACAGGACTAGAATTGAAATGTAAATTTGTAGGATGCTTTTCTGAAAAAATGTTTGTTTTCAATTTAATAGATATTTGTATTTTTAAAAATAAATACTTGTTGATTCCGCTTTGATTTCAGTACTTTCTATTGCAGAACTTTTTCTGGAGTTTAAGAAATATATGTAAATGTTTAATTAATCACAAATTTACGGTAATATATACAAAATACTTGTCGATTATACCGCTTTGATTTCAGTACTTTCAATTGCAGAAACTGTATATATATATACATAATGTTATATATAAGTTACATATAAAAAAGGTGTCAACACAAAGTACTTGCGGGTTTTGACACCTTCTTGGAAGGTGTTTTTGATTTCAATATTTTCAATTGCAGAAAACTATTATGGAATATATAAAAAAGGTGTAATAAAATATAAATAAGTAGAGAAAATATGGGAGTTAGATTCAAAATACTTGTCGATTCCAGTTTGATTTCAGTCCTTTCAATTGCAAAAGCTTCATATATGGAGATTTGTAATATAAAAAAAAATATGTAATTAAAATTTAAAGAAACTGACAAAAGCTGGGAGTAATAATTAAAGTTATTTATTAGATAAATTTTATTTATAAAAAAAAATTATTTTTAGCAAAAATGTGAAATATTGAAAAAAAATTTAAAAACCGTGATTGGAAAATACCCATACTTATGCGGATTTATGCCGTCTTGAAGGTTTTAAAAAAATGGACTAAGTAATTCTTTAATTTAACTACCGGATAAGTATTTTGAAAATATGTTTGGAATCCACCCATACGTGCGAATTACACAAATTATAAATTAAACACTTTCTAAAAATAATATGTACAGATTTTTAGCTCTTTTTGGCCATTGTTACAAAATACTTGTCGATTATACCGCTTTGATTTGAGTACTTTTAATTGCAGAAACTTTATATATATAAAATGTTAAATATAAGTTACATATAAAATAGGTGTTAACACAAAATACTTGCGGGTTTTGACACCTTCTTGGAAGGTGTTTTTTATAAGTAATTTGTATTCAAATGGCAATTACATGAATGTACAACAAAATAAAAACAATTAAAAATGGTAATTTTTTGTCCAAAAATGAAAACAAAATTTGTGGCCTCCAATGACCTCCTCCCCCCATTCAGTCCCCAGACTATTTGTATGTAGCACAATTCCCATTGATTTTTTTGTTATACATGTTAAATCCAAAAAGAACGTTTGCAAATTTATTTTAAAGTTCATTGTGTTAAAATGCTGTATTTCACTCAAGTATAGCTCTCTAATTTTTACTTTTCATAAAAGTCCGCATTATTACTTTATTAATTTGTGTAATTTGATAAGCATTACTTTTTCTATTTATTTATCTGCAATGTGCAATAAATTTTACTCTAATACATTCATGCATATTTAAAAAATCTAAATTTTTAATCGTTTATAAATTGTCAACTTTTATAATACCTTTATTCTGCAAATTCCATAAAGTTTTCAAAAAAATATTATGAGACATCATTAAGTATGTCAAAATTAGAATTAATAAGATTATACATTATAAAGTTACAAGTGTGCTTCATACGAGTCTTGTTTGTCAATTACATTTAAGTATTTTGTTCATTATTTATAATACATTATTATTAAATATATTTTTTAAAATACACTAATTAATTGGTAAAATCATGTAGATTGTTTATAAATACTTACTTAAGTGAAATAATAAATTTCTATTTATTTATCTGCAATGTACAATAAATTTTACTCTAATACATTCATGCATATTTAAGAAATCTAAATATTTAATCATTTATATAGATTGTCAACTTTTATACGTATAATACCTTTATTCTGCAAATTACATAAAGTTTTGAAAAAAATATTATGGGACATCATTAAGTATGTCAAAATTACAATTAACAAGATTATACATTATAAAGTTACAACTGTGCTTTATACGAGTCTTGTTTGTCAGTTACTTATAAGTATTTTGTTCATTATTTATAATTCATTATTAATAAATATATCTTTAAAGCACATGAATTAATTGGTAAAATTATGTAGAATCTTTATAAGTACATAGTGAAGTGTATAATAATTATTTTACAGAACTACTAATAAAAACTTGTAAGTTAAAAAAGAGCGGCAAAAGGCAGTATAACTGGGTCGCTATGTTAGGAACTGTATTAGATTAAAATAATAATTTATATTGTTCATTGGTGATTATAGCATATAATATTTACAAGGTAAAATGTTCCTCACAGCAAATTTGCTTTAATTTTACTTTATACTAAATAATTTTCATTTCAGAGACGTTATTTGCTTAAAATGAATATACTTTAAAAATAACCCTTTCTTATTCAGTGAATTTAATATGATACACTTATAGTTTTAATTAAGCTAAATTTATTTGTAACAAATTCAATTCTATATTATTGGGTTACTATAATTAATGACAACAGATAACAATTTAATATGATAATTTATTAATTGGTAAAATTATGTAGAATCTTTATAAGTACATAGTGAAGTGGTATAATAATTATTTTACAGAACTACTAATAAAAACTTGTATTTAAAAAAATAGCGCAAAAGGCAGTATACTGGGTTCTCTATGTTAGGAACTGTATTAGATTAAAATAATAATTTATATTGTTTCATTGGTGATATAGCATATAATATTTACAAGGTAAAATGTTCCTCACAGCAAATTTGCTTTAATTTTACTTTATACTAATAATTTTTCATTTCAGAGACGTTATTTGCTTAAAATTAATATACTTTAAAAATAACCCTTTCTTATTCAGTGAATTTAATATGATACACTTATAGTTTTAATTAAGCTAAATTTATTTGTAACAAATTAAATTCTATATTATTGGGTTACTATAATAATTAATGACAACAGTACAATTTAATATTATAATTTTAGTACAACACAAGAAATTCTATTTAATTACTTAACTATATATGTTAGTTAGTGTCACTATCAAACATTTTATAGGCATGTGAAAGTTACAAAATTATTAAATGCCTTTTACACTTACCAAACAACTGACACATTGATTTTATTTAAATATTAAAAAAGGTATTTAATAAATATATGTAAAGAGAACAATAACTTATCAACATTCTTTTAAATTATTTAAGTCAGTACATATAATACTATTAAGCAATCATTTCACTTAACGTTGGAAAGAATATCATACTACATATGATATAAACTTAAAGCAAACACATCAAATTATACAAATAAAATGAATTAATAATATAATAAATATAATTAAAATAATGTAATAATATACATTTATTTTTTGTGCAATTCTTATTAATATTATACCGTTACATACCCAATTGTTGATCATGAACCAATTTCTGATCAGTGTATTATTTCAATAAAATAATAAGATTTACATAAATCTAAACGTTGCTACGCACAATTTGAAGGTTAAACAATCAATAATTGGTTAGTAGACTTAAATAGAAAGTGGTATATGTACCGAAAATTTACTGATCAGAAATTGGTACTTCCCGCTTTTTTTTCTTAGATTGTTGCTTACTTTAAAAATGGCAGCTATTTTATTTTTCTGAGATGGCTAAAAGGAAGTTTAATACTTATACTTTCTGCATACGTCTAAATATATACAATTATTAGCTTTTTTAACATAAAATTATTCTATGAACGTACAGATTTACCTTAATTGATCAACAATTGGGTATGTGACGGTACTTTAAGATTAAAAAAAGTTATACCATCGCTTGCATGGAAATGAAAACATTGTTTTCATGGTTAGAATTTTATCAATGTTTGTCTTTCTCTCTCTCTCTCTCTCTCACTCTTTCTCTCGTCGAAATGTCAAAGGTCGACATACTAGTATAGGATATGGGCGAATATGAAATCTTCACCTTGCAATAGTATCTGCATTGCACTACAATAAAAAATACCGAAACGGAATAATGTGAGGTATTGGAAATAATTACGTAAATTAATAATTTTAATTCATAACTTTTCACACAAAATCAGCCAGATGATTCAACTGTGACAAAAATATTCACCTGAAACTAGCTCCCTCTCGTGGCCACGTTTGAACTTCTTCCATAAGTTTTTACTTCTGTACGCGCTCTCTCATGGGCTGGAAAGCATTGTTTCTCTTTCTATCTCATGCCTTTCCTATACTATCTCTATCTCATTTTGTTTGAAGTTGACTATATATATCAAAAGGGAGAAGACGAAAATTGAGGAAAGGAAATCAGCAAGCAATATCTTTGGCATTGATTTTCTTGATTGTGCGTAAATGAATTCGTGTAAAACTTGTTGTACAGTAAAGATTAATAAATAAGGAACGTAATGCGTGGTCAATAGCACACATACATAATGTAATAATGCAGCGGTTAGAAAAGTAAAAATCTGGGGGGCTAGTTAGCTGTATATAATGGCTCTCGCGCCTATACTTGCGTCAGGCGCTATCGCGCCTTTTGATAAATTTCCGGAAATTGATCAAAAATTGACCAAAATTTCGGAGTAATACTACTACATACATATGTTCATCAGATCCATACACATACATTTTAATAATTGGTTTAAACGACTTTTAGGACACATCATTTTTATTTGTAGTTGAATATATACATCGATTTTTGAGATGATAAAAGTCATTCTCGTATAACGATTGTGTCTAAAAAATTAATAAATAATTTCCTAAGATATTGAAAATTGTCAAAATTGTATATTGTAAAGAAACGATGCACCTGTATATACCAGAAAATTCCAAAGTAAAGAGTATTTCGCACGAGTGTGCAAAACAATTCGTAATTTATAATAGGAGGAGCGGTGAACTACGCAAATACTAACTATACATATATTTGCACACAATGAGTGGGTTGCGTCAAAACGTTTCATCGATCAGGTTTTCCCGAGGAGGTCCAAGCAAACTTTGCACAGCACTCGCCCGGCAAAACGGCAAGACGGCAAGAGGAACGTAGATCGATGCGAGCCGTGGCATTTCACTTGAGCCGAAGTAAAGCAAAACCGTGGCTTTGTTATAAAAATCATACGTACCGTGGTGGCGAACGTATTCGACTAGACTCGGGATCGGAATTCCTCGATGTTTCGTATATAAACGCGAGTCTCGTGGTCCAGAACAAAGGGAAGTTTTGTCTTAAGACAAAAGTGAACGAGCGCAGGAGATCGGCTTTTGGCTTGGTTCGTTGGCTTCATGCTCACCGATACGAATCTTTCGAGATTGCGAGACTTTTTTTTGTTGCTGCCGCAAGAGATGGTCGATAACGCGCGTCTTTGGTGAGAAAGACAGAGGAGAGGAAAAAGTGTACCTTGAGCGCATCTCACTTGCTTGCATTCACTTTTCTATATATATTGTGTATACTCGTACTTCATCTTGGACCTTATACTTTTCTTCCCAGAAACTTCGTTTTACACCTATAATTCGTGTCTTATGGTTAAAGATTCCAATCGTTTATTCTTTAAACTTACTTTTGTGATTTTTATCGCTTATTGCACAAGACCTACTTTGATTTTTGTATTCTTACGTAATTAATATAGAAATACTTGTAATACGCAGTTATTACCTTGACAAACTTCTATGTTGCGTTCGCTTCTCGTAACCGATTTCCAAGCTTAAAAATAGATTATTTTCACACTTTTTTCGCTACGTCCTATTATATTACAGTTTATACGAATTATAGTACATATTTATTCGATTTCAAAATATTAGAAATTATTAAAGTTAATAATGATGATTTTTAAAAAAAAGTTAACTGGTTTACACAAAAAATCTTTTTTCTGTCTTATTATAATAAAATAGAGTGAATTACATAAGAGTAAATTAATCTTGAAATGTCTAACGTTAAAAAAGATATATTGTGGAAAGAATCACTTTGGCTAGATACGATTTCTAACTATCCTTATTACTTTTCTGTAAAACAATAATACTTTCATTTAAAACTGACAGCCTAGGTATAAGGATGCAGCCAGGGAGGAGTTCTCGCAAATGAAACACCTTTTCCCTGTGTGAGGTAAGACGTCAAACCGATTATCACGCCTGTCAGAACAAACCCAAGAAGAATAGTAAATGATAGGAGTGGGTAGAGAAGAAAAAAGAAAGATTCGAGTCGAGTCATTTTTCACGGCGTACACACGGCAAACAAACATCTCGCGCATCACGAGAGAGGGTATAATAAAGCCTGCGCAATGCGTCACGCTCGCATCGACTTCCGGCGTCGTTGAGAAACGAATATATTCTCATATACATATATCTGTGTGTCTGTATGTATAGATATAGGAATCGTTTAGCGTATCCCTTCTCCATACCATAACCAATTCAATAGTCGAGTGCAGTATATGGATACTCACTCCCTTCGTAACTAGAGGAAAAATCAAGTCGATCGTTGGCCAACTCTTCTGGATAATGACAACTGCAAAAAAAGAAAATCGACTGATGGTTTCCATCTCCTTTTTTTTACTCTCTCAGTATACACTATGATCATCTACAGCTCGCTTCACGCTGGATGAGTGATTAGATAAGCACATCTCGCGCATTTTATTCCCTCGAAGTGCACAATTGCTCATTTTGCCGCGTGCATTAATAAGCCCGAGACGGTAACTCGATGCGGGTTCTAACTTCTCAATCATTCTTTTTTTTTTGTAAGGGATGATTATCTTTTTATTTAACCTTCAATTACGTTGTTTCATTAATTTCTTACTGGATGGTAATTAGCGTGAATTTAAGAAAAGTCCAGCGTTATACGCGTGTGTATATGCAGCCATTTAATCAAATCTAATTATCTATCCATTATTATTCGATTGTTGAGCGTAAATTGATTGTATTATACAGTTCTATTATTATTACAGCTATTTGGATATTGGATGTTTATTTAATTAACTAAATAATTTGCAGTTTCATTATCTATTTAACCTAGTTTCGATCATCATTTCGATAATTTAAAAAAAAAATTAGATATGTTAGAATAATATGTTGGCTGTTTTTAATAGAATGGGAGAGAAATGCGCGAAAATGTATTTATTCTTGTACTCCCGATGAAACGTTATTGTCTTCCATTTCCTAACTATTTATTGAAGTTTAATTTTTTTGTCCTTTTGAGCTATTTCTTATTTTTAAATATAGATTAAGATTCAATCCAGTGGGTGGGGTCTGATTTGTCGAAATCTCATTAAAAATATGTGGGATATTTCGAATTTTAAAAATTAGTATAATTTTTTTGTTATTTCGAACCGAGAAAATAGAATGATCATTATTTCGAAAGTAATAAAAACGTCAGATGTTTGGTATTAGGTGCAATATTTCGAATTCCAAATAGTAGATGAATTATTTTCTACATAATTATCTGCTATCAAGGTGTTAATATACAAATATTATAATAGTTTCTCTATAATATTTCTACACTTTAAAGTTCGAATATTCGGAACAAATATATAAAAACTGAATAATGCATTATTTTCGAAATAATGATCTTTCTATTTCTCTTGGTTCTAAATAATAAACATGCATTTCTAATTTTTGAGATTGAAAATAATGCACACATTTTGAATGAGCCTTCGACAAATTGGACCCTACCCAATCCAGTTTTAACCCCTAAACGTGGTATTAAAAATAGTTGGATAATGAAATTTATACTAAGTTTTGAGTTTACTATTCTTGATAAGTTATAAAAATTATGCAAATATTTTGAGTTCAGTTCCTTTCAATGGAATCGTAAAGAAATTGACCAAAAATTATTTCACCATGAGCCATTTACTATCAATTTTGATTGTCGAGTTTTGAGATTGACCAGGGAACATTTCTAGAGTAGATGTTAATGTCGATATTAATGAACTATCGCAATATATTTTTAATTACCAACGTTTCGATTAAACTCCTCAAACATCTCATTGTAAGCTATATTTTTTTAATTTATAATAATTAATTAGTGAATCAACAATGTTTTTTACATATGCACTTATATCTAATACCATTGCTTACAATTGTCACCAACGTAAATATGATGTAGTTAATTGTTGGATTGACAAGTAATACTATATTTATAAAAAAAAATATTTTATTTGTAAAATATATTCGTTTTAGAAATACGATACATTGATTGATAAAGAGAGTGATCACACGTTTTCTGCTAAAAGTATATATTTCAGAAAAGAACATAGCATCACCGAGGTTAATGATTTCATTGTAAAATAATCTTTTATAGAAAGCCCATAAGATAACGAAAACTATTAAGCAACTATACATAAAATCTGAAATTAATCAAATCTCTCTTGTCTTTTGACCGCGTGAAAATACAAAATGTTAGAAGGATATAGCGAAAAGAAGGAGGAGAATGATAAGTTGTCAATTTCTAGCAATTTCAAATCCATGGAAGTATACCTCAATTATCGGGTTCGATCGCTTTCGATTACATCCTCATAACAGCAATTTGTCGTAGCCGCTCGTGAATCGATTTAAGCACCGTCGTGTATACAGCTGATGTAATCGCGATGAAATTAAAGCAAGGTGTGCGTTAAAGGAATCAACAGCAATAGAACGTTAGGTGTATTCGGTAATTATAAACCAAAATCAAATCAAAACGATATCACTATTCCCATTGCGAAAATAAAATATTTAGAACTCTTCGGAAAGCAAATGATTGGAGTTATAAATGTGTATATGTATCCCGAAACGAGTAAAAGTAATTCTACAGAGAAAATTGTTTATTTACAGTTTGATTTCTCGATTGACTACTTATTTAACATCAGTAAACGTATAATTTTCATTTTCTTCGTTGATGAAACTCATTGATTAACAAGATTGAATATTTTCTGATGAACTTTATTGTACTGCGATATCCTATATACTTACAATTCAAAATCAAACCATTAAATCTTAAAATAGTTTTACGGCTCATTTTATTAAAACATTTCAATATATAATTTATAACAATATCTAATCCATTCCGTATACTCATTTGGTTGGTACCAAGTTACAGAATACATCCGTTATCTTGTTAATGCCGGAGCGTAACTTCAATTCGGAATAGCAAAAGCTTTCATCGCTTTGTACACACAACGCCGCAATGTCTTCACTCGATCGTTGTATAACTTGCATGATTTCGAACTAAGGGAAGTTGAATCTCTCGAACTTGAAATGAACTTTATCACTTTTGTCTTTATTTCTATGCGCGGAAACTAGTTATTTACAATAATTAATACGAATATTTAGAAAGGTTATATACTGGTCAATCAAGCTTTATTGCAATATTAAACAAAGTTCAATTATTTTAAATTTCACACTAATTGTATAGAAAAAATTAAGGTAATGAAAATATTGTTTTCTTGAAATCTTCTGCTGGTGTAGTTCAATTTGCGTTGAATAAACAAAGTAGCGTGCGTACGAAATGTAAAAATTGTTTTTTATTTTGCAATTACGTTAATTAGTCGACTTGCTACTTCATTGAAATAATTGCATTTTTTTGAACAACTATAGAACTAAAAACAGGCAAAACAAGTAAATTTACGTAAATCCATATTAAAAGTTTCAATTTTTCGAGTATTCCAAAAATTGGCATTAAACACGATACATCGCTTTGCACTTTAGTATCTCAAAATATTAAAATATATACATTGTGCAGTAATTGGGTATATTAATTAAAATGGTCGGTTAGAAGTGTTTACTAATTATAGAATAACATGTTTACATTATAATTAACAAATTATTCCGTAGGTGAATCTTCGTATAGTAAAATTATTTTCCAATTAATTATAATAAATACATTAAAGCAGCGGTACGAATTATTAGTTCAACAATAATAATAATACATACATATATATATATATATATATCGTAGACTCTTGATATTAGGAAAGAAAAAAAGAAATATTTGGTAAAACCATATTTTATTTTTATACCAAAGTTATTCACATAAACTTATGACTACTTTTCACACCGCACTTCAGACGTAAAAATTCATTAGCTAGGATAAACATCTTGAACCAACAGAAGAGAGAAAGAAAAAGAGAGAAGTTTAACTACCGCTTTAAAAACGTTATGAATCGCAAAAGGTGAAAATGAAAAAGAGAACGGGCGAATCCCTGCACAGAGGCGAAAAAAAAGCGAGAAACGAAGGAGCACAAAAAACGAGGCGAGAATTCACGAGGAACGGTCGAGCGAGCTCACGAAGCGTAAAGCGAGCCCCGGTCTCGCTGTTACGTCGGAGATTCAATCTGCGTTTGAGCTCGCGATTCCGGAGGATTGCATGCGTGTGCGTGTACGTGTGTAACACGCTCGCGAGGCTCCCGACTATACCATATGACCATTTTTCGCGTGCGCGTGTATGTGTTTATGCGTGAGCTCGCGCTCTTTCCGGTATAAAAATTTGGATGAGTGACTATACGGTACCTCGAAAATTATCTGCCTCATTATTGAGTATAAGGATATACAGTCAGGCATTCGTTCGGGTTCGTATACGATGGAAGATGGTTCATTCAACTTTACCAATCTCGAAATCATTACGAGTATAGGTATACGTATATGTACACATGTATCCTTTGCACATGTGCCATTATTATAACCTCGTATTTCAGACGATTAATGTGGGAATCGGGTATTACCATTTTTTTTAAGCTAATGACTTGAGTCAAATGTTCAATTTACATAATTATAATACTGGCCGGTCCACGTGTGTGCATTCAATTATATATATGAAATACAAAGAGTAATTATATAAAACAAGTAAAAAAAAAAAAAGAAAAAAAACAAGTGCAGCGGAAATATTTTTCAATCTTTCGTATCTGGTAACTGCAATCGTAGATGGAACTGACTCTCGTGCAACTTTTTCATTCAAACATGGTTATACTGCGTTACGGTATATTAAAATTTTATTATTCTTAGCATAGTCGACGCAGAGTCGATTATCTTGAAATATATACACAATCCTCTTTTACGGAACACGTTAGTATTGTACTGTTCGATCCGACAACTTTTTTTTGTCGAGATGCAAATGTAAGATTGGGCGCACGAATCAAAGACATCTAGTACATGCAATATTCATGTAATAATACTATTTCATTTATTAATAGCAGAAAAAAAAACTTGGTATCGCTGAGGTAGCAATTAATTATTCATTATCACTCTATAAACAAATTTCCATTTAAAATAATTATAATATATCACTTAAAGGATAAACAAATAATATAATAACAATTTATACTTATAGGAAACTGTTTAAGAATATTTATTGTATACAATGTATCCAGTTATTCAATAAAGTTAAATTAAATAATAATATATATTTATATATGTATTTAGATATATGTTTATTTATTTATATATTTAATAAAGGCATTATTAATATTAGAAAATATTAGAATTGTCAAATACTGACAGAATTGGTGTAAACAGTCACGTTCCATCAGGTATTTTTTAAAGAACGGATAGTTTAAACTTCGAGTTACGTTACGAAAGTATTGTAAAAAAAACCAAAAAAAGTGTACTCTACGAAGTACGTACTTAAATTTTCATTGTAAGAATGTATCATACTGTACATTCCATTAAGGATATAGTTAGGTAAACATTTTTTTATTGTTTTTCATCTTTATGATCTAAAACTTTTGTGTCATATTTGTAGTAAAAATATAAACTGTTCTGGAAAATTTCAAAAACTATTATTCTAACCAAAATTACGCAGAAAAAAGTGTCAACAATTAGTGTTCGGTGCCAATTTTCGAATTTATACTTTGAAATTTTTGTGATTATATTCTTTCAAATAATTGTTTGAATTTTACATAGATTTTTTTTATAAAAACGAAAAAGAAAAAAGAATATTTTTGGACGTAACTCTACCCTTAATTGAAATATCTTAACTTTTTAACATTAATATATAGAGATATATAATAATATTAAAATCAATCAGAAGTAAGTATACGGTATCGTTCTCCAAATCAAGGGGTTACGTTCGAGAGCGGCAGGTGTTGGTTGGGTTCACGGCTCGATTCACGGGGGGCTGAGACAAGCACGAAGGTGACGTTACACGTAGAGGGAAGAGGAGGGCAAGGTCAGCGGAGCCTATAAAACCACCTGCACGTGGACGCGGGAGCCGCTTGTCAGTGAAGTGCGTTGTGCGCGACCGGCCAGTTGTTGTTGCACGAGGGACGCGAGCGCGCGAGTGTGCGCTACCTTTTCCGTACGCATGGATTCGTGACCGAAAGTTCTCATTGGTATTCTTACATACTGTACCCATCGGCTCTAGCCAGACTGAGAGGTTTCGGCTATTAGCTTATTCATAAACTGATCTCACAATGGTAAGTGATTGTTTATAAATACTATATCATGAATTTGTGGTGTGTTTTCTTTATTACTATTTATTCGGTTTGACTGCATTAAAATTTAATTGGTACAGTGATTTCTACGATTGCGAAGCAATATCTTTACTAGTTATGTTAAAGAAAATTAAAAATAAAATAATCAAGTGTAATACTTCATATAAAAAACTGAAAATTACAAATATTCTGTCCATTTTAGACATTTATTTGAGTAAATACCGTACTCAATATTTATTCATCCAAGAATAGGATTGAAATTTATTTAACAATCGAAATTATTGAAATCGCACGTTTTCTTTATCAATATTGGCAAACGTTGATTTTCGTCGGTAATAATCAATAAGTTCTATCAATATCCGATTTGAAAAAGAGTATACCTGTATTGCTGCATTTTTAATTGAAATATAAATTTATCAATATTTTTTCGATTTTCTTGTATTTGACTTTATGAGATTAAAAAGAAAATATAAACATTTTCTAAATAACGCATTGTAAATTCCAGCCGTTTCCAACGTACATCTTCGATTTAAGCGTAGCTCGAACCGATGTATCAAAAGTTAAAAATTATTTGAGGACATTAAACACGAACACGTAAATGCGCCGATACGCAAGTATTTCGATGTAACGAGGGAATCGTGTATACTATGCGCATCGTCATTATCGTCATCATCATTCTGATAATTTTTCATTAAATAGCACTTAAGTGGTGCTTTAATGAACAGTACGTGAGCGTATATAACCCGTACAATGGCCGTGTGTAAATGTGCATTTACAATTATTCCATTGCAACTGATCAATTATCGTAGCGACAAAATTATATTCACCCACATTCGGAGTAAATATTTGACCGTATTCGATTCGCCGACGAAGATAGATGCTGATTGATAGACGCAATTTTCCATTACACGATGTTTACATTAGCGGTTGCACTTTTTAATCAACCTAAACTGGACACCGCGTTTAATTCCTCTTCCAACGTTGAATGTGAAATGTACACTAAGAAACGTTACGTTCGCGTATAAAATATATTACATTTACAGTCGTATACGTGGATAATCAATATTTCATCAAATTCATTTTATATTGTAAGTGTAAAAAATAAATTCTGTTAATGAATGCAGAATACACTATTGAAATTAAGATAAACAATGCCTTACGTAATGTTATTAAATTGCTATAAACTGAAAATAATTATACTGATATCTAGCTAATTCTAACTATACTTAATCATCAGAGTCACGACTTTTTTACCTATAAGAATCATGAAATTCATTCATCTACTACAAATTAAAATAAAAAAGTAAATTTAGAACTTTTATAGCATTTTAATACTATTTATTAAATCAAATAATCAACTAATTATTAACAAAGTGTATCAACATTAAGTTAAAAAATACATTATAATGACCTCTTATAATATATTATAAGGACGTTATAACTTCAAAGGTTAATAATGTTACAATATTAACTTTCGAGCTTTATTATATTTTTGTGATACTGTATATTCTAAAGTTCAAAGAACGAAAGCTGTGGACATGATGTAATTAAAAATTTATGGATGTATATAGTTAAACACAGTAATAATTTTTTTAAATATAAAATTTATTTCGATATCAATTAATAATGTTTTAATTCTGTTTGAATCGACTATTATATTAAAACTTATTTTATTTAAGGCAATTAAAATGTCACGATCACAATTATACGATAAAATGATAAAATTGTATATCCAAGCGAATTACAATTCAATAACAATAATTGAAATTACTCTGCTAAAATCGATTATACAAAATTGAAAAAAAGAGAAAAAATAAAAAATCGATCGGAGACGCCAGTTACAATATCGTAGTTTAAAATTCGATTATACTATAAAAGTATACGTTCGGCGGTAGAATTGGAAAAAAAGGTTATCCATATTTTAATTATTTCTACATCGTTCTATCGAAAATGGGTAAATGTACTTCAGTCGCATATAGTTTTTCGCTACGTGACTTTTTTATGATAATTAATTTTATATACATATTCAATGAAATATTTGTAGCATATTCACGATACGATCACATACCTTGGTACCAACAAAAAAAATCAGCAAAAGAAAAATATTTTATAAACGAAATATTATTGAGTATCTTCTTATCGAGCGATAGTAGTAAACTTAATATCCTTATGTATTTATCGAATTATTTGACCAGGTTCATTTGTGTAAAAGGTATGAAGTACGATACGTTATTCGGTATAATTTTAGAAAGCAATTTTTATATAGAAAGTGAACAGGGAAAACGACACTCGAGGATCTTGAGTCGACCTAATATAAAAAAAGAAGGAAGGTGAATTGCACCACTCTTTCTAATTGGAGCCTTTTGCGTCGTCGCGTTTCGGTGCTACTGCCCCTTGATACCCCAGATCGTTTATCTTGGCTTAGCGAGCTGCCGCGACCCAAAGCCAAAGAGGGCGTCGTTTTCATTTGCTTCTTTTTTATCCTCAGGTAAAACCGGGAGGGAAGAGCCGCGGGTGAGAGATTCTTACGTAAATCAAGTCGTTTTATAAAGCCCCAAACTAATGAAGGCCTTTCTGTTGAAGTGAAAAAAGCTACTGGATAAAATTGACTAACCGATACACATAACGTTAACCTCGTGTATATATTAATTAATTGATTACTCATTTTGGTGTGCATTTATTTATTTTCCTCTCGATGTGAACACAATATTTTTTGTTACATTGTTAACTATTTTGTAGACACAATGATGAAATTAATTCATTTTTTATGCCGTATCAAAGAAAATATGAAATATAAAAAGAAATTCTCCGACGCAAAATTTCTTTCCGTTTTACATCGATCAAAAATTGATTTTCGAGATTTTTCAAAATTCCTACCATTTTTACAATTTACGTCAGATTTCATTCGATATAGATACAATTTTTCGTTTCTGTGGACATACAAATATAAATTAAATGTATTGTTTGAAAAATGAGAGAAAGTTTACTAAATATATTAGTTTATAACAGCGCGATCTACGATATCGTATATTTGTAAATTATAAAACGACCCGCAAGAGAAATAAGTAAAATAAAATGAAAATGTAAAAAAAGTTTCGGGTAATCAAAACATTTAGGAAAACAATCCGCAAAAAAGGTGGTAGCGCAAAGCTTATCCGCTTAACCGCTAAGAAATCCTAGGGTAAGATCGTGTACATCCAACTAAAGTTACGATATACGAGATCGACTAAGCGTGGGCGCAAGAAAAATCCATTTACGAAGCTGAGGTCACCCTAACGAACTCGAAACCAACCTGGTGTATACTTGTTTGCTGCAACTGACTTTCTTATACTTCATTGATTTTGAGCAGGTGTGTGCACGTCCTGTCTGTATGTGTACATGTGGGAGGGGGTGCCACAGAGCTTCAATGCGAACGGGAAGGGAGGAGAGCGCGAAAAGGAAGCTGCAGAATCGAGAAGAAAGTCAGTAGTTCCGGGCTCGTTGCGATTGCATCACGCGAAATTGCCGGAAAGTTCATGGCCTCGCCCTCGGTCAAGACAGATTCAACTCTCTCTCTCTCTCTCTCTCTATATATATATATATAAACTTCTCTTTTCCACCCGTATCACAGTCGAAAGTATACCTAATCGATCGACCTGAAAACCGTGGAACATACTCGGTTTTACCTTCGGACAGAGAGTGCGATGGAGAGATGCGTTTTATTTCGCCGCAAGGATAAACCAGTCCAAGGGGATCTTCGTTTATTCGAGGAACCTTTGTTCCTGTTGACTCGCGGTTCATTGCTCGTTCTCCTCTCCCTCTCTCTTCCTCTCTCTCTCTCTCATTCTCTCACCATATATAGGCTGCGGGTTTCGTACTCCTCCCTGCGACTTCAAATTGTCTATCTTCTTGCTCGTTTACTCCGTTACGTCCTTCTTCTTCGTCTTCTCTGTCTCTTTCCCTTAATTACTTTTTTATTGAATCGTATAATACGCTTTCGTTTGTATAGTATAATTTTAAGAGTCCCTTTAAATACCCTTCGGGTTTTAATGAAGATTAATTATGTGTCAATTTATTTTACCGATTAATACAATTTTTTAACATTTTCGTAACTGCGGTATTCAATTACTTTTTATTAATTTATCTAAATTTTCCTGTGTGTACAAAGTTTATTGAAAATTCGTAAACAATTTTCCTCTTATTGTAATACCATTTTACAAAAACGAATAATCACTCGTGTATACTTACACATTCTCTTTAGAACTTTTATTTACGTGTAAAATTTCCGTGAATCATTTAGTATTTTAATACTGTAAATTGTTATTACAATACACAATTTACTGGTATAATTAAATTTATCACACATTTGCCAATATTATGAATAATTGCATTTTAGCATCTATACGGCGTGGTGAAGGCGCTTAATATATTTATCGCATATTTAACCGAAAACGATTAGAAATTTATAATAATAATTTATTAACATTATTATGCAGTTAGTGCATCAATTGTTCATCGATTAGTTTTAACGCGACAAAGATATAATCAATTCGTATTTATTAATAATCGGTTATTGAATTATTATCGAACATTAAACATTCAAACGAACCTTTAAAATTCAGTAAAGTTAGAAATAGAAACCTTGATAAAAACGCTATTGTTGACGCAAATTAAATTAAGAAGTTATTTTGTACGAGCTCATTTTTTCTTTATCCAGCCAAATTTGACGTATACTAGAAAATTCAAATATTAGTATGTAATAGTATTCGAGTAAAACCGCGGAACTAATATACCCCTGCTATCAAATATTACAATCGTTCTGATTATTTATTCACGGTAGTTAAGATATTTACACACGTCCACACATTCATACGCACGTACAACTTATATGTATATGGATATGTTTATATAGAACGGACAATGACGGTCAGTACAACAAAGGTTGAAACAAGCTGATATAATTCGAACGATAAATTCAATAACGCGGCGTAACTGCGTGCGCGCGCGCGCTCGCGAGTATATATATATATACTCATCGCGTATACGGCATTCCGTTCCGCGCACCCCTGAGAAAAGCGCGCGCATAAAACGTGCGATGGCCGCAGGAACCGGAAGATCCGGCGGCGCTTCGTAATTTCACCGTCCGGCCGGAGTCTACCTCTATACCTATCCACCTGATTCTCCTCCTATATGTATATACGTGTCCCACTCTCTCACTCTCTCTTCTCGTATTAACCGCAAGCCGTGTAATTACCAAACGCGCGCACAAAGCGACGCAAGTTAGCGTGACTCGTAAAACCCCCGAAAGGGGAAATCCTCCGAGGACTAGTATCCCCTTCCCTCCGTATCCACCACCCACCATTTACGACTGTGTGCGTGCAGAGGTTACCGAATGACCGTCCATGACAGATTTTAGTATCGCGGAGGAGGTGACGCACCACGCCGCGGGGAGGAGGCATGGTGGTCGCTCGGGATGGGGAACATTTTATCAATCGTAACTTTTGTTATTGCTCGCAACCGCGAGCGTTATTAAAATAGTTCACCGCCGGGACGCTATAATTACGGGAGGTGTTCTTTTTTACGTCGTGTTTACCTCCCGTCAGTTGGAAAAACGCCTGCACCTCTAGTTTCTTTTTCTATTTACTTTCCGTGCCGATACATTAGTTTGTACCAACGAAAGGGGGATGATGAACTAGCGTGACAAATATATATATACCTGATGCGGTCGAGAAATCAAACGTAGGGTTTAAATAAATTATTAAGCGGCACGCGTGTTTGACAATGTGAAAATAATAAGACGGAATCGTTATCCTTTAGAAATATTGTTATTGGATAATTATAGCATCGGTTAGTTACCCTCAAACGTGCTTGATATCAGATTGCCTTGACAAAAGAAATTTTCAAAATATTACTTGTACGATACTATCGCTTACTGTCGCCAGCATTATCTTTCTAGGTCATAGATTATGTAATAGATAGTTTATGAGTTTTCAAAAGTATCATTCGATTTATTCCATTTGTAAGTGAAACAGTTATTTACCCAAAAACTCAATAAAAGTATAATTATATCAATTTAATGTAAATAATGTATTCGCTTATCTCAAGCCAGTAAATCTCTCTGCAATTTAATAAATAATTACTATTTTTCATAATTTATGCATTTCCCTTTAAATATTAATCAACCTCGAACATAATTTTTCCAAGTTTTACGGAAAATAAATTACGATAAAAAATGTGTACTTTTTTTTACAAAATGTTTTCCGTTGAAGGTATACTGAGTTATTAAAAATTTTTTTATAAACATTACTTTATACTCGGTAGTTTTAAAATATGACCTCGGTAACTTCTAACTTTATAGTATAACACCGTGTTAAGATGAACTACTTTGGATTTTTTCGTAATTTTACGTCACTACACATTTTCCAAAGTTTTATAGGAAAAATCTGTGAACTATATAGAGACGTATAACACTTTTTTTTGTTACTTATGGTAATACGATACTTTTACGGTATTAAATTATTTTAAAGCATTACCGAAGTTTAAAGTAAACCATTGTGCTTCGATTTTCTATCGAGTGGAATGAAAAAACGTATATGAAATGTACAGCTTTGCATAAACTTAATTATTCTCGACGAAATTTCGATATTTTTCGGAAAATTCTTACAAACGACGAGTGAAAGTGTAAATTTTGTTTTGTAATAATTCTTAATTTGGATAACAATAGACGCGTATTTAAAAGAATTCAAATTAGGCAAAGGCAGGAAATTCATGCTCACATACCATAACTTACACTAGCATGACACTTGGGTCCCTTGCTCCCTTACTTCTCTCATAGCGTTTGTTCGAAAATTCAATTTGTCTAGACTCAAATTTACGAGCGATGTTAAAATATTTATTTTCTCATAACTCGAAATGGAAATTTCCATACAATTTTTTATTATTTCGTGAATTATTACCAAACTTTATATTTAATACAGATACCGCTCTTGTCAAAATCATTCTTTTATTGATGCGAAGGTATTATAGATAACAAAAGATAAAACATTTTTTTCAGACAGATGATATACCGCATACCCATGCACGTTTCGTCATTAATAATTTGGATTAAATTTAAAATTATTACTTTTTTAGTTGGCTTTGTATGTACAGTTTAGAACACCTTAAATTATTGGGTTATTAATAGTTTATTATAGCTCCTCGCAATTTAGTTATAGAAAAAAATAAGTAATTAACAAACATTCGTCGTGGAAGCTACAGTGTAAAACTAGTTTGAAAAAAATGTATATAACATTGTTTTTTAGAGCACTCGCGTACAGCGTATACGTAACTGGGAAAACGTAGACCGATCGTAAACTTTCGGACAACCAAACAAAACTCATTTCCCCTAAGTCAAAATTCTTCATGCGGGTGTGTGTGTCTGTGTGTAGAAAACCCTCTTCACCGGGAAGAAAAAAGGTGAAAAATGTGTAAAAACCGTAATCAAGCCTCAAAATAATGTCGAGTAAGAAAAAAAGGCATGCGCGGAACGGTAACCTAATCCCTGGTATAGTACGGAAAAAGGACATTGCTTCAGGCTGGGAGCGCGTAGTTGACAGTTACTAAATAATATAAAATACCAGAGAGAAAGAGAAGAGAGAAAAATTTGAACGAACCTCGTGGAAGCGAGAGAAAGAGCATCGCCGCGGTGTTTTGACAAAAAAGGAAGTACATTGTGGTGTGAATAATGGGCAGGTGAGCCGCGACGGGTGACCGCGGGGGAGGGGTTACCCAGTAGTCCCAAGGGGGCAGCACATAGGCCATTGTACGCTTGCCTGACGTCACTTCCGCTCGTATTATTTTCCCGCGGATGGCTACCCCCCCCCCCCTCCTGCCCCACCCCTACCTCACCCCTCCTCCTCCGCCCACCCGCGTGCATGTGTGTGTGGGAGTACGTACACGTATACTGGATCTCGGTAGTACGTTTCACTGTCCCCGGAGCGTGTGCCACAAGCTTAGCTCGAGCAAAACTCTATGAATATTCTTAGAATGAAATTGCCTCTTGGTCTAGGGTAGATTGGTACTGTTCACGCTTTGCTTAACTTCGTCACTTTATTTATACTAATGAATTTAATTACTTCGTACGTTCGTTTCGTATATGGATATATATTAGTATACCCGTCTATATGGATTATATTTTTTATTACTCAACATCTCTTTGTTTATAATGTTCAACTTTGCACTTATATATTTTCTAATTATTAGTTGAATTATGATGCAAAATGCTTTCAAACAATGATATATACGAATAAGTTGTTAATCTGTTACGCAGAGTACTTTTAATTCAATGTTTTAAGAAAAATATTCTACGTATTTTATTTTAACATGATTAAATTTATATTGTATTACAAAAGTATTTTAGTATTTTAGTAAATAAAATAAATCAATAGTTGATTAAACTAGTACCTATTACGTATTTACTTTAGAGATATAAAAAATGGGATCACGTAAAATAAAATATTAAAAGTATCTTATGCTTGTTATAACATTGAATACAAAGAGATATTTCCTTTATTTCGAAAAAAAAAGTTACTTAGTTCAACAATGACAGCTGTAACTACTCGTGCGTAGAAAAAGTAGTAATTTTTAAGTATAAAAATATGGTACGTCGTATTACTTCGTTTTATACTTTTATCGTCATGATTATAGTTCTTTAAGAAATAATAAATTATATTGAAAGTGAGCCACTTGGCTAGCCCGATATCGATCAACTGATAGTGCACATATAATAGAGTTTTACTATTTACATTATACATAAATATCATATTAAAAAAAACCACAAATTATTCCAAGATAAATGTTTAAAGTATAGAATTTTGAGTAGCCCTAGTAAGCACTGCAGCATCCTCCTCGATATACCGTGTTCATCCAAAGTTCTATCGGCACAGTATATAGGTATATACGCCTGCGGCGACTCCTTTGTAAATTTTTCCGCGGGCAGACATCATTTCCGGTTTTTTTATCTCTATATCGCCGGCTAGCTTTTGCGATGTCGACGAGCTAATAAAGTGCCTTGAACCCTGTAGAACGAGGGAGACCAAGCGTGAGTAAAAAAAATGGAGGAGAAAAGGAGAGGGGGGCAGGGAGGTAGGATGGGAAGGGAATAAAAAATGAGACACGGTAAGGATTTATGATAACGCGTAAAAATATATATAAAGTGACGGAGAGAGCCACGTTGCAGCATTTCGTCTTACGGCATATATAGTCCGGTAGGAATGGCACGTCGATAATCACGCTCTTAACTTCCTCATTATATTCAGTCCCACGCGTGTAGTTATGACGCTTTCCTTGCGACTCCTTAATTATGGTATTTAACTTAACGGTTATAATGCATTAATTGAACTACATAACTTAATGTCATATCCTTTAATTAAAAACCACGATTACGCAGTTTATTATTCAATTCACTTAACGACAAAGTCCCTCGGAGAATCTGCAATATTTTTTTTTACAAAAGAATAATTTTTTTATAAGTTGTATCGTGTTTTAATACAATTTTTTTTTTGCACAGAATAAAGTGATAGGATACATAATTAATACCTACCGAGTCAATGGAGACCTAAAAATTAATCTATATATAGCTAAATAATTGTGGTAAAGTATTTAAAACAAGACATCGATCATTGTCCTCCTTTTGAATATTATTCATCAGTGTCTAATTATGAAATAAAAGATATTTATGCATACAAAAATGACATTGGAAAAAGATTCGTCACTAATGGGACAAACTTGTCGCAACACAGAAAAACAAAAATGTATTTGCCGGATAGGCATACACAAATACAAAAATTGCTGAGCGTCAGAGATGTCGATTAAGGGTAGAGTATGGTTAGAAAAATATTTTTGTAATTTTTATAAAATATTATGTGAAATGTTATCTTTATCAAATATATTATAAAAAATATGCTTTGTTAATGATTATTAACACCCAAATCACGTAAAATATTAAAATATTTAACAAAATAGGCCTAAAACAGTTGCAAATTCAAAAAACTCCTTGCAGGATAAAAGTTATCAAAGGACTCCGGTAAAAAAATTTCAAACTTATATATATATAAGAGCTACAACTTTACACAGCAAATAAGGTTTATCTACAAAAATGCAATTTCTGGCTCGATAAACCTAATTTGTTTATATAATTGCCTAAAAAATATCAGGTTTTTCATTAGAAAAGTAGTAATAAAAATGTTACATTTAATTTTAAACAAAAAAAGCTGTGTAACTTTATAATTCATAAATACCTCAAGATGTATGCAAAATTACAGGTGGGTACGACAAAAACTGTCCTGCAAGGAATGTTTTAAAGGGATAAAAAATAGTTTTTGAATTATTTAGGTTTAAAGATAAAAATACATGACTTATTGCATTAACTGAAGATTATTTAATGCTGAAATTATGTAAGCACATAAGCTTTATAATATTAAACGTTATTTACGCATATTCTACGTAACATTAAAACTTGTTTCTAAAATAAAAAAAAATTGATTTTTTTCAAATTTTAGACCATACTCTACCTTTTAAATACTTATTTAGAAAAAAAATTTTGATTTGCTTTCACAATTTTATTTAAAGAAATATTATAAAAAAATTTTAATTCATTGAATGTTGCTGCTAAGCATCACAATTAATTCCTAAACTTGATAATGAAGCTTTGCGAGCAGCTTTGTTCCATAAACGAATGCTCGTATTTTTTTTCTAACAAATCAAACGTTATCCAGCTCGTTCGACTCATTTTAATATGTTCTATAACTTAAATAAAGCATTTAACAAAAAAAGTCTTTAAATGTATTTTATGCACCAAAACAAATTTTCATGATTTTTTATAGAGCAATATTCTAGTGATTGTGTATAGCAGTGGAGCAATATTCTGGTAATTTGGCTTACATTTAAATGTGAAATATTAATTAGTGTAAAAACAGTATTTCTTAGCGGATGAACGACTCGGCTGCTAAGATAATAAATTTGACGACCCCTTAAAAAATCGAATGAAGTTGCTATAAATATTGACAAACTTCCATACGGTGTTTCGAAATTATTTGCTTTAATATTCGTACATGCGCATACATGTATAAGTAAATGACGAGAATTCGTGGAGGTTATCAATTAAATTGAAGAGGTTAGTTACTTATTCATTGAATTCCATTGGCATACAACGATCTCCATATCCATTTTCTTAAACATCGAAAGAAATTGAATTTTCTCTATCTTACGTATATACATACGTATAGCCGTTCAAAAATAGTACAACGATCCGTAAGTAAAATTCAAAACTTCATGAAACACGAAATCGAATGCAAATCCAGTGTATCGTATCATATACGATGACTCGAACGACGTGAAAAGACAGTCTAACACAGGTATAAACGAAGCTTCGTCACGTACGCACATTCGTATGGAATAGCGGATCAACCCTGCGTAATGTTAAACTAAATATCAACTTAAGATAAGCTTTATGTTTGGCAAAAGTTGATATCAATATATGGAAAGAGACTCTCCCGAATTTGGAAAAAGGTTAATTAGTCATTTGTATAATGTTTTGATAAACTTAAAATAATCTCTTAGATAAGTTTAAAAATAGTATTGTTTGAACAAGTAAAATTTTATTTATAAAAAAATAAAACAAAAATTTTATTCTGAGATTTGAATTTCCGATCTTCTACTTCGAAGTCTCTTGCTCTACCATCTACTGAGCTGTTTTATCGTTTATATAAATAAGTCAAATTCAGGTTATAAACTTTTAGATATGTTTCAATTATTGTTTTGTAACCAAATTTAATATTACGACTTATATGTAATAAAATATAGTTCAGTAGATAGTAGAGCGAGAGTCTCCAAAGCAGAAAATCGGAGGTCTGAAACTCAAATTAATTTTTTTATCAATAAGTGCTATCTTTACAAAAGCATCGCCTGCCGTCGTCCCAGTTTTACCATGTTTAGTATCATAAAAAAATTTGTTTTTTATTTTTTATTATTTCAAATTGAACACATGTTCATAAATATTTTTAATCTTACTCAAAACTTTGTTTTGAATTTATCTAAACTTTATACAAATGGCTAATTAATATTTTTCCAAGTTTAGGCTAGTCTCATTCCGTATGTTGATATAAACTTTCGCCAAATACAATTTTTATGTTGAGTTGATATTAAGTACAAAATTTTTACGCGTATAGAAAACATAAAGCGAATCGTTTAAAGTATAAAATGGTAAGACCAAACTGTCTCTACTAAACAATGCGAGTGTACCTTTAACTGCAACCTCTGGGTAGAAGATAATCTTGGAAGGATTCGCGTGAAAAGGAGTAGGAAGTTTCGCGAAGGAAAGAGAGTGAACCATGCGCTCACGTACCGAATACGAGGTATAGAACGAAGGGTGCACGAGAAAGATTCTAACGAATGGTTTCTTCACGAGCCTCAGTTTCTACACTAAAGGAATTACGTCTCTTAATAGGAACCGTTCGTTTTCTCTTGTCGCAAATAGGGTCTTTAAGGAGTCACTCGGGCTATTATTGCCTTCCCAACCCCTCCGACGTTTCTTCTTGTCTCCGTTTAAATTACCCGGATTAAAAAAAAACGAGAAAATTGCGTCCGTATAATAAGAAAAGTCTGTTGCCCACCCGCATGTAGTATGTAGTATTATACTACGTATAACATTCGCGAATCATTTCGTTTCGTAAAAACAATTACCGCGAAAACTACTTTGACCGCTTCATTTTCTTTTATCTCATCGAGACTTATCGTTTGTTTAGCTAACGCGTAAATTTTATAACCAATGTATTAAACACTGACAAAAAAGGACAGGCTAAATTTTACTTTTCACTATAATCGTGCTAATTAGTTAGGATTCTGAGTATCATAATCCAAAAGTAAATAATTTAACGATTAATGATTTAATAAGTATTTACTTAATTGCAATCATTAGCCAATACCACTTTATAGAATTCAAATAAATATATCTATATATGAAATCGATATATTTATAAATTGCAATAAAATTAACAAAGATCAATACTATATATAGAAAATCGATACAAAAATTATAACTGTTTTTTGCAGATCAGATTTTTTAATATTGTGCTATTAGGAGGGATAGTGTTGGTGTTTTCACTTTTAAAGATAATAGACCGTATATGCATGCGTAGTCACGTAGACATATACATATATCTATACAAATGGGTGTAAGTGTCTCTTTGTGCATGAGCGTACTGCATAATACGACCGAGAATGAATGCGCAAACTATATGCACTTATCCGTACCTACAAATATCCGAACGCAAACACGTTTCTTTTTACGTAGATAAAAAATTAGACAATTTTAATAAAATATTTGTTTGCAGACGCTTGATATAATCTACAATTAGAATGAGTCATTTGGAGTTTTAAATAAATAATCATTTTTCATTTAGTTTAATAATATTTTCTTATATATATCATATATATTCTACACTAAAAATAATTAAATCAGTAAGTTTCAAACATTTGTATACAGTATAGTTATTAGAACCTTAAATAGATGACTAAATGAATTAAAAAATAATGGAATATTAGTAAATTAAGTAATTAAGGTAGACTGAAAACTAGATGAGAGTCAATTATTAATTATTAAAGTAACTTTTTATAAATATATGATGCTATATGATTTAAATTATCACAAGTGTTATACCACTCGTAGGAACCGGCATTTTATCGTTTGCTCTCTGTAGGAATTACGTCTTGTTGACTATGCCAATAGTTTTATCCCAGATTGTAAATAAAAAAATAAATATATACTTATACTTACTCACATAGATAAATAAAAATTTTGATTCAATTATAAAGGCGATTATAAACACTTAAAATTCTACATAAAGCGGCAAATTAAGAAAAAAGACATCGATCCTTTTGTAATAAGAAACTAAGAAAAATCAGACAAGCGGAAGTCGTATAAAAAGAAGGAAGTGCACAAACAAAACAAATTTCTTTTTACGCGGACTCTCTTTCTTCTTGGTTCAGGGATGCAAGAAGGAGTTTGGAAAATCTCTCTATCTCTCTTGCTCGAGCGTCGTCAAGTTATGGCCGCACCCTTGGCTTATCCTCGTTAGGCGCGAGCGGACGCTCGCTATCTCTAGGCACCGACTAAAGAAGCAAGCGCGCACTAAGGGGCGAGGAGGGATTCCAACGCGCTCTAATCCACCCTTTAAACTTTACGGCCGACAACAATGGGTAAACGTAATGACACCGCGGGTTTTATCGTGAAAGGCTCCTCTTCATTGTTTGTTTCTCGCGGTCGAAGAAAAAAAAAGAGGCAAATCGTTGAAAAAAATCTCTTCTACGTCCGGACCGAGAGAAAAGATGAACGGTCGCACGAATAAAAAATGTGATTATTTATGGATGAATAAATGCCAAATATGATATGAATGCACGAATTTCTGAATATCTGTAATCTCGACTAAAATCTGACGTTAAGAGCTCGGGGCTTTACATGAAATAAGATGCGATGGTGAATTTCATTTTTCACTAGTTATTACTTTGATGAGTTACCGACCAAGCAAGAAAGATTAATTACTGCATTTATTTAAAAAATATACAATTTTATACAAATTTCAAATACAGAAGCACTAGATAATTAAATAATAAGTCATTCTACAAAGTTTCAAGTCAATACAACAGACACCCTAAAAAATTTCTGCGCCGAAAATGTACGTACGATTCTCCGTGATTTTACATAAAATTGTGCATTTTTGTAAATAAATGTAATAATTATCTTTTTTTTTGCTCAGTCGGTAAATTATAAGGTATGCCACCTACTTAATTATCTAGTGCTTCTGTATTCCGGCTTGGATAAAATTGCGTATTTTTTTAAGGGTAGAGTATGGTCAGAAAAATATTTTTGTAATTTTTATAAAATATTATGTGAAATGTCATCTTTATCAAATATATTATAAAAAATATTCTTTATTGATGATTATTAACACCCAAATCAGAGTGACCAATTGGCGATTTTTTTTCCTTTTCTCTCTTACGTATATTGATGTTTATTAAGCAAGAGCAACAAGGAGAAAAAATCGCCATCTGGCAACCCTGACCCAAATCACGTAAAATATTAAAATATTTAACAAAATAGGCCTAAAACAGTTGCAAATTCAAAAAACTCCTTGCAGGTTAAAAGTTATCAAAGAGCTCCGGTAAAATATTTTCAAACTTATACATATAAGAGCTACAACTTTATACAACGAATAAGGTTTATCTATAAAAATGCAATTTCTGGCTCAATAAGCCTAATTTATTTATATAATTACCTAAAAAATATCAGATTTTTCATTAAAAAGGTATTAATAAAAACGTCACATTTAATTTTAAACAAAAAAGGCTGTGTAACTTTATAATTCATACATACCTCAAGATGTGTGCAAAATTTCAGGTGGCTAATTGTCTAAAAAAATTGTCCTGCAAGTAATGTTTTAAAGGTATAAACAATAGTTTTTGAATTATTTAGGTTTAAAGATAAAAATACATGACTTATTGCATTAACTGAAGATTATTTAATGCTGAAATTATGTAAGCACATAAGCTTTATAATATTAAACGTTATTTACGCATATTCTACGTAACATTTAAAACTTGTTTCTAAAATAAAAAAAAATTGATTTTTTTTAAATTTTAGACCATACTCTACCCTTAAATAAATATAATAATTATCTCTTTATGCTCGGTGGGTAACCTTACCGTGTATGCCACCTCCTTAATAATCTACCTCAGTTCATAATGTGAAACAAAAATATCTATTGGTTTTCGTGTAATCCCTTACCAAAATTGATGATAATTTCCTGCAATTTGAGGTTATGCGCTCGACTAATTACGAGGCATGTCAAGATTTTGGTAAGGGTTTTCGCAAAAACTCATTATTTTTGCTACAAATTTTAAAGACAGATAGATTATTAATAAAGGAAGAGAACTTTATTCCTAGATTTGCGTAAATTAGCTTTCTTTTTTAATTATAATTAATTTTATGCAATTTTCGAGGTCGGTAACGTAGGGAGGATAAAACATGGCTTTGGTACCCCGTTAAGCAGTTTTTATAGCACGTGCTTAACCTTTTTATTAATCTAACGGATCTACATAAAAAATGAGCAGTGAAATGCAGGTGTCATTGATTTTTCATCAAGACTTAAACTTTAATTTTTGTATTCCCTAATATGTTTATTTGCTTTTATATTACTAATTTTATATAGTTTTTTTATTTGTTACAATGAATATTAAAATTAAATAAAAAAAGAGATTCAATACTTCAAATTGAGATAAACAATAACTATATAATATATTATATCCAAATTTAATTAAATGGGTTTTCATTATCTGTTTTTAATTTATCATCTACATACTGAAAAAATATATTATTTTATAATAATATATATTTTATCCCAAATTAACTGTATGGAAATGAAGCATGACTATGAATTTTTTAGTTCAAATGTGTATAAAATTAATTATACATGAATATATAAAAGAATCATTCCGACAAAAGAAATTTTTTGTACATAGCAAAGTAGCGTATAGATTAAAATTCCATTATCATTTCACCATATACTACAGGATTCATTACCCTGATATCATGATTATACTATACGTGGCTTTTAATATACGTTATTTCTTCATTATTCAACGTGAATAAAAAGGACGAATTATCTTCGAATGATACATTCGGTGGAACATAACGTTTCACGATATGCAATTATTTTTACAAATTGACACAATATTAATTTTTATATATTTTTATCCACTGTATTGCTATTTTGCATTATACGCAAACTAAATTGAACGTATTTAGTCATCACTTACATACTCTCTTTCTCTTTATGCACATATAGCAAATATATGTACAATTGTAAATTTAAAAAAATGTATATGAAAGTATAAGGAAAGATAAGTAAAAAAGTGTAAAATTAAAAAGATGAATGTCGAGACCGGATTTGAAACATTAAGAATCGGAAGGCGAATTATAACAAAGATACGATATTCCAGTATGTAATACGGATGTGCGTATATACGTAACGAAAAACGCGACGTAAAAGCCTGGTCGCACAAAAATAGTAAGCGAGAAAGAGAGAAAAGAGAGAGAGAGAGAGAGAGAGAGAGAGAGAGAGAGGCGGGAAGTCCATCGGTCGTAAAAGCGAATCCACTAACTTTTAACAAAGGCGTATGAGCCTCGAAAAAAAAGTAAAAGCTCGTGCCTCCGTATGAAACAGATACCAGTATGTACACCTATCAGGGCCTTGAATTTTCATTCTTAATGATCACTGGCGCGATGAGCATTAACAACACGCTCATGGGGTCAATCGCATGAACGAATATAGGAATGAAAAACCGGAACTGACGCAACTTTTAAGAAACTTCTACAGCGAGAATAAATGTATAAGGATCGATTGCGAACTATTTATCAGTTATGTTATCTGATGTATCTATATGATAATGTACAGATACACGATACAACTAAATTTGTACTCTTTTTTTTTGTTCTATTCAAATAATTATGACACGCACATCTTTTGTAATAGAAGACCCTGAACAGTGAATACAACAGATCTGACTTTTTTTGTTGTTTCGATAAAATTGAATGTAAAATAATTCTTACTATTATTGGTTAAAATGGTCTACATCACGTTTTCCAGGCAGAGCTAAAAACTCTTTAAAAGTATTCCAAATTGAAAATTATTTTATTCGAGTAGAAATTAAGCCAATATTTTATTGACTTTAATTTCATTAGAGTCATTTATTAAGATTGACCTGTCGTTAAAACAGTTAAAAATAACGTTATATGAAACATTATAAAAGTTATTTTTAATCGCAAATTAATAGAACCTTATATTGCTCGATTTTAGAAAATTGATCATCAATTATATATATTATATAATTATATAATTATACAGAATATTAACATTCGAATAAAAGTCCCGAATATAATTTAAATGAAGTAGATACCATTAAAGAGAAAAGCTGTATCAATGAAGTGGTTAGTCAGACGTCATCTTATGTAGGTTCATAAATCTATAAATTATACATGATGCTATCAATTTTCTACACGACAAAGCATTCACTAATGCGAATACACCTATTAATTGAACGATATTATACACCCATCGTTTTAACTGCCTCATAAAAACAGAAGTATTACCACAGTGTTAATGAAAATAATCAAAATTATTAATTCTCGAAGAATTTGCAAGCGTGCGCCTTGCATTCATCGGTCATTAAAATGCTCACGTATTATGCAATCTCAAGGCAGCAGGTAGCATATTTTCCGAGATACTCTTTACTGGTATAAGCCTGCGATCATTGAATTTTAGATTTTTTTTTCATTTAAATTCAAATAACCTCCCGCAATGCTAGGTGGAAAAAAATAGAAGAACGGAAGGTAAAAAAAGGTACGATCTCGAAGAAGAAAGGAAACGAACCGCAACATATCGCGACGCGGAATTTTCTTTTCCCTACGTTTGTTTCGTCACACATTGTTGCGTGCCTATACCGCGCAAAATCTTTCCAACGTTCGGAATCGCGTAGACGTTTAAACGGTATGTATATGTGCGGTGGTCAGTGCAGGGTGAGGCTCGTTACGGAAAGAACAAAGTAATAGCTTAATGTAATAACGAATGGGTGCGCGTCAAAATAATGGCCGACAGTAATGCACGTAATAAGATAAATGACTCCAATTATTTTTATTTTTCCGCTTATAATTGTAGATCATTCTAGATATATACATGTATCTTATAACAAAAACTCAAATGCATGCACCTTCCTGGGATCTGATTTACTCGCAATTATTTCCTATTTTAAACATCAAATGTATATTAATTATCATTTCCTATAAGTAAATTAACTCTCAGAGACATGACCTTTTGTCAATAAGAATCATGAAATTCATTAATCTACTATACAAATTAAAATTAAAAAAGTAAATTTAGAATTTTCTTTGCATACACATATGTATTTTTTACTGAATGAAATAATCAGCTATTTATTATCAAAATTTATCAAAAGCAAATTTAAAAAGAAATACATTATATAATGAGCTCTGATTACACACGAGTGTACAATAAATGTAGTATGATATATATAGAACTTCACCATAATATCTTCATATATTTTGAATCGCTGATTCCGAATCCGGGCTCAAAATTACTCCAACATTCAAAGTAATTCTTTGTACATTCAAAATTAGTATGAGTAGATATAATTCCAATGCTAAAAAATGGAGGGTGTTAGAATAATTTGAACATTAACTCTCTAAAGTATGAAGAATGAAAAATCGCTCTTTTAACCTTTAGACTGCCGGGATTTGAAGAGCATATCGCCCTCAGAAAACTGGTATATAAGGTATCTTATATCAACGATTGATCATGTACAAATTGTCGATCAGGGGGTGCGTCAAAATATTGATTTTCCGGCAGTCTAAAGGTTAAGTACTAAAAACAGAGCCAGTCGGTCAAAGAGTACTTACTGACTTTTCCATCGAGTGATAATCACGGAATAAGAGTAATTTAAATGAATCTAAAACAAGTCATCTATTTTGATGAGATCGAGATAAACATAACCTATGAATGTATTATTTATAATTATAAGAATGTTATTTTTATTTATTTCAAATTATAAAAATATTATTTTTTCTATTATTTAATGGCTGAAATAGTCAGTTTATCTTTATTTTAATTTAAATATACATTTTCAAACCATATTTATGTCAGTTTCAATTTCGCATTATAATATATCACTGAAAACAATTAGAATTAATTTAATCGAATTGTGTTAATTAATTAACGTAGTTATTTATTGAAAACTAATTTTACCTAGTTGAAACTTCTTATAAATGCTTTAATAATATGGTAAAGGCATCGCAGCAAGGCCTTGGGTTCACATTTAAATCCATACATTTGGAAGCAATACAATTATAAAATATTTCCAAATCTGAAGCAAATTGAAGCTCAAAAAC
This sequence comes from Theocolax elegans, assembly GCA_026168455.1. Classification (NCBI taxonomy): domain Eukaryota; kingdom Metazoa; phylum Arthropoda; class Insecta; order Hymenoptera; family Cerocephalidae; genus Theocolax; species Theocolax elegans. The sequence goes on from CM047428.1 coordinate 25,491,982, forward strand.
ATACTGCATTTTAACAATAATGTTAAATGCAACATTTATATTATTTCCTATACGAATACTTTATATACAGCTGTCAACCTTAATGTGAAAATCTCCAAGTCTTAAACAGAGAATTCTTATCCTTGAATAATGAAACATTTTTCATTATATCATTATTTGCCTGTAAATATAAATAAAGAATACTGATATTGAACAGCTGGATAATTCTGAGAATTGTAATTGTAAGAAAATATGTTACTCTTCCTTTGCGAGTCATTGAAACTACTGGATGTTCACGAGTGACAAAAATCACTTTTCAAGAGTGATTTAAAACACCTAATTGATTGAAACAGATTCATTATATAAATCATTCTTTTAAAAAGTTAAAAAATTTAGAGAGAAGATATTATGGTGAAGTACTGACGTCAAACCACTTTTTTGTGTACTGACGTTATTTGTCCTCTGCAGAGGTTATGTATGAGGTATGTAAAGGTATAGAGTTATGACTTACACATTAAATTATATATCTGTATTTATAAATTTTTATTTAATTTTATTAATGGAATATTCTTGATAAAATGTAACTTATCCTTCTTTGCGCGAATTTAATTATTCATTAAAAGTGTACCCGATATTGAATACAAAATTTCGATAAAAATTCCTTGAATACAATTTAAATAATAAAAAAGTCGTTAATTAAAGATTAGTTAACTTTGCAGTAATTGTATTAAATATTTAAACCAATTCCTATGATTAAAATAGAAATTGAACTTGTTAACATTATTTGAATAAATAACTGTATAAACTGTTTATATTCAAAGAATATATACGGTTTTGCATAATTACTATCAAAGTTTCAACGAAGAAAATGAACGCGTAAATTAATGTATATATAAACGTGAATTTAATTGATACATGACAAAGATATAAATAATTGTTTAATCGATCTGGATAACGCGATATATAACTAAAGATGCTTTGAAAATAAAGAAGAAAATTCTTAGGTACCCCAACACAATATTCACAGTAGCGTCGAGCGATTTCGTAAGGACGATAGCAAACTCGATCGCAGAAAATTACATCGCGAACGACCAACATTTACATTTTAAATTCGGTTATACACCTCTGCTTTGAAAATTGAGAAAAGGTAATAGGATGAAGGAGTTGTGCTGCTAACTCAGAAATGAAAGAATAGTAGAGCTTTTTTGGGCTCTCGAGCTCGATGGGTTTATGCGTTAAGCGATATTTCTTTTATCAATTGGTCGATATATATACATAGATATCGCGTGGACTGTAGAATCGAGATTGAATCTTTGTGAAATAATTGGATTATCTGGAAATTGATTTATTCTTCCGCCCGCGTTGAACGGAAGATCTAACTTTATAAGTGAGTTTGTTAATTTTTTATGTAAATGTGCTAATGAAGTGCGCTCCCTCTCTCCCTCTCTCTCTCTCTCTCTCTCTCTCTCTCTCTCTCTCTCTTTCTTTCTTGTGGACACTCTCTTTCTCTCTGAAAAGACGGTCTACTTTATAAGAATCGTCGTAGATCGCGGGTTAAACTTTTCCGCTTCATTAACATAATTTATTTCCGTGACGGGGGCCAAGCAAAACTCGATAAATATAAACAATTAAAGTAGTTTCAACATCCATTTACATAATTAAATATATTTACTTTTGTAATATATTAATGAAACTTTCTTATGTTTGTATTGAAAATACAATTTGTTCAATTTCAATACGGCATCGTTATATACAGTAATTGAACTTTTGAAAATTAAATAACTTTTGTCACTCTAAATTAATCTTCATTCAAATATTTCACCGAACTATTTTTTTAATAAGATATATTTAGGTATACACTGATTAAATGTTTGTGATCCATGCAACGTTTATTGAGAAGGAATACTTTATAACCACATTTCCAATTAGTTATCGATGTTTTGATGACTATTCGTCATGTACTTTTGTCAGTCTATGTATACTTCAAAGATTGTTCATAGTTTGAAATTATCCTTGTTTTTATTATTAGTGCAACGCCTCACTAATACTACTATATTTAAAACAACTTAATGTTTATCTTTCAGTATATTGACTAGTAGTAGAGGACTTAAAATTAATATGTACAATAATTTTACAAAATCAAAAGTATAATTCATCTTATAAATAAAGATATAGCCATAGTCATTAAAATGTCGACAGCTAATTTATAATACGGTTTAAACGTTGAGATCCAAAAATAAGCTTTTTTTCTTAATGAAAAAATCCGTAAAGTTAACTGAAATGTGCAATACACGTTCAATTATAATTTCAAAATAATATATTTAGATAGATGTTTATGCGCTCTAAATAAAACTAGTTCAGAAATTCTGTAAAACAATGCATTGATTACTAGGTTTTTATTAAAATTATTTTAGAAAATGTCAAATTCTATATCTTCTCTCTATATAAGTACTACTTCTACGCGAATTAACATATCGTATTACTTCGTTTCCATACAATCACCTTGAAATATTGGACAAATATAATTTTTATTATAAAAATATTGTATGAATTACTATAATTAATGTAAAAAATACTCTTCAATCAGTAAATGACTAGGATGGTATTATATTTTTTAATAAATTTGACATCCCCTCAATTGTACCTACAGTAAAGAAATTTATCAAGTACTGTACCAAGGGCCAAACTTTGAATAAAAAAATACTATACACTGTAGTTGTTATCGCAACAAAAAAAAGAAGTTTGGGTATTTTTCTCTTTTAAAGCTCAAAATAGTAAACTATATACCAAGTATCATCAAAATCCGTTAAGAAACGTGAAGAGTCAAATTCAGATTTAGAGAACCAAAAAACTAAAATCTACCAATTTTGATTAAAATCGATATGGAAAACAAGAAAATTATTTGATTTGATGATACATAATACAAAAACAGAATGGACCAGACTTTTGTGATCGTATACGATACAGTACCACTTAACCGATTAATCATCATCTACAATAAAACATCGAGGTTGTAAAATGTCAGAGTCGTCTAGTATGGCTAAATGATAAATCATAGAAATTATTTCCCGACATCTCGAATGGTCATTCGGTTGGACATTCGGTGGAGACAATCGGCTGGGGCTCTTTGCATCGAATGTCCCGGTCACGCCCAGCTGGGCAAATCTAGGCAAGGCCGAGTCAACTCCCGTCTTGAACAACATAATTCCGGGTGGCGCTTCATGAAGCGAGAGAGGCGCGCACATGAATTAGGCGTGCTATGCATTATGCATTTCGTTATGAACGGGGCACGGGCCGAGGACGCGTGACGGAGGTACGGGAACCGACGTTCGAGAACACGCGTCGACTTGACGTGTAATTCAGGGATTTTTAATTAGGCAAATTGTCGGCCTCTTTTACATCCGCAATCCGTGCCATGCCGTTTAATTTCGCTTCGCCTCGAACCCTTCTATATATTGCACACTCTCCCTCTCCCTACCTCCTCCTTCCGCATACCTCTTTCTCCCTCTCTCACCCTCCATATATATACATTACTGGTATAATTTCTAGGGAAATATGCACGAGGATTCGAGATAATATTATATAAAATCGAATATCTGGTTGAATGCTAACACGTATTTTCACTAATTCTAAAACATGGTATTTAATATTGTTGGATTAAATATTCCGTATAGAAACGACTATATGCACTGAGAAAAAAGTTGTAGTAAAAATGACAATACTGTCATAGTAATGAAATTACAGACTGGCAAAATACAAAAAATTACTATACTGTATACTAACACTTTTACTAAAAGTTTATTAATTTTTACTACAATTTTTATTTTATAAATATAGACAGTATTGTCGTTTTTACTACAACTTTTTTTTCAGTGCAGCATTAGAATGATAAAAAAAATATAATATTAATAGTTCTTACACTGTCTTTCTTTATAGATGAAAATTTGTGCACACGAAAATAGAAGGCTTCTTAATATGATGCGAGCAACGTGATTAAGTGCAGAAATCCACAAATAAAAGCACTTTCAGTTGTAAGAAATATACGCATCAGGCTGTTAATACACCTGTTTTGTATAAGTTTGACGTTTCCAAACGATAATTTGTAATAATTTAAATTTCATTAATCGTTTTCTAGTTTTTTTTAGATTAATTATAACAACTGTTTTTTATATAATGTTCAATATTAATTTTCTTGTTCTAAAAATTATCTTGTTGGTAAAAAATATTATATACTTTATGATAAAAATTTGACGGAAAATTATTACAATTAACATTTTATTTTCATCCAGATCGCAAATAACCCAAAATCAATAATTGTTTATAAGTATAATTAAAAAATTTTACTCTCTACCGGTTATGCAAAAACAATTGAAGTTATTTAACGTTAAATTATACATTTTCTTACTGGTTGATAATGCTCGAAATTTTATAACGAAACCTTCGTAATTTCTGATACAGTGTATATAAATACACGTTCGCAATTTAATGGGTTGGACGATAATGAAAATTACAAATTGCACTCTGATAAATCGTTTAAAATAAATATCTCATCCTGTCAATGCACTTCCAATGTAATCGTATTATCTATATAATTTGGTCGTGTAAATTAAACAAATTTCGATACAGGTTTCTTCGTGTTGCAATACATTCCGCGTAATAATCCGTCAAATAGATTTAATACTATACTCTCAAACCTTTAAAGACTTTTGATGTAAAATATTATTTAATATTATCAAAAATGAAGTTAAAAATCATTGTTAAAAATTTTTGAAATATCTGTATATGGTTTGAATAAGAAAATCTGCTTTACATAACTTTAGAATACAAGAGTTTTATAATACAATCCCTGTGAGTGAGAAAACGTGAAATCAAAAATTTAAACCAGTAAATCGTAGTTTATTATTTACTTCAAATGAAGATATTTTATTTTGGAAATGGAATAATTTGGAGGATTGTGGGTAAAAATTAAAATTAAGTTTTAAAATATGTAATATTTAAATTATATCTACATATTTTTGGTATATATATAAAAAGAAAGTAGAAAGAGAGAGAAATGATGTCATTTTATTTCGTAGGAATTTTTCTTTGTCGAAAATAAGAAAATAATGTAAAATAATGCATCGTAAATCGCTATCAATTTTTAAAAAATGTACATATTTTTATAAATGTTAATTTCTGATTTATCGAAACATTTTCGAAACATTACATTCTCCGGTATTTCACGTGTAAAAGAAATGTTTACTGCACGTGAAAAAAAGTTTGTTGACTGTAGATCTTGTTCCATCAAGGTACATACAGATATAGGCTTTCTATACACACGTGGAGTTTTAATAAAAATGTTTACGGAATCAGAGCGTCGACGCAAAAGCATTCCACTGGTAGATAGATGACTCCAAACAAAATTGAAACATCGTTCTCTCCTCCCCTTGTTCGAGCTTAAAAACAGTATATAAAACCAGGTATCAACGTTTAAAAAAAAAGAAGCACGGTAGCTCCTTTAGATGCAACGAAAATAAAATAATAGCTTAGAAAGTCTACGCGTTTCCCATCACCTGTACGAAAAATAGTAGCGAAAAACGTTTTTGCCTCGCGTTTCGGACGAGAAAATGGTGAAGTGCCTTTCTGGTGGTATAGCACCGAAACCCGTCTAATGGATTTATGTTCTCTTAACAATTTTCTGATGCGGAAGTGAACGATGGGGGATGTACCTTACGCGAGCTTTGTCTTGCTGGACCTAGGATCTTTACTACTTGTTTAGAACATAGTGTGTAGTGTCATCTTATTCTTCCTTCCTTATTGCTCTCAATTTTTGCTAGATTAAAAATATAATAAAACTTTAAGCTTATTTAATTTTTTTATTTCTATGAAAATACCAAATTTATATGTTTCTTAAATACTAATTTGCAATCACATAATTAAAAACCACGTGTTCCATCGTTGTATTAAATAAAAAGAGTTATTATTGTATTTAATATTTTGCCTAACAAACTAAATTTATGGTATATAATATAATTATTAATTTTTAATTGCTAAGGGAATGTCGGACTCAGAAAATAGTCATTTTTATATTATTTTATAAACAAAAGAATAATTTTTTAAATAAATCCTGAACGCCATGCCCTTAATCATGTTTTAAACAGTATACTTAAATTTTTTCAAATTTTTAAATTTGTAATTTAATCCTGATTTTTGAGTTGAAAATTCATACGTTTTTAGATAAATATAGTTACCGACCGAAAATTGTTTATTCATATATCATTAACAAATTTATTTTTTCTGAAAAATCAAAACGCCATGCCCTGGCTTTTGTTTCAAACTACCTATATGAATTTTGTTCAGATTTTTATTTTAATATTTTCCAACATAATGTTTATGTTGAAAGGTGTAGATCCCTGTAACTTAGGTCCGACATCCCGTTAAGAGAATATTGCCAAACTGTCGAATAAAAATCATAAAACGGTTGTTCCTTAGTGCAAAATAAATAGTAAAATTAATTAAAAATTAGTTTTAATAATTAAAATTTTGGTATCCATGGGATATATATATATACTTATTACAAAGATTCTGCAATTAAGAAGTGCAAAATGCGATTTAAGAAAGACAGGATATTTAAACTCCCGTATCTTTCCGATGACTACCTTTGATTCACGTTTCACTTTAAATTGTATATATCGAGCGTCATCTTGACGATATAAACGCGTGTTTATCGATCCTTGAAAGAGGGACTCTAACTGCGTGCATACCTTAACTTCGATTCTTGTATTCGAAGCGACCGTGTCTTCTCGCGCGTTTATCGAGCCATTCTAAAGTGATACGGTTTTGTGCACAAAAAGAGAGACGCTTTTCTGAATCCCTTTTCTCGAAAATTCGGTAAATTCGCTCTTATACAATGGACACAGGACCTAACTTTCCGAAATTATTTTATTTTATCCAATTTCATTTTTGTTCATCTTTAATTTAAAATTAATTATCAAGCGAATAAAATGTTGCTTAGTTTTCGAAGTCGTGCCGGTTGCTGTATACAGGTGTATACATAGTGATATAATGGATACACTCGATAAGATAACGAACACGAAACGTTATAATCAGAATAACAGCCCGTGAGTGTGTTAGTTTGAAACGATGGCTGATCAAAAATGATTTATTGCGTAATAACATTGTCCTATCTCGATTTTTGTGCCTATATATTTTCCACAATTAGTATGTAAATATAAATGGAAAGTTAATATACGAGAATCTTCGCAAAGGTTTTATGCGCACGCTATACGTACCTATATCACGTTTAATCGGTCAATATAGGCATTAATATTTCGAAATAAATTTAAATTATATTAACTGGTCCTATACAAATTATATGATAGTATTACAATAAAATTCATTGCCACGAATATTGTTTTATAAATTTAATAATCGCATTAATTTGTGATGATCTGAAAAGTATAATCAGATATATGTATTTATTTATTTATAAATTATAAGCAGTAAATAAAAACAATAAAATGGATTGAAGTCACCGTAGGAGCCAATTCAGTGTAATTATGATCAAAAGGGTATGGATATTGGTTTATTTACTTTAAATGAAAGATATTGTAGAACAATAAGTAAAAACCGAGATAACTAAAAAAATACCCATGCTTATATAAAATTCATACACTATTCTACAAAGCCTCCTACAGTTGCAGTTTGTATTACGACTTTGAAAATACGAATGATTCAAATAGCTGTATATATTTCTGAGTATAATTTGACTTCGATACATTACAAACTCGGATGACGAATCACGCGATTGATAAAATAATTTTTATATGTCTGGGATATAAACTTTTTCAATATATACCATGCACCAGTTACATTAAACTATTATATAGCGTCGTAAAACTGGTAACGTATATATACAGGCATAACAAATCTCCAGTTGGGCGATTACATATTTTCACGTTCACTTGTTTACACAACGCACATTATTCACGACAAGTTAAATTCAGCCAGAATCTCCCTCCTCTTGGTATACTTTGGACGAGGCATCGTTATTGCGTTAGCAATTATGGAAATGGCCGTAAATATTTCCCGAGTAAGGATTTCACCGCCAAATTAATTCGTAACATTGATTATACGCGACCGTTCGCATTCCCTACACTTGGTGCTTTTATCGTCCGCATGAGAGAGGGAGAGGGAGAGAGGATTCTGTCGCGCTGTATATTCCATTGCAGACGGTCATTATCGCACGCTGACCGAATTCGCCAAGTCGCACCAGCTGCAAAGCGGTCAATCCACTTACATACTTTCCTGAATAACTATTAAGAATGCTCGCCATTCTGGATGTTATGTTTCCCTATTTATGTATGTTATTCGCGTTCTCATTATAAATATAAAGGGATAGAATCGTCGAATTTCACCGATCGAGGCAGTGGAGTCGAAAAAACTGTTATTGTTAAATAAATATAATAAATTATGAAAATTCAAGACATCATTACCCTTTGTTTCAGTATTTTCTAGCACTGTACTAAATTGCATACCAAAATATCAATTAATGATTCAAAAATGGTTTTCGAAGGATATATATACATATATATATATGACTGTTAATTTTGTGTCACAAATCAAATTTTCTACCAATGTAATTTTCCAATGCATCGATGTTTTTGATTCAAATTGTACTTACAAGGAGAGGACATGGCCTTCGAAAAACGAATTTATTTGAAAATTCGGGATATGATTTTTTGGTCCAAATAAGAAGACTCGTGTCCCAGGGTTCGTCCTATATAGACCCTAAGGATAGAGATATTCGACATATTAAAAAAATCTATGGGAAAAGGGACTTTACGCCAATATAAATATTTAAAGTTATAGTTTACTTATTACTATTATCTATATAAACGAGAAAAAAGATGCTATTAACAACTATTATTTGAAAAATGGATTGTTACAATAGCTTAAACTGTTCAAAAGTTATGTTCAATTGAAAATTAGTTAGAAATTCACATTAATTTAATTATAAAAACAATTATATTGAACTTTTATCTTATTTCTTTGATAATTCTTTGATTAAATATATCTATTGAACAGTTTAAAATATTAAAACGAACCAAAGTTCAAATAATAGCTGTTATTATCAGCTATTTTCAATCCCATCATTCTGTCCACTTCTTAGTCAATGTTAGATAATACTAAAACGAATTATGTATTGCCTTTTTTTAAGTTAACATATTTATTTAGCTATTTAGAATAATTTTTTCGTTTTAACAAATTCAATATTCAAAAACAAATTTCCCAAGTGGGCGAAATGATGATATTTTACATGAAATTATGATAAATCAATTAGTAACTGAAACTGCTACAAAAGTAATTGCTGTTAACAAATTTATTAATTATTTTCACGAATTACAACTATTTACAAGTATAGGTTTTTTCCAACAAAGTAAAGAATACGTTTATATTTTAAAAATAAAAATTATTTATAAAGTAAAATAATAAAATTTTCATAATGCGTAATTTAACTAAAGCTCAAGTGACTTACGCATTAACTACTCGGTCGTCCAATCTGCTTTACTTGGTCGATGCCTCGAACCGAATCCAATTTTCTATGTTGGAAGCTGTGCATGTCGATATAGTCGCGTTATGCTGTTGAAACAAAATTTTCAGCTTAATTCGGTTTTGCGTCCTCGTGCTAGCAGATTTTTATTCGCACCTCTTGTATAATGTAACGGGTTTCGGAAAGAGGAAGAAGCGAGCTTACGTACCAAGGAAAATGCGGTTTAAAATGTATATTTCCGATTAAATGTTTTTTTTTGCATTTATAATTAACCTTATAATTATCTTTAGATATAAACAAATTAGCAAATTTCATTAATGCTAATTATTATTTATCTTGAAGATTTCTTTAAAATACTTTAGTAAACGTTCTAAATTATAACTATATCATACATTAACATATTTAATTTTGCATTAATTATGACATTATAAATCGATTTAATAATTTTACGATGATCATATATTTGCATTTTCACTAAATTATTTATAATCCAAAAAATAAAAATTTTTTTTCTACCGCAAGACGCTTTCGATGGTCGAGTGGAAGGTGAATACGCAAAAAAAAAAAGAATTTTGAATAGTAAATAAAAAAAAAAGTAAAAAATGAGTAAGTGTACCGAGGTGTAGGATATGTAGACGAGTGGAAGTATGGTCGGACAGCTGGGAGTGTAGCGGCTCCTGTAATCCAGCGATTGGAGGCTTGTTATGGCGGAGGGTCTGAGGTCGGGGGTCACTGTTGGTACGGGCTCCACGTTGACTGGGCGTCCGCACTAAGCTCGCCATCAATATGGCCACCCTGGAGGAGTCCGGGGCGGCCAGGTTAGCTAAGGAGAGGCGAACCGGGCCAGAGGGGAAACCCAGCAGCCAAAAGTCTCCGTGGCGGGCAGTAGTGGGATCGCGCCCGGGAGTGGGACCGCATCGGCAGCCTGGTCAATACGATTCGACCCATAACTTTTTGCACTTTTTTACATTTTTCCTCGATTCTCCTATTTATTTCCACCACAATGCCAAAAAGTAAATATTTTTTTCATCAACTTTTTGCAATATTAATTTTAACCTTCGATTTACGTAAGCGCACCACGTGAGGTTTTCCGTATTTGGTAGCTGTGTAGAAAGATAATAACCAATACTAGAGATTACGTAATATAATGATGAAAGGGCAAAAAAGTTAATTAATTCTATTTAATAAGGATTAAATTGTCTGTATTAGGATATATAGTTTTTTCAACACCAGCTGGGTTCATCGCTATTTAACTCAAAATCTATCAACTTTTACGATAGACATTATATGTAACATTCGTTGCTAATTATGACTAGAATTTATCCTTCTGGGTTAGAATTTCCAATCTCAAGGTAATGACAAATAACTACATGTCAACATTCAACTTAAAAAAAACTAACTTCGCCACAATTGATTTTTTTATCCAAAAGTCCAAAAAAAGCTTGGAGCAATACCGTTCAAATGATCTGTAGCATTTTTATGGCCTTCAATTCTGTAAAAGTTATGATAATTTAAAGAAGACGAAATTTTTTTAAAATTTAAATGGGAAATACCATGTTAATTTTTTTTTTGTGATTTTCTTTCTTAAATTAGCATAACTTTTTGCAGAATTGAAGGCCATAAAATGCTACAGATCATTTGAAAGGTATTGCTCCAAGCTTTTTTTTGGACTTTGGATAAAAAATCAATTGTGGCGAAGTTAGTTTTTTTTTTTAATATATATATTGTTAATGCGTTAATTACATGTTACCTTTAATAGTGTCGAATATCATAATGTAATCTTGGCAAAAGATACTATATTTATTTATTTAGAAATAAAATATTGTTTTTATTATTTTTATTCATTAAAACTCTAAAATTTAAATGTAACTTAAATGAATTATCAATAATTTTTTAAATAATAAAACATTAACAAACATTAAACTTTGTATAATGACTTATTTCCCCATTTTTAATTCAATTTTAATTAAAATCCTATTGTTCAGTAACAATATTTTAATTGCACAAAACTTTATTGAACTTTACGTCAAAGTACTTGAGACAAGAATTAAAACAAATCCATTACAATTTAATCTTTTGCAATCGAAAACTTATCTATTTCATTTTACTTTGTTCAATAAGATAAGTTGAAAATTTATAATTACACTTTTTTAATAGCAATTCAAATAATTTGATTATAAATGATTGTAAGTAATTTCATTTATACAAATAATAATTTATAAAAACTTATTATACTAACTTATTATATCTAGATATGGTTTGTTATCACTTATTCTTTAAATTTTACAATATAAGTATGACTGTCGAAAATAAAATAATTAAAATTGAAAATTAAAACACTTATATTTTTTCTACTGGTAACATATATATTTTTATTATTCTTTTAGCACATAAATTTTGTTACGTTAGTAAATTTTTTATTCTATAAATTTAATAAAATTCGTAAGATTACCTTGTATATAATTAAATATTTATTAAAATTCAAAGTATATGTATATACATATATTTATTTTAAGAAGGTTGAATGTTATAACATATAAATAGACACATAGTATATTAAGTTCAATTATTTACATATTATTGTTCAAAATACCGAATAATTTACGGCATTACTCGGTTAGAAATTTTACTTTCAGAAGTAGGTCAGTAAAAGTTGATAGAAAATAGCCTGTAATATGAAACGCATTTTCATGCATTCATTTCATGAAAATTAGCATTAGTATTTAATTTAATTTAACTTATTAGTATTTCATGAAAGAAGTAATAATCACAAAATCAATTCGTATTTGAAGTATTCTCGAAATAACAGTTGCTCATCTTATCCGGTTTTAATAATACATTTCCACATAAGTCACTTATACTTATATTACTTTAAACTTAATTAATTTGCACAACCTGAAAATATCATACACTCTTTTTATATTCTCTATCTTGTCGATGTAAAATATTACATTATTGGAAATCATGAAAACAAAGTCATTGATTTATTAAATTATGAGAGTTTTATTATTCTTCCATTATAAATAATCTATCCATGTACAAAATCTATATAAGAAATATTTATTAGTTTTTGAGAAATATCTTTTCTAAAAATTATAATTATTTTCTTGCTATATTTTGTTACTATGTTATTAACATTTTTGGAAGAAATTTCCTTAAATATTAATAGATATTTTCAGCTAAAATTTAATGTACAGTTTGGTTATTAATAAAATAAGAGTAATAGTAACTCTTTGAATTATATTAATTAATGATGATTTTTAATTATGTCGATAAGGTATGGAGTGTAAATTTGGGCATATAGAGAGAAAATTTGTATAACTACTCTGAATAAAAGTATAAGTGCCTGCATGGTAATAATTAAAACTAGATTTGTAATTGACCCCGTTTAGAAAAAATTACTATGCAACATAGTAAATTTCATCTCATTTTCAACCTCATTTTTACTTTATGTTAAAATTCTGGACCGAAACGTGATCCCACATACACCAGTACCTTATCTTGAATGTTTGGGTATTTTAATGAATTTTTTCTCTGTCGAAAATGGACATAATATTGCGCCCTGTCTAAATGATAATCAATTTCAAATAAATTTACGTAGAATGGATACATATATTATTATTATTATTATTATTATAGTATAACTATATAGAAACAATTACACATTCTGTTTAAATTTTTAATATTTACGACAATTGATAATTCACCGAATTATCAAAACAATAATTCAAATTGCTTCATTATAAAGTCAAATTACTCTTAATCTGCGTGATATTCATTTCAGAAATGTATAATATTGTAATCAGTACTTTTAACGTAAATTTTAAATTATGAAACGTATAATTTATACTTCTAAATCGATATAATGGTGACTAATTAGTAATAATACATGTATAATATATGTCGTATACGATTTGTGAAAAATAAAAGTTCTTTTAAAAATTAGCCAATTTTGGGTTATTGAATTTTGTAAATATAGTAAAGGAAGTGTTAAGTTAAATTATCGAATACTTAATAGGATTAAAAATATGTTATATTCAAATGTTACCGATCGAGTCAATTGAGACGAAAAAACTATTCCTTTTGGTTTACATTTCAGCATTATCTACCACTGAGTAAAATTGGAATAAACATATTGCTAAATTAAAAAATGGTATTCGAAAGAAATTAAAATCTCAATTTTCTGTCACAGATTTAATAATCATGCCCTTTTCTAATGTGATAGTTTAAAGCATTGATATTATTGTTCGATTTTAGCATAATAACAGACAATACTCAAACGAAGGTTAACGATATGTTGATTTTTTATAACTTACCGTATTCATTTAATAATTAAAATAGGTGTATTTCGGTTCGATTAATTTGATCGGTAAAATAGGATTATTTACATCCCGCAAACGAATGAAACATTAATGAATCATTATCAATTATTTCAGATGTTGAAAAGGACATTGGTGGTGTTGGTGCTCCTAAGCGCGAGGGAATGCCTCTCGGAAGACGAGTTGACTACTACGTCGGGCCAACCATCCGCGGCTACAACGACCTTGGGTAGTTTGCTGCTGCGGCAGGCCCGATCCGAGCACTACTACGGAGGTAGTTCGACGGGAAACCGCTACGGAGAGGAGAGCCTGCCACTGACGGGATCCGCCAACGCTAGGGCAGATCCTTTCGAGCCGCGAGACTCGGCGTATTTTGAGTCGAGATGCATCACCTGCGACCCCAAAGCCGCTGCTGCAGCCACACCCGCCGATCGCGAGTGAGTTATGCTTGCCAATTCGAGAGCGTGAACGACCAAGTGGATCCTGAGAGATTGTTTTCCTTCCCTTTTTTTGTACATATATAGATCACGTGTGTGCCGGTCTATACGTAAGAGGGGGGTCCAACTCGGTGGTGTATCGGTAAAATTTATTATGGGCTTCCACCCAGTGATTTATTTGATTCTAGCTTTTGTGGTTTTACGTACAAACGAGATTTGAATTATGTTCCGGCATAAATGCGAATATCTCTTTTAAAGCAAATCGTATTTCAATGAGATTTTCCGTTTTAAAGTGTCTGCTACACCGGATGAACACTGATGAGGGACATTTTATTACAGAACGTATCAAGGGAGATGGAGGCAAAGGGGAAAGTACGATTATTACGACGACGAATTCGAAGATCGTAGGTATCGGGATCGTTACGATGGTTATTATGACAGAGCAAGGGCGCCTGCGTACGATTATGATCGCTACGATTCCTACGGAAGGAATGAACTTTTTAGACCGTCCACCTACGATAGGTAAGTTATACATATATATGCAGCTTTTTTCTTAGTAATTATATCCATCAGTTATAAAGACATACACACAAAGAAATATTATAAACATACTCAGTTTAAATCCACCTGATGAAACACCATCGAAACGTCGCCGAAATTTGTTGGCTTTATTCTATTTATTATTTGGTTTATATAGACGATAGGAAGGAGCGACTCTTATCTTTGATATCGAGGAATCTTTTGAACTAGTCTTAGTTTTTCAATCAAAATGCAGCATCCTTCATTATCAAGATAGTAGTCTAACATTTCCGCCATTGACTAGAAACCTTCCGTAATATAAAAATAAAAGTGTTGAACGATAAACTGAATGTTATTTGTTATAGCATCCCGCGTAAAAAAATTTAAGTTTATATATGAACTTTACATAAACTTTAAGATTGGCTAAACTTCATACGAGTTTGGCCAATGGCATTGAGCCGGACTTGTCTAAAAGTTTATATTAAGTTTAGCAAAATATTAATAATCATTTTTTATAAGTTTAAAATGTCTTATATAAACCTAAAAAAATTTTATATTAAAATACATTTAATTATCAGAGGATTTGAACCTTTGATTTTCTTCTTTGGAGTCTCTCACTCTACCATCAACTGAGCTATTTTATTGTTTCTTTGATTATGTTAAATTTTGCTTGTAAAAAACAACTGAAACATGTATTGTAGTTTATAACCAAAATTTAATATAATGACAGAAACAATAAAGTAGGTCAGTTGGTAGAGCGAGAGACTCCGATATAACTCGATAGGAAATAAACTTATAGCGTTCATCAAGGCTGCCTATGGTGATCTAGAAAAATGATGTCCCTACAATGGCATCGGACGAAAGCCATCATTCGTAACGAAGCTGTAGCATGGCCTCAATGTGGCAAAATTAATTTTTCAGTTGTATGATGTCCCTATATGGAAATGATGTATATTTTATTAAAAAATTATTGTAAAATGATTGTATATTTTATTTTCGGTTATATATTATGAGACCCACATAAGGCAAGCCATAAAATAATTAAAAATTCTTTTTAATTTAAAATTAATATAATAGTTATATTAAATAAATGGATGTATATTCAATTATTTTTAAATTTTACCATAAATTTAGTTGTGTAAAAAAAAAATAATATTTATTATATAAGTTAATAGTTAGTTACTATTAGTTAGTTTAAATAATAAATTAACATTAATAATTTTTTTAATTTATTTTTATTTTATTTAATATTTTTTATTAATTATAACAATACTTTACAAAGCACTACAAACTTTAATTTTTACAATTAACTTCTCTTAATTTTCTAAATTCATTCCAGTCTTTACAATTGAAAATAATGTTGCAAAACGCATATAAAATAGCCTTTTCGTCCATATTTTTATTACACGTATCTAAAAAGTTCTATGATTGCTTCTGAAAATATATAAAAAAATAATGTATATGTAAAAGTAAATATTATATACATGTTTGAAAGGTTTTTTTGTTTAAAAAGGTTATACCTCCAACCCGTATATATAAAATTGCGTCTTTAAACAACTTCTCTTTGATTTTTTTGCGCTGTATATTTTAGTACTAATTCTCTTGTAAAAGAACTTCGAAAAACCGTAGTGAAAGACTCAATTAGATCTCTATTTGGTGAAACTGTTATCGTCAAATGAATATATATGAAATTTACAATATGTAAATGTAAAACAAATTAAAATACCTTTTTTTCAATGAATAAGTGTATATAAGTTTCTTCTTTGTTTTGAAATTCTGCATTAAAATTATTAAAATCTGCAACTGCATTTATCGGAAATGTATATAAACACACTTTTTGAAAATCACGAAAAGAAATAGCCTTAACTCCTTCAGCTAATTTCTTGGTGACAAGGATTGCCTGTACGTACCACTCAAAGCCCCTACTTAGTTTTAAATGAAAGCCCAAAATATTTATATTGAATTTCTAAAAGGCAAGATTAAGACGAGTCTTATTATTGGCTAACCATGTATTGCCCCAGTTGACACCCCGTTACGTGGACCATTGCTGGTAACCATACATGGGTCTTATGATCTGACTCGGCTAACCATGACAATTTTCCGATTAAGAGAAGATCGGAGGTTCAAATCCCCCGATAATTAATCAATTTTTTTTATATTCAAAATTTTTAGGTTTATATAAGACATTTTAAACTTATACAAAACGATTATTAATCTTAGTGCCATTGGCCAAACTCATATCAAGTTTAGCCAAAATTAAAGTTTATATAAAGTTCATATAAATTTAAATTTTGTTACGCGGGATCGATTGATATCCAAACTCTCATACTTGGATTACTTGGGAATATATCGTTTTAATATTTCTTTGCGTGTAGGAGTTCTATTAATCTTGGTTATAGGTTATAATTACTTCTTTGGATTTTTTAATTACTATAAAGACTAACATTTTATTTGATATTTCAATTTTATTTAAAATGTTTTGAGGAATGGCCTAAGAGTGTCGCATAATGTTGAAACTAATTTTATTTTACGATTATTTCAGGTACGATCCATACGAACGCGATCGTTACTATACTCGTCCAGGAGATCGACCGCTTGAACGTCCTCTCGCTGATCGACCTCTGATCGACCGTCCTGCAGATCGGCCAGTCGATCGACCACTAGCCGAAAGACCGTACGACCGTAGCTACGAGCGCGGCAACGGATACGATAACTTGGATCCACGGTACCCATACGACGATCGTTATGGATACGATCGTTACGGGCCACCACGCAGGCCACCGTACGAGGATTATGGACCTCCACGGTACGATCGATACAACGGGAATCGAAATTACGGTCGATACGATTCTCGGTACGATCGGTACGACCCCTACGAAAGAAACGGCTACAGAAGACCAGCTTACGACGATAGGTAACACAAAGTGAACATAGTTTGTTAATACCGTTTTGGATAGTAACATCCTTGTTCTGATACGTCTTAACAACTTGAATCTTAGCGCTCTGTTAAATTATGTATTAAACTTCCATTGTTGAACAAAACATTTACCACCTCCCACTTACGACGACTTATCTCCTTAAAAGACATACACCCAAAGTTTGTCCATCCTTCTTCGAAGTTGAACTTACAAGTCTGTTATCAATAATGCACCGAGAACTCGGCCACAAGTACTAATGTATTCGGTGTTCGATCCTCTGTAGATACGACCGATACGGTGGTGGAAGACCCCCAGCTCCCGATTCCCGAGGCTACGGTTGGCCGGCCCCAGGGGCTGCTGACCGGCCAGCGTACGCCAGTGCCTGGAACTACGCCGGGGGTAGCCGCGACAGTTGGAGGGACGTAAACCGCGAACGCGACCGCGATCGAGACAGAGATCGCGATGCAGGGTGAGTTTATATATCTTTCTCCGGATTATCTAATCTTCTGAGGCTATACCATCTCTCAGGCCATCGAATGCTTTAGTCCTACGATTATATTTACATTTATCAATTCACGGTTATTCGAGAATTGCATTGTAAGTTACTGAAAAACATAAATTAATTTTGTAACTATTTTTTAAGAGAAGCTGGTCATTTAACAATTATTTATGTACTATAATATCTTATCATAAAATATCAATAGAATTTATATCAATATATATAATATCAATAGATTTACCTTATTGTCAATAATAATATAAGAATGAAAAAAATTGTAATATTCAATATTGTATTATTCGAATATAAATAAAAACGTAGCATTTTATAAGTATAAAAATAATGAAATGTAAAAAAAAACTATTGTACAGTATTATTAAAGTGACTGTAGTTTTTTCAAATCAAAGAATTAACGAAGGTGTATAGAAACTACTAAATCATTTACTAAAACCAACTTCTTGCCGCAAAATCAAAGATTGCAATAATCCGGGCCAAAATCCAAACACATGAAGTAGAATACAAAAAAAGAATAAAAAGGAGGAAAAGAAAGTAGAGAGGATAGGTGTTCAATTGAAAAGGGCGTTCTTATCTACGTAGGAGATTTCAATAGCACCTCCCATCCCTCAAGCTGTAGGATGAGACGGACGGTTTTAACGGTATACCACCGGTTTTTGTTCTCAGGTTCTATCGGCCGCGGGATTACTTTTACGATAGCACCGCGGCGCCTGGAGGCTCGCGAGGTACCAGTTATCTCTACGATCGGCCCGAGTCCTCGACGAAGCCCGACGCGGATCGCGACAAGCCGACCAACTCACCTCAGACTCAAGAGAATGGCAAAACCTACAAGGATTAAGGACGAGGAACTCCGCGCCCAACAGGGATAATTGTGGTTTTTTTTCTCCCGTTCAGTTTCGTCCACCGACCTTTTCTCTGTTTCTCACTGCGAGGTGATCCTCACCACCAAGTGGATTTTATTACGTGGATTTTTCTGCGTCGATTAAGCAAAGAACAATTATTTTATAATAAGTTGTGCATTTCCTCACGCGGAAAATTGCTAACACAAGTAAATGCGGTTACTTTTACCGTGCGAGTATACTGAGTGGCATTTCCTTTTAAAATTTATATAATTCTTTTTTTATATATACATATCTATCTTATTCGAGAAACTTTTATAACCAATATACGTACGATCGTTATGTAAGCTTTCTTTCTGAATTAAACGTTTGCAACGTTTAATTGTTACAGTTTATAAAACTCTTATAGGGCATGATACAGATGTGATGATTTTTATAAAGGTATTATATATTTTTATACGATAACGAAATTATTGGAATTACACAAAAAATGGAGATTCTAGTTCATATATTTAAACACAATTTTATTCAAAATTTTATCTTTACAATCAAAAGTCAATTAAATAGTCGTCATGTATGTATTTAACACGTCCTTGGTTTGTATAATTGCAGCTAGATGAAGCTGTAAATATAGTATAAATATATGTATAAGCAATTAATTTTAAGCGATAAGAAGCGTGTTTGATAAATTTTTATTAATATACTCTAAAATAAATATTACTTCAAAGCAATATACGACAAAGAGATTTTCTGGATTTATAATACGAATTTTTATTTTTTTTTTTAACATTGTGAAGATTATACACGTACCATGTAAGACCCTTGTTAAATAACCCAATCTTGAATACAAATCAACTTTTGATATTCAATTGCATATAATTTTCGCTACATACATACATTAATTATGTGTTTCATTCTTTGACAATTAAAATACTTTTGTAAATTTCACTCGACTCGAGTTAACAGCTAGGGCGAATCTCTTGCTTACATTGCAAACGTATAAACTGAATACTCATCGTCAACCCAGTGCAGTGATAATATTAAATATTAGCAGTAATAATAATAGTAAATTATTTTGAGTGCATTATGAATTAACAGTTAAAAAGCTATGTACATTTGATATATATCTGAAATAAAAGAAATCTTTTAAATATATTAACTACCCTTCCTTCACACTTTGTGTTTGTATATCAACAGTTCCTTTCGAGAACACATAAATTTAATACGATTTGTTTCACATTAATCATGAAAAGTTAAATCCTTTTTAAAATCCTTTCAGATCCCCGAGTAATACGGAAAAGTTTGTTTATTTGCAAGAATTCACGAACTGTGAAAAAACAGTGGGTTGCAGAAATTAATCCGTTTCCTTGGAAGAAAATTTATACAGTTAAGTTTTATCCAGTAAAGTTTCCCCGAGTGAAATGAAAAAAAAAAGAAAAGAAAATAAGAGAGAAACGAAAGTGGAAAAAGATTAAAAGAGGGAAAATGTCAGCGGGATAGAGAGCCAAAAAAATAAAAAAAAAATGTGGAAAAATCAGATCGCTACAAGTAGAAATGGTATATAGCCTTACAAACTTGGATAAAATTTACGTTTTTAGTTGGTCTGGTATTGCGAAACATTGATTTACATCGAGGAGCTTGCGACATAGCTACCGTCGTCGACGTCGTCGCGTTGCCCTTGCGCAGCTTGAGACTTGTGTGTGTACATATACGTGAAACTTAAATTTGCGGCTCTTATACTTTAAATTGCTCGCAGTAGGTTAACGGAACGGCGAAATTAGTTTTCAACTTTTTTAACTTTACCGAAGATTAAAACTTCTATTTTTAATACGTGATTATCGAGAGGGGATAAAAGCGTTATTGTTAACTTTCGTACTAACTTTTTTCAAATCAATTATTTCTAATATTATATGTTTAGCTTTGTATTGATAGAATTAAAGAACTCCACGAGTATATCGTATGCAACAATATTTAGTTGAACAAAAACAATGAAATTTAACATGCTATTCTGTTAGTTTTACTAGTTTGGTATTGACAATGGATTATATATTGTCTTTTCTAATGTTCTATCGTTTACATAGAAGATCCATTGTTTATACTTTGCAGTTTTGTAAGCAATCATTTTCTTTGAGATTACGACTTGTTCCGATTTTATTCTTTTGTTTCTTGTTTCCAAATTATTCTAGTAACTCTGGTAATATAGTGAAATATGACAAATCAATCATTACGTAATTTAATTACTTCTTAAAGGTTTCCTCCCAACTAACAAGGGTAAGATCGAGAGAAAATCCGAATAAGACAAAATGTGTTAATTTTTCATTTAACACCATAATCTTGACAAATACCCAAATTATAATAATTTTCATTTAGAAATTCATAATGAGAAAAACAATACACTCTTAAGTTTGTAGATTGAAAACCAATCTAAACGATTGAGTTTCGGATCAATACGCTTAGATTGCATGATCAATATAATAGATTGAATTGTTTCAATACCATACATTAATATATTAATCTATAAGATTGAGAAATCAATCTATTAGGATTAATCAATTTCAATCAATAAAAAATTAATCTACTAGATTGAAATTTTTAATCTAATAAGATTAATCCAAAATTCAATCGCTTAGATTGAAAAGTTTAATCTAAAACTTTTGAGTGTACATTACAAAAATAAATAAGGAATTAATATAAAATATTAATGATTATTAAAAATATTAGATAAATTTAGATTTATGATTGATAAGTCATTGATTATACATTACTAAATTTTCCTACAATAGACAATGATTTACTTTAGGATGTGTTACATATTTTTATTATAATTATGGTTCATTATGTAAAGCTGTTTACAAATATTTATATAATTCAATGCTTTTTGCATCAAAAGTATTAAATAACAGAAATATTTAAATAAAATTTTACATGCAAACAGTGAATTTACTTGGAAAAAACTACATTGAGAAAAATAGAACTTTGTATTACCTTGAATTTATTGCTGAGAGGTTTAAACGAGTACCTAGAACTCAAATAATATGTAAAAAATAAACGCATTCTGGTCCTTTATGTATATTAAAATATAATTAACCAAAGTAGCGAGAAGTGGTTAGACCAATTATATAAGCAAAAAATGCAGTTGTTGCTTATTATATTTTGGCAAGTTTTTTCTATTAAAACATACCTAGAGAAGAAAAATTGAAAAGGGAAAGAATGTTTTCCATAATTAAGCTCCAGTTTTTCAAAATATAACGTAATATTTGAAATATAATATATAAAATCGACAGAATAAATATATAAAAAGAATTATTTTCATAATTATAAATGAATATGTTTAGAAATGTATATAAAATAAGAGTTTCATTGTTGATAACTTGAAATAACGTTAAACAGTTTTCTAAGTTTACCCTTACAGTACCGGTATGACGCACATATGTGTCATGCTTCGACTCGCAAACATTCAGTGTTAATTTGGATTAAAATTGGGGACTATATCATCATTTTTTCATACAAACAATACGCATTGAAAATTTCTAAAATCCCAATACTCTAAGGGTTAAGCAAATATTGTCTTCTGAGAGAAATTGTTAAAATTGAATATTTTACTTATTACTTTTATAAAGTAATAATAATTTATATACTTTTTTACTGGAAATTGGAATAGTTTAAGTAAATGTGAGTTGTAAGAAATTTATTAATTTATTACTCGTTATTATTAAAGGATCAAGGTACATTATTGATTAATGGAAATCGTAAAAATTAATTAACATTTTGTATTCAGGGTTGAATCATTCAAAAGATGCCGTTTTTATCGGTGGAACTGCAATACGCTTCTACATTATGTATACTGAAAGTTTATAGGAATGATTGAAATCAAGATTAAGATTTAAGAAATTATTTATATTATCTTATTAATTAAAAAAAGAAGTACTTTTCTTGTAAAAATATAAAATAATTAAAAAATTTTCTATGTTTAAGTCTCAAGTCAATTAATTATTGAATTTGTCCTAAATTTTCATTGGCAACCAATAAGGAATATTTACACGACTAGTTTTATGAAAACGGAAGTTGAAAAAAGAGGTCGATTTATAATTAATTATATACATATTTCGCCCAAATTCTAATCTATACATTTATTAACAATTAATGATGACAATTTATCACAAGTAATTTTTTTTCTCAGTATTGTACAATATTTTGTAAGCATCGTCAATACAAGCCAGTATTTAGTTGTAATATTACATACTTCCTACACTTTAAAAATTGAAATTCATGTATTCCATATACATTGTATTTCATTATTATCTATTTTATAGTTCTATTTTGCGAAATATTTTTTTTTCTCAATAACTTTTAATATTCTCGGTTAATTTTAAATTTTCTTAATTTTTATTGCTGTCTTAAAAAATACATTGAAAATGTTTACGTGTAAATAAAAGTTGTCCATGCAAGTATGTGTCATGGCATTTAAGCACCCTGGAAAAAACGTAAGAAAGCAATTAGACATCGGTTGGCGAAAAATGAAGATGTTAGCCAACGGATTGACCAACGGTTAACCAATGACACGGCTTATTCCGTCACATTTTAGACGGTTCTGTTGGTTAACTGTTGGTTAAATTTTATTTCTTTACATAGTGATTTATTTTCTATAATTATGTGTAAATAATTATTTTTATTAATTGTAAATAGATTATTTACAAGAAATACTGTATAAAGTGCATAAATTATTTATATCTTTTTAATTGTAAGGTTAAATGAGATTCACAAATTAATACATTGACATTTCGAGGTTAAATTCAATTGACAGATTGATACATTAACATTGAGTTTTTATTATTTTATCAAAAAATATAATACAAATGTATGCAATATAAATAAACGTATGTATACTTTTTTTTAATATATATAATCACTGAATCCAATGTTGAATTTTGTTATTAGCAATAATTAATTTTTCTTTCTGTCCCAATTTTTAACGTTACAAAGCACATCACTTAAGCATGCTATTGAATCCTTCTGTGTTATAGGTAGCTCTGAATCACTTTTTACACTGCCACAATTAAGGTTAGGTAAATCATTTAAACACTTAGTAGCATTAGACACATTTTGCAAAACTTTTTTCATTTTTTTCTGTCTCTGTATATTTTAGAGCGACGTTTGCTATCCATCTGTAAATAGTATATTATACAGAAACTATCTTATACGTAATTTTTTAATTTACAGATGATCAAACGCTTTCCTGTGCTTTATACTATACGCAAACAGACCACGCGTCAGCTGATCTGACGCTTCTATATATATATATATATATATATATATATATATATATATATATATATAACTTATAATACAATGAACCGTAACCTATAAAGTAAATCAAGTTGTTGTTAAAAAATATGTTTTAACAATTTAATTGTTAATATTTATAGTTTAAATAATAATCTTATAATCTACATTAAATTATATAAGTAAAAAACTGTAAAGATTTAATAAACTTTAATCGCAAATTTTTTTAGTCTTTACCAGTTCGGTTGCTCAACTGTTGGTTAATATTTTGATTAACCGTTAGTTAAAAAAATTACCGAACAATTAGTTGGTCAACCATTTTCGTTGGTTTATTTTTTATCAGGGCATAAATAAAAAAAATTTGAATTTTTTATGGACTACACAAAAAAATCACTGTGTGCAGCATTGACTTTTACAAACTCGAAATTAAGTCAATGAATTATTGGGGGAAAAAATAATTGTCCAGGGGGAACTAAATAACGCAAATCGAGATAAGTAGTGCGCGAATGAGGGATTGAAATACGCGTCGACGAAATTCCACTTTTTTTTTCTTTCGTGCTTGCGCCACATGCGAGAAAGCGGCGCATGCAAATCTCTACGACGGAGGTCACGCGCTTATCCCGCAGCGGCGTCTTTACGACTCGGTATTAAATCGTCGAAGGGGGGTCTCGAGAAGTCAGGATTTAAAGTAGGAGGAGCGGTGGACTTTGCACGGGTAATAAAGCGGAGCGCAGGACCTTCAGGTGGTTTCCACAAAATCTGGCTATAATTTCGCGGCTTTCGTTGATCTCATTTTCAACGCCCAGCCGTGCGCGATTTACTTTCCCTAAATTTTGCACTCAACTTTTTCTTTATCTCTGGCCGCCGTTTACAGAGAGTGATTTTCTGATCCCTGGGTTTTTCTAAATTTCTATTCAACTTGGTCGTTTTATTCCAAATTGTTAAACATGACTAATTTTAATTGACCTACTAATTATTTCAAGATGAGAAGTGTTTCAAATGTAAGTAGAGATAATACCACTGAGAAAAAGAATTGGTTACGTTAAGTTCGCATCTTAAATATTAAGTCACTATGTAATTTTTTTACAGTACAAAATTTTTCTCAATGTATAAATGTGTAAACTAATTGATGCAACTAATCCTTTTTCTCAGCGTACAAATTGTAGTATTGGTCTATTTTAAAATTGGCAAACAAAATTTAAAGTAATAATGTATTTAGCGTTCGGTAATGAGTCATTTTGAAGGCATTTACGGTCGTTTTTCCGAATCAATCAAACTTTAATTAAAAGAAGCACTATCTGCTCTTTGTCCACTATATTTAGTGGAATTTTCCAGAATAGGCCCAGAACTGAAGATCTTACATTAAACGCCTATCGCATGATGTCCTGCGACGCCAGCAAGATGTTATGCGGCTCTATATATAATATAACTTTTATTATACTTTTATTTAACGAGGGCCTGTTTGGAGAAATTGCATTAAATATAGTGGACGAAGAGCAGATAGTGCCTCTTTTAATTAAAGTTTGATTGATTCGGAAAAACAACCGTAAATGCCTTAAAAAATGTAAAGCAATTTAATTAGAAGTTGAAATCGCTTAATTAGTATTCGATTATCAAAGGGTGCCACAGCGCCCGACGCAAGTATGAGCGCGTAAGGCTCATTATACAGCTAACTCGGTCTTCGTATTTTTCCTTTCATATTTATTTTTATGAAATTCATGAAACATCGCTTTCCCTATTTATTTATCTTTGGTTTACATCAAGCTTTGTCCGAATTAATTCACGCACAATTAAGAAAACCCGCGACAAAGAAATTATATGTCGATATAAATACGCTACAAATGAAAAATATAATGTTATTGTCACTATAAACCCTACTATATTTTAATTATCCAAATGAATATGTCTGTTCGTATATCGGACACTAATGCATCGACTAATTACCTCAATTTTCTCGGGTAAATCGGTACAACGTCACCTCAGAATACTGAGTGACGAAGAAACAAAAAAAGGTTGATCGAAGAAGCCAATCGCCGCAATGCATCACGCAAAATCCTTTAATCAATACTGCGGCGCATCCTCATAATGCAGGAAGCGCGACGAAACTCGGTTTCCCCGTGATGGTACATACAAACCGAAGTTGCTCTTCAAGACCACGTCATTTCCATACAAATCAAAAGCTCGGAATCCGGGGCCCCAAGACGAGACTTCCGCATCTCTCCTCGCGCGGAAAGGCCTCACGCTCGCGTCATTATCAGCGCTGATTACGAATTCAGCTCTGATTGCACCGGTAGTGCCTTCCTTATCTCCCATACAGCTACGGCCGATTTCGCCCTTTTTCAGGTGCATAAGACCACCCGAGGTACGAACTAAGACTGCAGCCAATCAACCCGATCGCCGCGATCATAAAACCTGGAATTGGACGATCTAAATGCTAATGTACCTCGTACGGCTTCTTCTTTGTGCGCATACATCCCTTGGATCGAAATTTTAAATTGTGTTAGTTCTTCACTTGGATATCGCTAATAATGAATGTTGCTCTATGCAGATGATTATGTCAAACGACCATGAGGAGTATCTGAACAGTATTGTGATTTTATTCGACAATGATAACAACATGTTGATAGATTCCATTTTATTGGCAATACGATTATAGTATTAAACATAAATTTAAATTAATTATATGTTGTAATGCAAGCTTATATTTGAATTTATTAAAATATAGTTTGCCCTATTTTAAATCATGAATCGTAACATTTTACATAGATTGATTTATTAAATGAATGATGAAATATTTTTTTCTATTTCATATATGTAAACCGGAATACCTGGCAAATTTTGGTTGAGTAGTGTGCGTGAGACTATTTTTCAGATTATAAACCTAGATTAAGTTTAAATCTACTTCGGTTCAATAAAAAAAGTGTGCTGTTAAAACGATTAAATTGAAAATATAATAAAATCGCGTTTATCTTCGTAAATACTGCAAATATGACACAAATCTGTTGTAAATTACACGAATGTTTTAACAATCTACCTATATCTATAAGAATGTTTAAAGTACTACTTATGGAAATCTGAAAACATAATTCGTATCGTTATGGTCATTATAATAAATGGTAAAGAAATGGACTAACAAGAAGACTATCATATGTTTGGGAAATAGAATACGTCTTCTGATATAAAAATGTAAACAAAGTCAAAGCCGCAGACCCTAACAATCGTTTCTTCAAAAGTTATACGGTAATTAAGCAATATTTCCAAAGACGGAGGCTTTACTTTAAACGCTTGTAGCTTTTAAACTAAGAAATATTAAGATTCAATCCAAAGTTTAGTAAAAAGGTGAGATAATATAGATATAATTTTAAAAAATACGTACAAATTTGTTAGAATGGAGGAAAGCTATAACATAATTAAGAATTTGAAAAAATTTTAACGAAAATTGGGCACTACAAATTCTATTGATTTTTTAAGCAAAATTTCTTCTAATTCTTAATTCGGCTATAACTTTGCTCCATTCTAACGGATTTAAGCGTACTTTTTTAAATTATGTCTATTTTATCTCAGCTTTTCATTAAACTTTGGTTTAAGTATCAATATTTGATAGTTTAGAAGTTACAATCGTTTAAAGTAAAGCCTCTTTTTTTGGAAATTTTGCTTTAATAGCGCTATTTTTATATTAGAAAACATCCTTTAAGCTGGACACGATCGGTTTCCTAGACATATGATGATCTCCTTGTAAGTAGCATTTACCGATACTATTGAGTAGCTGAAATTACTACCTAATACTGAGATTGAAATTTCTACCAGGGCTGGCTTCTCTGCAAAAATTTTATTAAATAATATTACTAAGAATAACAGCTTGAAAGATTTAAAATTGAAAAATTTACATTCTCCCTTCTGTTAGCTAAGAATTGAGGAGCTGGATGCAAGAACACGCCGAGCGCGGCGAATGGATAGAGGAAGCGGAGAGAAATTAAGAAATTGACGTCACGGTGACCAAATTTTTAATTTGCTGAATTTTTTTTTAAAAAATACTGTCGTATGCAGAATTAAAAGACGCAACTTTTTTCTATTTAATGTTTTTCTGTACGATGTGCAGATCAGATGAAAAAAAAATAGAACTGGAAATTAGAAAACGGATCTTTAATCCATTTTTCAAAATTGAATCGCTGTAACTTTGACAAATCTTTACAACACACTTTCGGCTACTGAATACTGAAACCGTATTAAAAGCTTGTTTAAAATTTGTTTAAAGTAGAATTTTTTACAGGTTTATATTTATCGTTAGACTATATTAAGTATCTGTACGAAAAATCAGGAAATTTCATTAACATTTCTCATTCAATTTTGAAAAATGGATTAAAGATCCGTTTTCTAAATTTCCAGTTCTTAATTTTTTTCATCTGATCTGCACATCGTACAGAAAAACATTAAACAGAAAAAAGTTGCGTATTTTAATTCTGCATACGACAGTATTTTTTAAAATTAAATTCGGCAAATTAAAAAATTTGGTCACGGTGACGTCAATTTCTTAATTTCTCTCCACCTCCTCTATCCATTCGCCGCGCTCGGCGTGTTCTTGCATCCAGCTCCTCAATTATAACCTACTATAGAAAAATGAAAAAATATAAAAATTTTTAGCTTTTTCACATTTAAAATTAGAAGACACGGAATAGAATAAAAACTTTATTTATAAGAAATTTTACAAATTAAAAAAATTAAAATACAGGTTTAGGAGTTTAAATGATTTAACCCACTTAAGATGGTCGTTTGTAACATGATGGATAAAATATATAATTACTTACATGTAAGAACTTGTAAAGTTAACTTTACTGCTATAATTGTGTGTATCACGTTATATTTAATTTCTACGATAATTTATGCAACAATATTAAAATATAATTTTGTATTATCAATATGATTTCTAAATAAATCTCATTCAAACAAATCTCATTCAAACTCAATTATACTTTTAGTAGCACATGATTGACTACTACAGTAAATTTATAATCCCATTGCCAACGCATATGCGGTACCTAATATTCGAGAATTCAATGCACTGATTATTAATTTTTAGTAAAATGACCAGATCGATGATCGCGGCAAAGAAGGTAACATTTCATCCAAGTTTTGGTAAAATATTTCGCCCAAAGTTTTAAGCGTTTCGTTCTTAATCTTCTGTTTGGACTCCTCAGTAATGAACTGGAGATCTGTACTTAGACGCCTGTCGTATGATGTACTGTGACATCAGGAAGAAAAAAAAGGAGGGAGGGATGGTGGGGCCCCTCCGTTGCCCCAACCAGTGAGGTACGTCCATCCCGGAAGATTGTTTATATGTCCCCGTCGTGGATGAAATCCACGTCGGGAGGCATATCTCCAATCCCGTTACCTCTCCTTAGGAAGGAAAAAATTGCGTGGGAGGTGAAAGTGCATTGCTAAAGTTAGCATTTTCTCACAATAATAAAAAGATGAGTTTACAGAACGTTTAGAGAAACAAGAAGTAAGCAGAACCTTACGTTAAGTAGGAAAAAGAACAAGGCTGAAAAAACCTACTTATCGTAATGGGATAGTTAAAAGAATGAAGATGAAATGAAAGGTAGAATGGAAATGAGGTTG